>CAVLJG010000005.1:101462117-101486049 GCA_963669975.1 Acanthoscelides obtectus
AAAGACGCTATAGTATACCTAACTCAATATGAACATATCATCGATAATACAACAGATCTCTACTTTGCTAACTAACTTGCAAGAAAAGTATAATTTACCAGTGGATGGATTGTTGAATAATGCAACAATTGAATTTATGAATCGTCCGCGTTGTCAATACAGTGATGCTGAATTTAGAGCAAGTTTTCCATTTCGGAAACATGACCTGAAATGGTATTTCCCTCGAAACACACCTGCGGCCCAAAAAGATGCAGAAATGGCTTTTCAGATGTGGCAAAATGTTTCAAACTTAACATTTACAATGGTTACCAATCCCACTCTATATCCTCCTGATATTACTATAACCATGGTTAGCAAGACTCATTATTTTAGAGCAAACTGTATGGGTAATGATGAATGTCCATTGACATTAGATGATGCTGGCGGCGTTTTAGGACATGCATACTTTCCTGACTCTAGCGGCACCTGTAGAGAAATCCATTTAGATATAAATGAACGCTGGTATTTTGGAAATAATCCTAATATACCCAAAAATCAAACTAGTTTTCTTATGGTGTTGGTTCATGAAATTGGACATGCCCTCGGCATAGCACATAGTGCTTCTCCGAATGCTATTATGTTTGCCTTCTATCAGCATGAGATTCGTGGTCTAGATGTTGATGATATAAATGCAGTACAATATCTATATGGAAGAAAAAACAAATATGATTCAATCCCAAAGTCTACCACCGCATCAGCAATACCAAAAACAACAACAACTATAAGATCTACAACTCGTAAGCAGCCGATCCTCACAAATTTGTGTGATATTATTCCAGATTTTATGTTTTTAGCTATTGCTCCAGAGTTTTCAAATTACCGATTATATATTGCACATGATATCTTTATATGGAAACTAGACTTAAACGAAATGATTATCCCATCTCAGCCTGAACTTCTTGTCGATTATGTTCCTACAGAATTACGTCAATACACTTTACAACATATTTTCCAATCAACAAACGGTGACTTGATTACCATTGTGTCTCCAAACAAATATTTCTCAGCATCATTCCCTACCATTAAATTTCTTGATAATATTTCAATTGATATACCCGATAGGGCTCGAATCAATGCTATTTTTCAATCAAACGCAGGACGGTCCTATACCTTTTATAATAATATGTCATATATAGAATTTTCTAACGATTTTACTGATGTGTTGAACAGAGGACGGATAAGAGACATATTTCCTGGGTTACCTGAAGATATTTCTCTCGCATTTCGATGGATTGATGGCCATATTTACTTTTTCCGTCACGCAACTTACTATAAATTTAATGAATTTACAAGAAAAGTTGTTGCGACCGGACCATTTCATTGGACTCTATTTGGAGTACCATGCCCCAGCGAGGATTTGTTACATCAACTAAAAACTCTGTTATCTAAACTTGTATCTGTATATCATTAAAAAATACATTTTTCAGAAAGCTATGTTTATTTCGTATTCAGCCTGTTGTCAAACAAAAAAAAAACATTCGGTTCCTTCGACTCCCCACCCCCCACCATCATTCTACTACATAAAGTCTGTGTATCAGCACTAGCAGTGCTACAGTATCAATCATTCAAACCAGTCGCAAGCAATTGTTTTGTTCAAAAAGAGGTAAAAAATGGTAAAACCAACAATAACCAGCGAGGAGGCTCATTACGAGGCTTTTAGGGAAAAAATTAAAAAACAACCAGAACTGAACCGTGAAATACATAATTTGATTCTTGTCTGTCATGAACCAAATCAGTTGTCGAAGAATGATTTGAGTCGATTAGTATCAACATCTAAAGTACTCCCTGATAATTACAAGAATCACTTAAAACAATCATTCAATCTACCTGCACGACCAGAACACAGCGATATTGATTCAGACGACACTGTAGGCAACTGAAAATTTCTTACACACACACACACACACACACCAATCAACCTTATTGTTATATATACTATATGTTTCAATAAAATATCCATTATACTATTTTCATTTTGAACGGTATCATCCTGTATAATAATAACAGTACATCGTATAGAGGTTATGAGACATTCTGACCGACCGACCGACCAGAGGAGCCCACCACGCTATTTAGGTCACGTCTTGCTATATACGATTTAACGATATACCGTCGGTCCATCGATCCGCTATTTTTCGATGCACCCCTGTATACACGTTCTGAATGCCCCCCGTAATCCACGCCAACACCAGACAGGTGCAGCATCGGCGCCATCTATGCGCGAGATGCCCAACCCATCAATGGCAGCTGTCCAATGACACATAGATTCCGTTTGGTTTATACAGCGCCAAACAAATCGGCGCCATCTATGCGCGAGATGCCCAACCCATCAATGACAGGTGTCCAATGACGTATGACAGATGACGTGTAACGCCATCTATGCGTGAGATGCCCAATGACGCATGACAGGTGTCCAATGACACACAGATTCCGTTTGGTTTGACAGCGCCATCTAGCGGCGGAATCCCCAACTCATGAATTTCGATTACAGATTCCGTCCAACAACCTGTCAATGGCGCGCGACGCCAGCGCCTCTGGTGGCGGATTTTGGAACTACTGAGATCGAATCCCCATAAGACATCTACTCATACGTTAGATTGACAGTTCGCTAGCGGTCACCTTGATGGAAGTTTTCCAGATACAAATCAAGAACTAGCAATACCATATATATATATATATATATATAGGTGAAAAATTAAATCTTCCGCCTTTTGTTGGGTACTTCGACAAAATTTAAGCAAAGAGGACTCTTTATACTTTTTTTAATTCTCTCTAGCTTTCAATGGACTTTGCCATCATCATCAGGAGCTGCAATTACAATGATAACAGTAGCAACAAAAGTGTAAAATGAATTTAAATTGACTCAACTTACAGTAATATGTGAGGATGTTACTAATTGTTGTTTACGTATAGGATGAGGGAAACGTCCAGTAACATGGTGAGAGCTGGATAGATGGTACAATGGTCAAAATTATATAAAATATGACAAGACAAGTTAAAAACAGATTAAAAATTATTTAAAAAACATTAGAGCATTACATCGTGAAGCCACTTGATGATTGCACAAAATGGTGGTCATGGAATAATGAGTGAGATGAACCTTTGACAGAAGGTCGAAGGTTGTCAATGTCTGTGTTGAAAGATGGAACGAATTGTGGGCGTGTGCCAAACGTTGCCAAATCACTTCAGATGATGTGATTTTCAGAATGTTATGTAAGAAATTGTTAAACCGACCAGAGGCAGTTGAATAAACTATATTTTAATTAATGGGAATTTAAATTAACAATTGTTAATAAATCGTGAGAAGAGAATTATTAGATTTTGAGTGGAATGAAATTTGTTGGTGGAATCGGCCAAAACACAGATTATATTTATGGTTGTGAAAAGTCGAAATTTGGGGAGATATGTAAGTTCTCAAATTTTTCGCAGTTTAGCAAATATGAGTAAATGACACTCAGTTGTTTAACATCTGTCTTTTTGTTGATACAGTTGTTATTCATGAAAATGTGGGACATTTCCAGGAATAAACGTTTGGAAAGGTGTTATTCTTTATCAAGAACTTTGATACTTGTGTAATTCATAGAATGCCCTGTTGTGTTAACATGAGATGCTAGAGCGCATCTTTTAGGATGAAGCCTTGTTTTTTAAATAATTTTTAATCTGTTTTTAACTTGTCTTGTCATATTTTGTATAATTTTGACCATTGTACCATCTATCCAGCTCTCACCATGTTACTGGACGTTTCCCTCATCCTATACGTAAACAACAATTAGCAACATCCTCACATACTACTGTAAGTTGAGTCAATTTAAATTCATTTTACACTTTTGTTGCTACTGTTATCATTGTAATTGCAGCTCCTGATGATGATGGCAAAGTCCATTGAAAGCTAGAGAGAATCAAAAAAGTATAAAGAGTCCTCTTTGCTTAAATTTTGTCGAAGTACCCAACAAAAGGCGGAAGCTTTAATTTTTCACCTAACTGGTCTAGACGACAATGACCACGTCTCAAGTTATATATATATATATATTAATTGTTAATTGGGAAATTGGCAAAACTCTTAGGCTTAAGTTGACTCTTTTGACGATAAAATCAAGCTTTCGGCATTCTCTATGGAGCCTTCATCAGGATTCTGAAAACACAATTGTGATGCTAGCAAAGAAAACAGGACAGATTTAAATTGTCAGACAACTTACTCGTCGGTGAGGTTGCAGCCACAAGGTGTTTCGAACGAACGTTACGTACCCGTAAAATTGGAATACATTTTCTCTCTCACATTTTTAATACAAACTCACATAACCCATCTTTTCAAGGTTGTATCAATATCACACATTCTTACACTCATATGAACTACACATTTTTTTCCAAGACAAGTTAATTCAGCAATTTAGTAAATTTTGGGTGGAGGTTTACCGAGCGTCCCTCGTATACTTCATACCCAAAGCTGGAGAGAGAGGTGTACAGTTCCACGGCCCGTCGCGTCAATCACTTGTAATCTGTTGACGCATTATCTTTCCGTGCCGTCCCACTCTCCACGTGTCTGCGGAAACAGAAGGTTAGATACTGCATTCCCATTGTTTCAACAAAATGTCGTCTCACGTGTAATATTTTTAACTTGTTCGGGTGGATTGATATTTTTAACATTTAACGAAGGTATCTGTCGTTTTACAACAAACCCAATGTCCCCGTCCTTTTTGTTTTTATACTGATTATAAGTTCGATCTTCTCTACGTTCGTTCTGAAACACCTTGTGGCTGCAACCTCACCGACGAGTAAGTTGTCTGACAATTTAAATCTGTCCTGTTTTCTTTGCTAGCATCACAATTGTGTTTTCAAAATCCTGATGAAGGCTCCATAGAGAATGCCGAAAGCTTGATTTTATCGTCAAAAGACTCAACTTAAGCCTAAGAGTTTTGCCAATTTCCCAATTAACAATTAATTGTAATTTATACCCAACTGGTCGTTGGCTTTGGCAATGACTACCGCTCATATATATATATATATATATATATATATATATTTACGGTTTCATTTGTCGATCAGAAAAACACACTCATACGGGTGACTTGTAACAACTGAAGAGGAAGTTTGTGGGCGGTCTGCTAAGATTGCCTGAGATCTGACATATATCATAATATTACGTAAGTTTTTATAGGAGCAGCCTTTTTATATAATGTACATATACAGTGCTTTTGAAAAAAGTCTTAACTAATTGCTTTTTCAGCGGATCAAGTGAGGCTGAAATTTGGAGTAATGAATCCTATGTTTCGGCGCGAAAGAGACAGTTGGTAGTGGGGCGCCACTTTGGAACATTTACTTTAATGGAACAAGTTATCGTACCCCATTGTGAAACTCCTTACGGTTACTTTATAGCCCTATAGTATAAAATTACTATCTTAGGTAGGTGGCGAACTGGCAGGCTGCCAAATTTGTGTTATCCGACTGCCTCAGAAGGCGGGATATGTTTTTCGTGCGAATTGATGTATCTACAAATTCTATGTCACGCGGTATAGGCCAACCGGCTTGACGGATTTTGACACATGAGACGTCATTGGATTCATCTAAGCGAGTGACAAGATAAGGGATTTTTATAGAAAAATCAACCATAAAATTTTTATTTCATATTCTACAGCTTAAACGTGTTGATAAATTATTACATCTAAAGTGTTGTTGGACTCGTATTAGCAGTGACAGCGATACTGGCGACAATAAAATTCTATGAAAATAATTTTTTGGATTCTGACGAAAAGGGACCACAGGTTAAATGTCTTGATGAATTTTTGATACGAGGTGTGTTTAGGTTTTTCCTGGCAGTGCGAGTGGCAGTGGGTATTAGGGTGGGTCACTTTTATATGTGAAAAAAAAATGTTCCTTTTTTTCATAAGCTCAGTGACAAAAAGGTGCTAAATCATGAGTGTGAACATGTTATGAAGTTTGATTGCAATCAGAATTAATCTTCTGCCTCCGGAATCATGTGGAAATTGTCAAAGATGGGGTTACAGGAGGTATAACTGCGTGGCATACAAAGTCACACTAATGAATATAATTTACAAATAAATGTCTTGAATGAATAGTAAGTAAACGTTTATTGAACAGAAAATAATGTTTACAACAAAAATAATAATGAATAATCATTGAGCGAGGGGTTTATTTTGTAGAGAAATCCTTTTTGCTATCAAATTTTGGCATTGCTTTTCTCGAGTCCATCTGGGCTTTGATGAATCCCTCTCTCATTAGCTTATTGCACAAAGTGGTTGAGGCCTCGGTTACAGCTTTGACTGCTCTTTCTACTGCTTGTGTGTGACAAGGAAGGCGTAAGAAATCCAAGTCTCTTTCTCCTTTCTGTTCAATAAATAATCGGAGATATTTTTCGGTTACAGATTTCAATAATGGTGGCTCAGAGATATCTTCTTGCCAATTCAAAAGATCATAATACGTTGATGCATTGAAGTTAATCTGTGGTAACTTAAAAATGCGCAAATCTTTAATTGTTACTGATCTAGCTTTCAAAATGCGTCGTGCAGCTAATTCACGAATGTGCGGCTGAGAGTCTGTTAACATTGCGAGCAATACGTTTTCCGGATGTGCGAAATAGCTGTTTCTTTGAATTACTGGATCGACGATAGATTTCAAATTTGCTGGTAAATATCTGGATAACTCGATGAGTTTGAAAAAGTGTCGCGATCCATCTTTACAGCTAGAATGAGATTTTATAGAAAACCATATCGGAGCATAAACCTTGATAACATACGTTGCAAGAATAGTTAGACTTTCAGGCGGAGTCTCTACAGAAACATACAGACGGAGGATCCTGTTCGCACGAGTCAGCCACCTCGCATGCGACATTTTACCTGGTGATTTATTAGCCAAATCGCTAGGAAATACACCGGTTGAGATTGCTTCAACCATTCTGTACAAGTATTTTTGGTCAGTACTGATATCTTTAGCAGAAAGCTCCGGTAAGCTCGTTGGAATAGGCTTAAACTTGCTTATAGGTCTTTTTTCGCAGTTCTCGAGATCTTTGCCAATCGTTCCTGAAAATGTTCGTGGTCCAGAGGTATATTGGAACAGATGTCTAAATGGTAGTTCATTCATATGGAATAAACAAATAATCAATTGTAAGGGTCTACCTAACCGTTTCTCTAGCAGTCGTATAATACCGCCATATATGCCAACATTCACATTAGTTCCATCACATCCAATTGCAGTTAAATCATCGACGGATATATCAGCATTCAAGAAAAAGTCAAATATTTCATTTGCTATACACTTTGCAGTGCCTGAAGCAGGTGTAATATAGCCTAAAAACTCCGAATAAGGTTCTTTTATCAAAGAAATGTGCTCTTCAACTATGCGTTTTCTATAGTTTTTTCCTTCTATTTCAGACATCATTAGAGTCTGATCTTTTCTTCCGTCAAAATACAATGCGTGTATTTGTGAAACAGTTTGCTGTGAAACTATATTTTCTCTGGCCTTTTTTCGTTCTGGGCGTAGTTTATTTTTATCTATTACTTGAGAACCCGACGCATGTAGAACAACTGATGCGATAGCTGCTCCTGCCCTATCCGACACTCCGAATCTATCGCATGTTTTTGATAGCAAAGTATAATCAAGTCTAGTGTCACTCTTAGATTGACCACTTGAAGTCCTCAACTTGATTTGTGTTGGTTCTTCAGCATCGGACTGAACACTTTCGGATTCAGAAGTGCTACTCAGCTTTTCCGTACATGTTTCGGTTTTTTCAGTCGTTTGCTCTTAGAATTTTCTCGTATTGACTTCCTTTTCAGTGTTTTTGTAATTTTTGTAGTTGTGACAACATCTAAGGCACCTATCACCATTTGCCTAGCGGTTCGTTGATCAGTTATAAAGCCACGTTCTCTTGCAGGTATTTTCTTGTTTTTCGGGCAAGCACATTTGAGAAACTCTTGACACTTGCAAGCCGCAATATCAAACAAGGCTTTACTCCCAAGACGAAACCCTTCCAACGTGTTTTTAGGTATTCTTGGATTAGATTTGAGGAGATTTTTGCATTTTAAGTGATACGTTTGTAACATTACCTTCATTCGTTTGGGTTCAACTGTAGGGATAGAGGATTTTGCCCATATTTCTATCAGTCTTGCAACTACAATGGCCTCTATTTCTTTATATGTTGGCTCTTTATTTCTTTCTCTCTCGTATTTCAACCTGTGTCGGGTCCACTCATAAAATCGCATTACATCCCCATAGGTTGGCAATACGTTGTCTTTCAAGTCATTTAAATCACCAAATATCGGACACTTCCAACTATTTCGAGTACGTTCCATTTTTCTGACAGCGAAACTTACACGATACACGTCCGCACTTTCTAACGCAAGATACTGATTGCGATGAACTGTGCGCGACTTGTCTTACCCGTGTGTCTTACCTAACACCCCCACTCTTACCCCTCCCTCTCCCTGGCTACTTGAACTCAACCAAACAGTAGCTAACACTAACGCTTAGGCAACCAAAGTAACAGGAACCATAATCGAAGATGCATAAAGAATTAGTAAAGTGACGCCCGAGGAGACGCTAGAAGTTTACGTATACACAATGCTTTAGTACAATCCGGAGGCAATAAAACTCAGAATTATGTAATAAAATTTTACATATGAACTAACGGCACCATTTGGCACCTTTTTATTACTGAGCCTTTTTCAAAACCGAAAAAAAAATTTTTTGACCCACCCTAGTGGGTATACAAAAATCTAATGAAAATAAAATGGCGTATTTTAGTGAAGAAGATTCAACCTTGAAATTGTTATTTCACGGTCTACACCTTGAACCGCTCGATCGATTTTGACATATGTACTATGAGGTGCCCGTAGACTTCTCTTGATAGCACACTCTTTTCAGTTACTGCACTCGGCACGGGTATTAGATATCTGGAAAGATGACATTATGTCTATTTTTTTGACATTGTATTAGTTTTTTGTGACATTATGTAGGTTTCCCTACAAGACGCATACTTAGCACTAGCTGATGGACACGCTGTGAACTCGTTTTGTAGTTGTACGTGTTGCCTAAACGTTATGATGCCTCAGTTATCCATGTTTGGCTTAAGTGTGATTTAAAAGCCGCTTTAGAGGTTGCATTACTGGAGGTCTACGCTGTAATTGTATAATATAGCTAGAAGAAAACGGCAATGCTCAGGTGCATAGTGAGGATTTGTGTGCTAATAGTATGTGTTGATGATAATTCCATTGGATTCTTGTCTCAAATACACTTACTTGAGATTCAAAGCTAGAAATTAGTTGCGCATCTACTTTTTCTTATCCATTCTGGAAATTACATCTGCAAATTTGCTGAATTTAAAAAATGAAAGAGATAATCACATTTACTCCACACTGTCGAATTACAGGTCATATACTCGTACATGCTAACAGTAATTACACACAACGCGGGCGGGTGGTGATTGGCCTTACCTAATTCTCCTCAATATTTTTGAAGACACAAAAAAAATCGTAATTTATAACTTTGAACATATCCTTTCTTCAGAAGGGACAACATATAAATAACCCGTCGGGCACAGCTAATAGATATACTTCATTGGCACCATATTCAGTAATGATTTTCCCACACAGCTATCACTGATCTTATACACATGCAGACCGATACACACAATCATCCAGATGCTATCTTGCTATTCAACCACCTTTCTTCTCAGAGCTGAAAGCTGCAGACTACTCGGCTCCACAAAAAGTATGCAACCCATGATGCGTGTAGTTGAGTCATTCCTCCATAGATGGACGCTCACAATGATCCTAGTGAGCAAACATGGAATGACTGTTTGCACGCTAAAACTAACTAGTCTGCAAGATGACATTTTATATGTTTTTTTTACGTAATACCCGTACCGGTTGTTCATATTTCTTTAAAAGGATTTTGTTGTACAGTGAATCGCTTATAATGCAACAACCAATCATCAAAGCGCTATAAAAAGTATCTATCCGAAAATACTATGAAATATGAAATAGTGCATTGGAAAAAATTGACAAGGTATATCAATTTTCCAAGACTGAATATCTTGTATTGTATATATACTCAGGTATATTCTCCAAAAGTGGAAGACTGATGTAACATACTACAATATAACGTTGTAATGATAAGTTGTTCAGCTAAATCCAAGTCAACACTTAAATTTGACAGCCTGCCAATACCCCAATTCGATAGAGAGGGCTTTTATATTTTAGGGTTAAGTATTACATATGAGTAGCTTCAAAATAAGATGACCAGCTTTTCTTTTGGAAAAAATGCTACAAGATGGCGCCCAGGCGCCACATTGAAATCTTCAAATGCTATTTTTATATTAAAATATAGTAGGTATTTATCAGCACCCTGAGTTTCAGCTACCTAAAAAATAAGTCGGGGAAGAGGCTTTTTGAAAGGCAGCGATAGCCTTAATAAATAATTGAGTGAGTATATCAAATTGTTTGAGCAGTAAGTCCAAGGCGACCCTTGATGTCAGAAGCATAGACCATCTATTGGTAATCAACCAGTGTCATCCAAGGCACTCCAAATACTTTCTACTGAGGCACTTTTTCACTACTCCATGATAGGAGAAGCTGTTTAACTTCTTACAAACGTCCAAGACCTCTCTGCCTTCCCCATATTTGCTATAAAGATTTCCACAGAAGAAGTTCATTCGATAAATTTTCCATTAAGAAATTACAGATTTATTGTGCCAACTACTGTTTTCTGCATGCTGAATTTCAAACCGCATATGGTTCGTATGAACGTATCCAGCTCTTACGAGACCATCGCTAAGGTTTTTCCTCTGCAGCTTTGAAACTTTTATTATCCGTAGAAATATTATAGCTAGTTGCCTTTCCAGTCACATCCTTTCCAGTAATCTCTTACGCTTCTCTCTGGAAAATATACTCTGCTTAGCTGTAACCTACACATATTTCATATTTTTATGATCCGCTGGATGTGAAGTACAGTGAAAGGAAACTGATAATGATGCAAGCCAGAGAGTACTAAAATAGGGATATTTTTGAGAAATGGGGGTAAACGTTTTGTCGATGTCAAGTGATGGTTTATGGCTACTCCAGTAGGACAGATTTAGGTCGATCGAAGTGTGGTCGCACGCAATGCAGGATTCGCACTAAGCAGATTTTAGGACTCCTTTTTTTGATGTTTCAGAGGCTCTTGATAGTTTTCAGAAAAAAAAATTGTAGGTGTCGAAAATTGGGTTTCTTTTTTGGCAGCAGTATATACACCTTGAGCTCCATTGATTTTACGCATCTATGCCGGGAGTTTCAAATTCGATCCGCACTGCTGGAATCTCGGAAACGGTAAGAGATACGAACTCGCTTAATGGGAACGAAGTTGCGGATTTAGGTAAGTGCTCGTAAATGCCGGATTAGAAAATTTTTAAATGCAAACTACTTCTGGAGAGAGATAGAAAAAAACTGATTTTCCAAATTTTTTCTTGACTTCATTGGTAGTGGGATTTTAAAATGAATTCCACATTAACGTTGCCACTTTTTCTCCTCTATAAGATGGCATCATAAGAATTTTCATATGATGTTGCGTATCTTGCCCTCCAGCATCAACTTTATTTGTTCTTATAGACGCCATACTGGATCCGATTAGCCTTGATTCCTGATCGGTAATAACTGCGCTCCATTTTAAGTCGAAATGGAATGTCAGGATTGCCACAAATTCTGCAACGGCGCATCATTGGTTCGTTTGATAACACAGCATCTCATACTTTCCAAGGCAAGGTATCCAACCTCCGCAGCACTGTTGCAAGATATAACAATAACCCAGGATGAGTTGATTTTATCCGCATCGATGGAAATCACAGTTAATTCTAAAATAAATTAAAACACCAATAAAATAAATAATTCTAATGACCATTAAAACAAAATATTAAATTAGATGTTCTTGGGTTTGACAGAAACCTAACCTATTGCAGCAGCCTGTTCCAACATTTTCTGGTGTAACATATTGGCAACACGACCTACTGCGTCACCGATACTAGACAATATTATGGTGATGGCCATTGGTCTTCAGCCGCCTTCTATCTCTTTCTAACATGTGTTGAAACACACTCCTCGCACTTCTCTCTCGTACTCGTTGAACTCGTCAGAAAAATTTTTCCCTGTATAATATTTTACATGACAGAATAAAGTATCACCTAATGATTTATTTAATCCGGTAAATCAAGGAACAATAACTGTTTATTTATTAGCGCGGACTTCCGTCGTCTACCCATCTTATAATCAAACCTTCACGAACCGAGGAAGCATTGGATGGTTACCGTAAACCAATCGTATACAAACTAAATCACGTGAAGCCTAATACGTGTGAAGCGGTGCATGCCAATATACCTTTGATAAATAAATTCAATCACATTACTGTAGAGGGGTTGAAGGGACTATTTTAATTGGTCCCCTTCAAATTTCGTTACAGCGAGCTGAGTCGATAGCGCAACATATGCTGCAGATTAATGTACAACTGAATGCGTCTTTTCGTATGCGAACCAAAACAGCTTTATTTGATGTTCCGAGGAGACTGAATATTTATTGAAATTGGTCATCCATTGGAGTATGATAGAGCATTCTCGGAACGCTAGTGAATAGATAATTGATTTCATCCATTTTTTCGTCTAGCAAATAGCCTAATGTTAACCTTATTTTAAAATCCTCGAGTTAATGAGTATTAAGAACAAATTGTAATAACACGTTTCTCGGTGAAACACCTGAAACTTATCTTTTCATGATGATATGACTCCATGATTGTCTATTTGTTCTTTCCTTCTTCCCTCGCTCTGCTACAACAACCAAAACGATTTCGTATGAGACTTTCTGTTGTTTTTGTACCAGGCATGCCTTCCCTAAAAGGACGGTCCTTTGTGAGGTAATTCACTCCGTGGTCCTGTACGCAGCTCCTGTATGGCACCGTGTGGTCCAAGTCCAGAGATATAGACAAATGCTCTTGAGTATCCAGAGGAAGGCTTTGCTGCGGATATCGAGCGGCTACAGAACAATGTCCACTATGGCCGCTCAAGTAATAGCTGGAATACCCCCAGTCACTCTGCTCATAGAGGAGAGGCTCCACCTGTACAGCAGGGATGATGCTAAGCTTCGTACTACCAGGTTGCTGGAAAGAAGCACAACTTTGGAGAAATGGCAGCGTATGTGGAGCGACCACTCAGAGACGGCAATGTGGAGCAAGACTATGATCCCGGACGTAAGACAGTGGGTTAGCTGTAAACATCGAAGGCTAGACTTCTATTTGACCCAGTTTCTATCAGGCCATGGATACTTTGGGGATTACACCAAAAGAATGGGAATCACGGAGGGCAGCATCTGCGGTTATTGCGGAGCGGAGGACTCCCCGGAGCACACAATCTTTGTGTGTCAAAGATGGGCCGCATGGAGGAGCAATACAGAGTCAGTTATCGGTGCGGAGGTCACTAGCAGAAGCATCATCATACTCATGATGAAAAGTAAGGAGAACTGGAACACTATACAGAGGTTCGTTCGTAATGTGATGAACGCAAAGCGTAGGGACGACATCTTGCACTAGCAGAAGAAACCAGCTTATCCTCTGCGAATGCATCTGAATACATGCCGCAACAAGTGGTGCTACCGGATATAGTCGTGAGAGCCAGAGGAGGTGGTTTAGTGGGTAGTCAGTCTACTAGAATGTAGCTGGAGTCCCACACTCCCATGCGCGCTGGAACCACGGCGTATGGGGTCCGTAAAATGGATTCCACCTCCCGGTCCCCCCAGGACCACTAAAAAAAAAAAAACAGGCATGCCTCCCTCGCTCATCATACCGAAAACGCCAAACGCCCTTCGATGACGCTAAAATCTACCCAGAACTAATTCTGCATCTGCATCTCTAATGCGAGAAATAGTATTCGACGCATCAATGGAATCATTGCAGTTTGCCTTGTGAAGCAATGATATAAGACACAATAGTCTGGCGTAGACCCTTTATAGGGTAATTCCTTCAACTTTCTTTTGTGATCGTTAACCTCTTTGTGCAACATATAGACTTTCTCCCAATTACATGTTTTGTAGTTTCTCAGTTCGTTATATCGGAGGTCTTGGAATGAACCTCTTGCCTATGGTAAACAGAGGGTACTTTAACCACAACCAAATGATGCTGTGCTTTGCTAAATAGTAGCGAAGAAAAGAAAAGGTAAGTGAACTGTCACCTGGAAGACAGATGAGCATCAAATATATTGTCATTGTCAGTTGTAAGAAGGATATCAATAGAAAAGTAATTCACACACGTTCACGCAAATGTGATTTGATTTGGTCCAATCTGTCAGATCATCAGACAATGGTACCGATGTCCAATTTTGATTCTGTTAGGCGGAGCTTGAGTGGTTGGAGATACACTGTCAAAAGAAAAGTCATATTAGTTAGACAGGTAATCCATATTGACGAGTTCATTACGTTTTGACATCTATTGACGTGAACAGATGACTAGGAATTGAAATCTTTGTCTAGTTACAACCTTATGGCGCTAGTAAGTGGGCGAAATTTTCCTATCCCAGCCATATTTTTTGAAATTTTCGATGTATTTCAATGTAGGTTGCCAAACCATTGGGATCCTCCTTAGGATCGGTCGCAAGTTAACTTTCTGGTTATTTAACTTTAACCAGGAAGCTGGATTGTAGTTGCCCGCAAATGCATTTTTCAAGTATTTTCATAGCGCCAGTTAACTTACCAGAGGTTCACAGTATATTTATGTTCGAACCCTGTATCTATGGTTCATGGATATCGCCATTTTGTACTCGGCATCTGTGTCTTGTGTCAATCCGTCATACGTGTCATACATGACAGCGTGGCTTTTTTAAATAATACTTTATAAAGTAGTCGAAATGTGAGTAAAGCCTTAGTCAAGCAAGGTAAGGTTTTTCAAACATGGCTTGTTTAGTTGTAGGTTCTCTAGACGGGATTATAGAAGTGATTTGTAGATATCTTCTAAATATCGTGTTTGTCACCTTTTTTAGCATTCTATAATCCACGACCCAAAAATAAAGTTCTTCAGCAGTCGAGAAGAAAATACGGCTTGAGTTTACCAAATTGATAAAAAACTGTTCCAACATGGAGAAAGGAAACATCAAGAAAAGGGCTAAAAATTTCTCCAAAGACGAGGAAATGTTGTTAGTAGAAATACAGTAGGACAGGGAAAACAAAATCATAATACAGAACAAAAAAGTTGTTCAGTTTCCTGGGAAGAGAATAATCCTGTTTCTACAGTCCTTTTTGTAAGACGAAATCTTGCTAGGAAATTCCGGTCGTCAAGTTTAATCAAAGTAATTCTCACTTTCCAAGCCATCGGCCTACTTGTCCTTTGGTGCTTCCGTATATAATTCGGCCGATAGCGGATTATTTTTGGCCCTTTTGCCTCTTTCAGCTATATGTAATGACGTCGTAATCCATAAGCATATTTCAGCTTCAATTTATATTTATCCATAAAAAGATATGAATTTGTGAATTTTTGATCAAACGGAAAAATCGCGTTTTTGAACCTTGTCTGTTTGAAGAAAAATTCATCTAAGCATATGATTGATAATGATTTATTTTCGTGGTAAGCTCTTTTGTAGTAGATTTTCAGGTAATGATGGGACGCTTCAACAGTTTTATCGCTTAAACAAAAAACAAGAAATGTATGGAATCATTTACGCGTTTATTTTAGAAATATTTTCTCCTCAAAACAATCTTATTTCTCTTAATTTCACCTCATCCCGGTTGAACGTGTTCCCCCTAAATTCTTACTCATTCTTCACGGTAATTGATACACAAATCACTAACGGTCGTTCGTCCATTAATTGGCAACAGGAAAAAACGGAGGGAAAATTATGGGCTACAAGCGTCAATTAACAGGTGCTTTCAGAGCCAAAAAACGGCATAACGTTCACTAATGAAACATCATTTTTTAATGCCTACGGTTTAGACAGTCGCTCTCAAAATGTGGCACAGTGTTGTTACATTGGAAAAAGTAGGGATTGGTACCTCAACAATAATTCTGACACAGGTGCTTTCCTATAGTGCGGGTTTATTTTGTTCTGGGCTGACATTCGGTAGCTATGCCACCGGAATTCCTTGATGATTTCGGCTACAACAGTATACTCGTCACTCGCTAAATACACAACGTTTGACTAGAGAGTCATGCAATGTATACTAAGTGACATATAAATCCGAACACCCAGTTTAAATGGTTTTATTTTAATAAAATTTTGTACTTAATTGTACTTAATGAAGCATAATAAGTAAATGATAAAAATTTCAAAATGATTGCACTGCTTTAAAGCCCTTTGACCTTTAATAATGTGTGGATGCACCCTGATGTGCTACGCACTCTTCAACGCGCCTAGGCATGCTTCTGATCAGGTGGTCAATGTCCTCCTATGGTATCTCATTCCAGGCAACCACCAAATCCTCTCGAAGTGCTTCTAGTGTCTGAGGAGGACGTTGCAAATTGAGCAACTTCCTACCCATCATATCCCATACGTGCTCAATTGGGGATAAGTCGGGAGATATTGGTGGCCATGGTAACAATGTGACATCATTATGTTGAAAGAAGTATATTGTGACTCTTGCAACATGTGGTCGGGCATTATCTTGTTGGAAAGTTGGATCTGCCAGGGTGTCAAGATAGGGCGAAAGATGGGGTTCTAGAACTTCGTGGTTATAACGCTGCGCGTTCATGTTACCTCTGGTGAAGATTAAAGGTGACCATAACCATAAGCTAAAAGCACCCCAAACCATAACTCCAACAGTGTGATGAACATGTCTTTCAACAAAAAACTGTGGATTCCTCCTTTCACCATGTCGCCTTCTAACCCTGGCACGACCATCGTGCATGCCTAAACAAAATCGAGACTCGTCACTAAAGACAATACTGTTCCTGATCCCAGAGTGACCGTTGTCTGCACCACTCAAGGCGATTACGTCGGTGTTCTCGAGTTAAAGGGAGGACCCAGTGTGGCCGGTATGAAAACAAGCCAAAACTTCTCATTCGTCGGTAAACACTTCGCATGCCAATAGGTCTTCACGGTCTGTTGTTCTACGGCGGCGTCCAGTGCCCCTTGCTCTTTGCGTACGGCCTTCTCGAAGCCATGCCTGACAACACCTAACCACAGTGTCTACACTTCTTTGCACTCTAACTGCAATTGCCCGAAAAGAAAGTCCAGCTTCCCGAAGTCCCACTATACGGCCCCTATCAAACTCACTAAGTTGACGAAATCGTACAGGTCTCCGTACTCTAGGCATCGTAACCGATCGTAAAGGATGTCAAGAACCAAAATCTGCCAACGTTGATTCTTTACTGCGGCTGAAATATTCATTTTTAGAGCGTTAGTGAATTTTTTTTTTCGTGTATGACTATGTTTACATGTCTACCAACTTACAATTGAGGAGGTGATCTGCAAACTGCAGTCTTTGAAATTTCAACGTTTTGAGATAAAGACGTTTTTTTAAGGTGCGTAAATGGATTAGTAGAATGCTAAGCCAAACATACCACCTCAAATTTCAGAGACAACGAAATGGCTACACTAACCTGCTGAAATCCGGTCCTTATCGTTTGCTGGCTAACACAAAAAAACAAACAAAAAACCGCATTTTGATTTTCCACATCTATTAAAACTGCGTTTTGAAAAACCAATCTATTCATATGAAACATAAATGAAACGGAAAGTTATATAATTATATTTTCAAGCCAATGTCTTCCTCAGCACAATCACACAACTCTGGATCTACATCGTCGGATTCCGGGCATGTTTCTTCCTCGTCTCCTGTTGGATCTCTTCTTTCATTTAGTAGTTTCGAGTACCAAGCGAAGGTTTCATTATCTTCCCAGTCTTCTTGATACTTTTTTAATAAGGTTTCAACGTTCTCAAGCTTAATTTTTTTAATGCTATTGCGCAGTTCGATTTGCTTAGGTTGGTAATTTTCTAATTTCGCACCTCGTTTCAAGTAGTTCTGATACTTTGTATCGTTGTCTGTTCTGTAGAAGACTTCTAATTTTGTCAAACACTTTTCACGAACCCTTTTCAAATGAACTCGCTTTACTTCTTGTATACCACTGATTTTCGTGAATTTTGTACTAGAAAAATCCTTCCAATCCAACAAGTTCCAATCTTGTCCCATCACTTTAACATTCCCAACTTCTCCAAAGATATTCCAGTATTCTTAGTAATTTCAGACCGCTTTCTGCAGATCTTCTATATCCGACCGAATACTCTGTCTGCAGATAGATAAGAATGACCTCTCACCGGAAAATACAGGACCACCTCTTCAATATGTTTAGGTGCCTTAGTGGAAAGCCAAAACATCAACATGTGGATCATAAAAGAATTTTTATTTTGTCCTCCGCATCCATCGGCGAATAGTCTAACTAATTTATAACCATCTGGAAACTCGCGATTTGTCAAGAAATGGTATATGGCTGATCCTATCTCATTCGGTCCCCTTTTCGCTTGATTCTCTGTCCAAGTATAAAAGTAAGGATGTCTTGTACTAGGTTCTGTTATGCAAAAGTTGTATAGAGCAAGTTGACGTAAATAAAATGCTTCCCCTATGTTCTTTTAGGCAACGCTTGGACTTGCTGCAAGTCAAAGCATACTGTGAAGCTGTTCTCCGGAATTGCTTTCAAAAAAGGTGGAATTGTTTAGCTCTCAATTTATGAATTCTCAGCTCAGTAATAGAGTTTCCTTTCATAGCTGCATTCTTTGTGGATCTAATTGTATTTTTCAGACGGATACATAGACTACATACATCTTTGCGGGATTCCCAAAGCCGAGATTGAAATAGCGTACAAAAATATTATAAAAATAACGACGCGAGACTTTTAAATTCAGCTCTACAGAGTTATTATAAAGTTTTGATAGTTTCGCCATATTCAAGTCAGATGAAAGATAAAGTCTCTTCGATTTCTTACGATTGTAATGACTTTCACTTGCATGTAAATTCCCAATGAATTTTTTAACACTGTTTTTCTGCTCCTCGTATTTTTTGCTTCTCCGATCACCTCCCCTTCTCTCAATTATCTGCCCTTCTGCCTTCTTTTTTCCGATAGTAAGGATATTCCGTTGTGAGATCTTCAAAGCAGCCAAAAACGTCTTTTGACACACTAACAGCCTCTATTTTATTTCTTAAAAAATAATCCAGCCTAATTGATTGGCCTTTATTTGTCAATGTTTTTTCACTTTTTTTCCTTTTAGGATGCTTAACTTTAACCAAGTGGGCTATTTTATTATCTATTATCGTTTTTACTGGTAGAAAAATCATGACACTGGAGTGCAGTTTTTAAATGCTTGCACTTCACTTCAAAATCTTCAGCATTAGGCATATGATTCATGTATCTAAAACGATAAAAAATATAAAACAACTCCGCTCTCTTGCCTTTATATTCAAACTTACCGCATTTTTGTTGCCCTTTCTCGTTTAGAGATAGTTCGTTTTCTTTTTCTCGAACCATCAGATGCATCACTAACTAGCACTAGACTACTATCATCCATTTTTAATTTCGAAATATTGCGTAATTTAGCAGCAACAGATCGCAAAAGTATAACATGCACACTTCGTAACTGTCGGTAAACAACTGAACTATTCACAGCCGGTCTGAATATCCCCCCACTTATTCAAAGAAATACTGCGTTTTGTCGTGCATGTGTAATTTTGATCAGCAAGTTAAGATCTGAAAAGTTGCGCTATGATTTTCCAAGCATGGAGTAATAAATTGCGTTTTGTTATTCCTAGTTGAAACAAAATACTGCGCTTTGTAGAACACCAAAATAATTCACTAGCTATTACAAAGGGAAAAACTGCAGTTTGACGTTTTTAATTAGGTTTATCGGGTAGAGGACCATTGAAAATATACGATCACATGCCTAACCCAGATTTGCCAATTTTTCAAAAACTCCGGTTTGCAGATCACCTCCTCAATTGACAGTGTATATATTTGTTGGTTAAAGATGGAGTAAAACACCCCAAAAATATCCAAAGTTTTCATTTTTCTCAAAAAAAAACAATCCTAAATCCCCTTATATGACAACCCTGGCCAGTTGATCTGGCCATGACGCTCCCTAACTAGGTCACCTACTTTAACGGGTTCCAGCTTGCTGCGGCCCATACGAGCGCAGCGGAGAAAATATATTGTGGTACTGACTCAAAATGTATACTGTCAGCTCAGGAGAATATTGTATTGAGGAATTATTTATGTATCTGAGGCGTCACTCCCCGAGTCATTATTCCCGAGATACATACAAAGGTGGTAGGCCCTCTACATTTAAAATTGCACCTAAGGGTTTCCAAATCCGGATCGATTCAAAAGTCGAAATTTTCAGATCGATGGATCGTCCCTAGGGGCCCTCAAAAACAATTTTTACGGGCGCAGCTTTGCTCAAAAGATTTTGAAAGAATTACTGATACACATCAAACACAACCGTGATTTTTTATATATTTGTGGAACTTATGGGTTCGAGAATAAATACTTATGAAGTTTTTTTCGAATTTTTGGTTAGGTAATGAGAATTTCGTAAATTAGAAAATCCACTGTATATCGGTGCTTTCTTACGTTGTTTCCACAGTCACTAACATTACTCTCTTCGCGGATGATACGACCGTCTATCACACCGCTAACAGTTTTGAGGATGAGGCTGAGCTGTGTTTTGCTCCAATAAGCTGTTGCTAAATAAAGATAAGACAAAGAGAATGGTGTTCTCCATGCGAAGCCTACCTGGGGACAGTGATTTGGTTGGCGAAGCCAAGTTTCTGGGGTTACTTTGGATCCAAGATTGCGATGGGGCTGTCACGTTGACAGTGTTGCTGGAAAGGCCACCAAAGGGATATATGTGTTACGGAGTCTTGTGTATATTGAGAATGGCTTACTTTGCCAATCTCCATTCACATATATCCTACGCCATTCTGGCTTGGGGGCATTCTTCGGGGGTCCACAGACTGTTCGCCTTGCAAAGAAGGGCAGTTAGGGTTGTGAGCCGTTTGGGTTACAGAGACGATTGCAGAGATACCTTTGTCAAGTTGGGAATCCTTACTTTGCCTTGTTTATATATTTTTGAAAATCTATTGTTCGTTAAAGAAACTCTAACTATGTAACTCATGGGGACATCCATGAGCACAATACTAGGCATAAGAACTATCTAGTACCTCTTTATTGGCGACTGAGAAGGTGTCAAGATGGACCTGGTTATTGGGCGGTCAAATTTTTTAATGTACTTCCAGACGGCTTAAAATCGCTAAAGATTTTAAAGTTCAAATCAAGAAAATTCTTATTAATAACTCATTTTACACGTTTAGAGAGTTTTTAAGACATACATTTTAACTATAAATCTTAATGTGTTATGTTAGCGTTATGTTTTTATGAGTGCTTGTGTACTTGTTTGTAATTTTTTATGATCATTAGCAGTCTCTTTGTTTAATTCTAATGCAATTTTCATTTGATCTATTGACGTATGTAAACATATTTGATGTATTATGACATGAATAAAGAATTTGAATTTGAATTTAACAAAATCATGAATTTTAACAGATCTTCTCAAATTTTTGATAGCACAAGTTGGGTAACCTGAAAAACTTACACCTCATAAAATGTTTTTCTTCACTCCTATACGTTTCACAATCAAAATTTTAATTTGTTTCCCTGAGACTGTGAAATAGGAAAATCCACATTTTCGCGATTTCTTCAAATGTTGACATTTTAGTTCAGGAAAGGTACCCTTAGCTGACTCAAAACCGTCTATATTGACTAGATTGCGTTTGTGAAGTCATAATACCTACTCTAAAAATGTCTATAATTGGAAAAGGCGGATTTTGTGATTTTTGGCTATTTCTCTGACGAAACATCACTATTTCGCCAACGGAACTTAAAATGACGTAAGAAAAAGTACATACATGATTTTTTCAACGGATCTGAAACCACTGGATTTTAATCTTGCGAAATTTTCATTAACCTAACCCAACAATTGGAGAAAGAAGTCTAAGAAATATTTCTATGGGTCTTCTACATTCCACAAATCTATAAAAATCACTGTTACGTAGAATTCAACAATGTAGCAACGGTAATTTTTTTGCTCCCGTAAAAAATATTTTCGAAAGAACACGTGTCTGAAGTCATGGGCGCCTAGGGATCTGAAAGTGTGGCTGAGGTGAATACATCTTAATCTCGAATGATTCAGATTTGGATACCTTTGGGAGCAATTTTGACATATAAATAATTAGTTTGGTGTCGAAAGGAATGACTGAACACCTAAACCATGAGTAATAAGATAGATAATGCATAGTTCAGAAAAATTGAGACTACGAGAAGAGGTTACTCACTTGATGAGTAGAGTTGCTACTAGAACTGCCTGCTGAGGTAGTAGATCTATAATAAGGTGGCGAGCCGTGCAGTTCTGGTTTTCCTAAGTTGGTAGTTGATGCTCCTAATCTTCTTGTTACATCTGGAGCTGGACCAAAGGGCCTCTCCTCCTGAAAACAGAAAAAAGAGCATTTATTCAGCTGTCCAAGAAATAAGTTAAAAACCTTCATTTTGAACACTTGAGACCGAGTGGTCAAGATTAAATTACAGGGCTATGACCATATCCTTCTAGTCAGATTCCTCTATTACTGATAATCAGTAAATCGATTTTTGAAAGATGAAAGCAATGGCTTCATCTTAGAACACATTTTGAAACGGGTGTGTTGGCGCTACGGTATCGTTAAAAGAGCTTAGTTTAAACGATAGACAAAATTATATTGACATTAGAGAACTGTGTCGCATACTGATTTTCATTGGCATGAAACTACTCGCAAAGCAACAAATTGTCAAGTACAAAATCAACTCCCGGCCAATGAATTTTTAAGTGACGTATGTCCTAAAAGCTTTGGCACAAAATATCTATCAGATTCTTTTTTTAATCAAAAAATTATTCAAACACTAATTAGTTATCGTAAATTACAACTCAGTTCCTTAGCTAAACTATACTATCGAATTATACCGAGTTTTTCGTAAATTCACGGACATAATTGTTCTTCACCTTGGGCTTCCCAGCCCAGCCTTCCTAGACAGCAAATCCCAAAATCCTTTATTCGGCGAGCCTGCGGCAAGTTTTGGGGATTATTGTTTTTGGGAACAAAATGTAGGTATGTTGGGTTGTAGAAGCCCGTTTCGGATATGTCTTGAGTAACGGCATGATGCTGGGTCTAGCCAAAACATGATATGGTCATTAGCATGATGTTAGTGGAACTGGAGCACTCTTCCAACAAAAGATTGGGATACACTCCCGTTAGAAATTGCGCACCAGACAAGGATTCATCTGGCAAATTTCGCCTTATGTTTGTATGTAACATTGTCAGGGCATTTCAATACGTTGTCAGTATAAAATCCGTAGTTTCGCTTCGTTCAGGATAACTCAAAGTGAAATACTTTCCGTCTTCTAAAATAATAATTTTTCCATTGGCAAAGTGTACCCGTCTCAATTGACGACAGCATCTTGGTTGTACGAAGGAGTATTTGGGGCACTTAAGTCTTTTCGATATTTGAGACCATCCCTCCTCAATTCCAATGATATCGAACTCTAAGGGAATCTGTATGGACGAGCCAGTCTCCTTGTTGACATTACAACTTGAGTTTTTAACCTTCTCACCAATCTCTCTGACCTCTGTGCAGTAAATGCACGTGTCTTCTACTTTTTGGGAGATTTAGACATGGTATTTCCTGCTCGCACTCCGCTGTTGTTCGATAAATGGTTCTGCGTGAAATGCTTCATTCTGGAATATTCGGCAGATTTCAGCTTTGGGTACTCGCACAACCAAGTTGTAGATCCTTTTTCTTATTTCTAATTGATACATCTTAAAGCGAAAACAGTAAAATAAATGATTGTCAACTGACAGTAAGTAAGTAG
>CAVLJG010000005.1:101486549-101798691 GCA_963669975.1 Acanthoscelides obtectus
AATAATAATAATAATAGCTTTATTGTCCAACATTTTCCCATTTATAGGACAATTTATAAAACATAATACAAATGCAAAAAAAAGCGAAAAGAAAACAACAAATGCAACACAGGTATAAATTCGTAACATGAGCTATTGGTCCGCATAAGCCTTAGCTGCCTTTAGCAGGTAACTAACATTTGTCGTAAATATATCACAGGGACATCCAATTCTGTTTAAGTTAGAGCACATTACATATAACGAGACTTGAGAAGAATGTTTGTCCTAGCTCTAGGAAGCCCGAATATTTTATGATTGCGAGATGCAAACGTTGGAGTACGAAACTTGATCTGTTCCTGGATCATGGGGCAATCAATTAAATTGTTGATCATTTTGTAGCCAAATATTATTGAGGCACAGTACCTACGTTTTTTCAAAGTCAACATGTCTAAGCGACTACATAGTTCCTCATTACTTGTACCTCTCTCTTGATATATCCCATCAATCCTAAACTGAACAAACGTCATAAACTTCCGTTGTACTCTTTCAATAGCTGTCCTATAGCATTCATAGTAAGGGCTCCAAATAATACTACAATATTCGACGTTGGATCTAACATAAGCATAATATAATAGCTTAATAGACTTTATGTTATCAAAATTCCTGCAATTCCTTACTATGAAACCATAAGCCGCCAATGCTTCTGATGCTTTTTTAGCATTTATATGCTGACTAAAAGTTACTTTTGATCATAGATTATACCTTAATCACGTACATCAGAGCATCTTTCTAGCACAGACCCATCAATAGAGTACGGATATTCGCAAACATTAATTTTCCTGGTATAGCTGACTATTTTACACTTCCTCACATTAAGCTCCAACTTGTTTTCTACACACCAAGACAGCACAAAATTTAATTGGTGTTGTAGCTTGATACAACCATCAGGAGTATTTATCTGCGAATAACTTTTTAGGTCGTCAGCAAAGCATAGGCGTTCACATTCAACTGAGTCACAGAGGTCATTAATAAATATCAAAACAGTAATGGTCCCAGGTTGGACCCCTGAGGAACTCCAGAAGGTGCCAAGTAGGTCTCGGATTGGAAGCCATTATAGCTAACAAATTGTCTACGATCGGATAAGTAAGATTTCATCAACTCCCTAGCATCATCTGTGCCTTCGAAAAGTCGGTATAAATAACGTCAACTTGCTCATTACTATCAATGGCTTCAGAGAGGTACTGCGTTATTATAAATAGATTTGTGGTTGTTGAGCGATTAGCGACAAATCCGTGTTGATGCAATGACAGCTTACACTGGACGGCAGTGTAAATGCGACTGTACAATACTATTTCAAAGACTTTCGAGAACATGCATAATATAGAGATTGCCCTGTAATTCTCAATATTTGACTTATCCCCACACTTAAACACTGGACAGACCTTAGCGATCTTCCAAATATCTGGAAATCTTTTTGTTATAAGACAAATATTAAAAATCCTAGTTAGAACACCAACAAACACTTCCACACAATCTTGACTATAAAGGACGGGATGCCATCTAGACCAGATGTCATCTTATCCTTTAGTGATTTAATGGCCTTCCTGACTTCATTTTCCTCAATTGGATGAAAATGGACAAATAAATTACTATGATTTAGTGAGGCATTATTATGGGGCTTGTGAGTGACATAGCCGCTGCTGAAAAACTCTCTGAATGTGTTTACTATATCCTGAGGCTGATCTATAGAATTATTTTGAAATTTCATTATCCCTGGGATTCGTGATGTGTTGTTTTTATAGTGAACGTATGACCAAAAAGCATTGGGGTTAATTGTTAAAGAATTATGGATATTTTCAATATATTGATCATACGCCGATTTAATCTGGTTTTTTATCAAGCGTTGCAAACGTTTGAATTCTTGTAGAACATCAACAAAAGCAGACCTGTTGATTTTTTTCCTAAATTTAGCCTTAAGTTTAATGTTCTTAATAACAATATAATTAATATCAGAAGAGCAGAATAAAACATCCCAGTCAAATTGAATTAGCTCTTGATACAGGTTGACAAAGTCAGCCTTTCTGTAGTTATAAGATATTTTACTATGATTGAATGTAAACTTAGGCTCTTAAATGAATATGCCAGTCAAATCAACAGCTAGTGCCGGGTGGTGACTATCTTCTGGCACTAGAGGTAGTTCATCACGCTTAAAAGTACAGGGTAATTTAGAAATTACCAGGACTAGCGACCGACCAAGTTGATTTAAGACATTATTTGACTGCTTATAATTAAAAATGTCCAAAACATTATGGATTATGCGTGTCTTAGGGTCTAGAAGATTGCCATTTACAAGTTGAGGCACACTAAAATCTCCTAGAAACAGGGAATTACAGTCGTGCAAATAATCCAGTTGCTCAACAGCACCAAAGAACGATTCAAATTCATCAACAGGAATTTTGTCAGGAATGTAAACAACAGCCACAAAAAATGTCTTATATGCCACATGGCATCTCACTATTATAAGATCAATTGATGGAAATTGTGCATCAAATACAGCAACATCTATAACCTCAGATTTAATGCATTCCTTAAAAGCTAGAAGTACTCCACCGCCACATTCCTTATCAACCAATGTAAACTTACGGTCCTTCCTATGAACAATATAAGAGTCAGGAATTAGTTCAGCACTCAAAACATTCTCATTCAACCACGTTTCACTTAATGAAACTGAGTCATATTCACTATCACTAATAGCCTGGACTGATTATATGTAACTTACTATTCAACCCACGAACATTTTGATAGTAACACAACAAACAGCGCGAGCTCGAACTAGCGAAACTGCTGGAACACTTCAGTTTAAAGACTTCACAGTTTTTGGATTCCCATTAATATATCTAACCCTGAACTTCTGCGCGCCTTCAGCATTTCTTGCATTCACATCCTCTTGCAACTTTTTGTAGTGGTCAATCTGCCTACGAGTACGATCAAATGAAAACGATATCTTCGTGTAAGCGCTATTTTTCAAATTACTTGCCTTTTTAATCAGATTAATGACTTGAGTCTCGTTCTGTAAGACCACCTTGACTTTTCTGTTTTTCCCGGCGCCAAATTGTCCCAGTCTAATTACTGGTGCATTTTGTCGCTGGAAATGATGATCCACCACTCTGAAAATTTTCCCTACTATGCAAAGAAGAGTCGTGCGTTCACTGTTAGGTCTGAGCAGAAGGACCAGCTGCAGAGATTCTTTCAAGCGGCTGGGAATATTAACTTTACCATCAATATATATCTTTGAACTGTTGACAAATGTGAAATCTAACCTAGCTGAGTTTCCAAAATTGAATGATCATAATAAGTACTTGACTAGCAATTCGCTTGTCCTGCATATTCCTGCTCATAGGCTGTTAAGAACAGAGGCCAGCCCAAATTAAATGGGTATTAGGCTGTTCAATAAATTGCCAAACACCTTTAAAACTTTGCCAATGCCATTATTCAGACATAAACTCAAAGCTCTATTAAGACACAGAGCGTACTATTCTTTGGACGAATATTTCTTAGATATCCAGCTAGATCAAGATGCCTAACTATACCAGCTCTGTGTTAGTCCCATATACATTTTTTACTGTAGCATGTTATTTCTGGTTCTTGTATTTTATTTATATATTTTAACTTTGCCGATTTATTTTAATATGTACCTGTTGTATTTTTGTTCATTGTTTTTCTGACTGTCATATATTTAATATGTGTTTTGTTTTTGTTTTTATTTATCTATTTTGTAATGCTTGTCTTAGTTTCAAGATAGAGTACCTTGACCTGTTCTATGTCATGACAAATGATCTACAGAACAAATGAAGATTATTATTATTATAGTTATGATGCAGAAAAGGATGCACGTGGAAGAAGAAAATGCTTAGGAAAGCATCCTTACCGAGATGATAAATAGATATTCTTGATGCTTTCCAGACCATTCATTACTCATTACTCGTTTTGTTCGCCTTATTGTACATCTATCCATTATAAAATATCAAGTATATTGTATTGTCTTGTAAAAGTAAAAATAAAGTTTTTTTAAAAACCCGAACGGCCATCTCGGCAACATAACTGGCGCAGTCAGCAGTAGGATAAAACGCAGTTTTCCGAAAATTCGCGGTATCGTGACCGGTTTCGTGAAAACGTGGGTATCGTCCCTTCGGCGTTCGACCTACAGAAACGAACGAGAATCCACAGCCCAAGAGCGAGAAGTTGGCCCCTTGCTTCTGCCTGCCGCCTTCCAAGAAGATAGGAGTAGAAGGTAAGAGCCAAAATTCCTTTTCGCCCCATTCAAATTGATTTCCCTGTATAGGAGATCTTATTTGAAAAGTTGTGATTTTATGTCATTATCAGACATTATCAACGAGTTAAATAACTTAAGAATTAATAATACTGATTCAGAATCAGAATATGAAGAAATGGCATTCCCAGAAAATAGCTTACAAATGTTACGCATGTTTGTAGATACAATACCAAATTTTGATGGTAATTTCAATACACTACCAAGCTTCATTTCATCATGTGATTATCTATTCGACACATTCAACACTTCTGAAGAAACGATTAAGAGATACTTATTGAGAGTGGTACAGACTAAATTAGTTGGTAAGGCTCAACTTTTAGTTGCCTGTAGAACAGAATTAAATAGCTGGTCTTTAATAAAAAATGCTTTAGAACAGTGTTTTGGTGATAATAGAAGTTTAGAATGCTTGGAACAAGATCTATTTCTGGCCTCACCAAATAGAAATGAGTCACCCTTAGATTTTGGAAAAAGACTTCAAATTTTAAGGAGTACTCTTGCACAGAAATTGAGTATTTCAGACTCAACGCCCGAAGTAAAAGTCGCAATGATGAAGCAGTACGACGGTATCTGTTTGAGAGCATTTGTGCGCGGATTATCAGGACCTTTACAAACGGTTATTCGTTTGAAAAATCCTTCATCTCTAGAAGAAGCAATGGCATATATTATTGAGGAAGAAAATTTCCAGTATACGCAAAACATTTTCAAATTCCCAAATCACTCAAAGACTCTATGTAGTAACACACAAAATTCATATTCCAAACCACAGACAAAGTTTGGACATTCAAATAACAATTACCGTAATCAGGCACCAAATCAGAATTTTCATTATCAAAAATTTCAAGCTCCTCATCAGTCCAATTTTCAACAAAGTTATCGACCCCCACAAACTTTTCCAGCTGACAGAAACCGGAATAATTTCCCAAGTCAGCCGATAAACATCCAAAGTCGAAATAATAATTTTCAAAAACGCTATCCAACAAATCAAGAAGTTTTCGGACCACCCAGAAACACGAACGTCTTCAAGCCCAGGGGAACAGTACCGCATAATTCCCCACAGCCTATGTCAGTTTCAACCACAAATACTTATAAACCGAACTATCCCCAAAGGCAAAATCATTTCCAGCCCTCGGGACCCAGAAATTTCATTGCGGAAGAACTATATCAAATAGATGACACTCAAAACGACGAAAGATACGAAACCGAACAACCCGAAAGAACCAGAAATCGAAAACCATTTTCAAAAACTCAAAATGTTGAAGCTCAACATGCTTTTGCCTCTTCGTCCACAAATTATGAATCAGATGCAAATTTTTATTACAAGGGCCAAGGCACCCACAAAACAATCGAAATCCATTCCGATCTTGACAACTCTTTACCCTACATCAAAATTCAAAATCCACCCTTAAAGTTACTCATTGACACAGGATGTTCACATTCGATGATACGCCCTAGAATAGTAGAAAAATACTTTCCAGAACGTATTTACCATTTAGTTTCAAGATTAAAGACAGGCGTAGGAGAAAAAGAAGTTCAATTTAAAGCCGATCTGCCATCATTCTCAGAATTTGAATCAGATGATTTTATCACTTTCATTTTATTTGATTTCCATCCATTTTTTGACGGCATATTAGGATTAAAACAATTACTACGTTTAAATCTCAACATAGACCTTACTAATCGACATTTAATTAGTGAGTCATTGCGTATTCCCATATTTTTCCGTGAACTTGACACTGAACCATATAGCATAACGATAAATGCACACGAGGTAGCTCTTATCAAAGTTCCTGTGAGCATTAACAATAGCCCCGTTATAATCCCTGAAGGTGAAATAAATGGCTTATATTTCCCTGAGACCTTGACAACTTCGAATGAATGGTTTGCTTATACAGAAATTTATAACCATTCAGATGAACAAATAACGATAGATTTTTCAAATCCGTTAGACGTAATTGAATATTCTAAAGAAGTTAGTGATAACTTTTATATTTTTCATATTGAGGATATTATTGGTGAACTAAAACATAGTGACGAAAGCATACAGAAAGTATCGAAATTAATTAGGACTGATCATTTGAACTGTGAGGAAAAACAGACTTTATTAAAAGTTTGCCATGAGTTTAGGGATATATTTTACAATGAAAACAAAAAGCTAACGTTCACTAATATTATTAAACATGAAATAAAAACTACTGATGAAATTCCAGTACATACAAAAAATTATCGTTATCCCTTTGTTCATAAAGAGGAAGTTCAAAGACAGATAAATAAAATGTTAGACGATGGAATTATACGTCCTAGTCAAAGTCCTTATAGCTCACCTATCTGGATCGTTAGTAATAAGATGGATGCTAGTGGGAAACAAAAATGGAGAATAGTAACAGATTTTCGAAAGCTGAACGAAAAAACAATAAGTGATCGATATCCATTACCTAATATTAACGATACATTGGACAAGTTAGGTAGATGTCAATACTTCAGTACTTTATATTTAGCTTCCGGATTTCATCAAATAGAGATGCATCCAAACTCTATCGAAAAAAACCGCTTTTAGTGTAGAACATGGACATTACGAGTATACCCGCTTACCATATGGTTTGAAAAATGCCCCAAGTACATTTCAGAGAGTAGTTGACAATGTTTTACAAGGATTACAAGGCAAAGTTTGTTTAGTATATATGGACGATATTATAATTTTTTCCACTAGTCTTGAAGAACATATTGCAAATTTGAAATTAGTATTTCGGAGACTAAGGGACACACAATTGAAAATTCAACCAGACAAATGTGAATTTTTATGCAAAGAAGTTGAATATTTAGGACACGTAGTTACTTGTAAAACCGAATCCCAAAAAGATACAAGCAATAACACAATTCCCAATTCCAAAAACAGTCAAAGAAATCAAATCGTTCCTAGGTCTTTTAGGTTATTATAGACGCTTTATCGAAAATTTTGCCAAATTAACAAAACCACTTACGAAATGTCTTAAGGAAGGATCAAAAATTGAACATAATGCAGAATTTATCAAAGCTTTTGAAACTTGCAAAAATATTCTAACCAACGAACCTATTTTACAATACCCAGATTTTGAAAAGTCTTTTATTTTGACTACTGATGCCTCAAATTACGCAATAGGTTGTATTCTTAGCCAAGGAAAAGTAGTACAGGATCGACCGATTGCCTATGCATCACGAACTTTAAATCCAGCAGAATGTAATTATAGCACAATAGAAAAAGAATTATTAGCAGTAGTATATGGTGTGAAATACTTCAAACCATATCTATGGGGACGTGAGCTTACCATAGTTAGCGACCACAAACCCCTCGAATATTTGTTTAACATGAAAGAACATAACCCCAGACTTTTACGTTGGAAACTGTTTCTTGAACAGTTCAATTACAAAATTCAATATAAACCTGGAAAAATAAAAAGCAATGTTGATGCTTTATCTCGCGTAGAACTTAACGCCATCCAAGATGAAACGGATCAATCAATAATTGAAGCGTGGTATTCCCAAAGGGTCTAAGTGCCAATATTTCTGAATTTCATATTTTTCCTCCAAAAGGATCTACATGCTTTAATGCATGCATTAGAAAAGGGTCCAAGTACATATCCGACGAAAATGTATTTAATCTCCCCATTTGATAGATGGCGTTCTCGTACTCGCTCGTGACTTGTTCATTGAGAAGGGTCTAAGCGCCGAGTACAGGCGTAATATTATTACGTGCATTTAATAATAAACAATGAGTGAAAATCAAGTAAACAACCCAAAGCGACGTGCCCCAGGGTCTGAAAATAAAAAGAATGAAATGAAACGACTGAAATATAGTGGTCTGGCATATCACAATCGAAGTAACAAGGATATTGCTGCTAAGAAGGCGCCAAGTTTTGAGGTTAGTTGTGTTTATTTCTATTGTTTTAGTCAACAAAAGTAAATAAGTTTGTTTTATTCCAGGTATTTTGTAAATGTAAATATGAGTGCAGAAAATTGCCCTATGAGCAAAAAATATTTTTATTTGAAGATTATTATAAAATAGCTAATCATGTGAAGCAAAAATCTTATCTGTTGGGACTCATACAAATTGGCAGTGTAAAAAGAAGACGTCACGGAAAATATGAATCTGCAGAACAAAGTCGTCGACAAGCTACTGCATGGTACACGGTTCCAAACGGAAATGGCCAGCATGTGCAGGTTTGCCGTCAAACATTTCCAAACATTTTTGCCCTATCACACAAGGCAGTGCAAGTTTTAACAGAAAAAAAAAGTTGGGAGAAACAGTGTATACAGATAAAAGAGGCAAGTCAAATGAACCAAGAAAGTATACAACAGCGATAAGAGACCAGGTTAGAGAACACGTACAAAGTTTTCCTTGCGAAGAGAATCATTATAGCAGAAGCAAATCACAAAAGAAATTTCTGAGTCCAGATTTGAATATAAATCGCCTATACTTGGCATTTAAAAGACAGTTTCCCGATACAGAGGTTACTTATAAGTACTACTTGACAGTATTTAAAAAGGATTTTCCGCATTTATGATTCGGTCGCCCCAGAACGGACACCTGCTCAGTTTGCGATCTTTACAAAAATAAAATAAGTTATGCCCAAAATCAAACAGAAAAGGATGAGATGAAAGCCAAACTTGACCTACACCACAGAAAGGCGGAAAAGGATAGACTAGAAATGGAAAAAGACGGTAATTTGTCACAAATCCCGACGGCCAGCATTAGCATGATGTCTATAGATTTAGAGCAAGTTTTATTTTTGCCAACACTTACACATACGCAGATGTTTTATAGCAGACAGCTTTCGTGCTATAATCTAGGAATACACATATCTGATACTGGAACTGCTCATATGTGTCTTTGGGACGAATCCATAACAGGTAGAGGAGCTAATGAAATTGGATCTGCCCTTTTAAAGTGCCTTAACTTGCCAGCTTTGAATATGAAAAAAAACTTAGTGATTTGGTCGGATAATTGCATAGGACAGAACAAAAACAAAATGATGCTTTTTTTGTTCATATATTTGGTCCATAATGGAAAGTTTGAAAAAATTGAACAGAAATTTTTAGTTTCCGGGCATTCCTATTTGGCATGTGATAGGGACTTTGCGCAGATTGAGCGTCGTAAAAGAGTCACAAAAAACTACGTACCGGATCATCTTGAAAAAATGATTAGGAGTGCACAACATAAAAATCCATTCAATGTCATTCGTATGAATAGAGAAGATTTTAAAAATCTTCAAGAGATTTCCGATAGCTTTTTAAACACGACCAAACTGAATATATCCAAAGCTTGTTGGATAGAAGTTTCTAAGAAAAATCCAACTTTAGTCAGAACAAAAACAACGTTTAACGAAATGGAAGAATGGACCTCTTGTAACGTTTTAAAACGAGGCAAAACTTTGAGTGACCTTAAAACAACACCGTTGCCACAGTTAGATTGCAAAAACCCCATATCTCAGGAAAAGGCCAAAAATTTAGAAGACATGTTAGATTACATACCACTTGCATATATCTCATTTTATACCGGTATCATCGAAAAAACCAAGCAAAACAATCCAGAGTAAACATTTTGAATGGAATTACTGGTTTCACATAGACCCTTTTACAATGACACGATGCATTAGACATAGGACCTTCTAAAAATTTAATATTTTATTTTGTGTTCCAAAATATATTTCGTTTATTTTTGCTACCTTTTCTCGTAAAATGTTAAATAACCTGATGTTTTAATCGAATAAATTTACTTTCATATTTTTTTGTTTTATTTGACATCGCTACATCACAAGAATATCTTATTTCTTCATTTTCTCGGAAGTAAAATTTTCGCACTTAGACCCTTTGGGAATATAACGCTTCAATTGCAAATCTTGGAGATTCTGATGAAGATATCCTTCAGTTTCTACAAGACGATGATAACCCCGAAATAAATATTGAAGACTTACAAGAACTAGAGGAATTTCTCATCCCTGAAGTTCCTGATAACCCTAACAAAATACAAATAATTTCAGATATCCAAATTGTACCCCCTCAGCCAAGTGATGACAGTATTACAGTCCATACAGCAGTAGAAAACCCCATATTAGAGATACCCTTCACTGAATATGTTACTAACAAATTTTCTAATCAGATAATTATAGAACAGAAATCATCCTATCGATATCATAGTGTAAGGACTAAGCCCTTCGAAAATGTTAATAAGATACAGTTACAGCTTAGCGATAACATAGAGGAAGAAATCATAAAGTTTTTCAAAGACTATGTTGATCCAAACAAAGTATATTGTATTTTTGTCAAAGGTTCAGAAATTGAAGATTTAAATATCCAGATTAGCAAAATACTACCATTGTATTTCAAAAACCACGCATATAAACTTTATTTTTCCAATCAGCTTGTTAGAGATATTTCAGACAAAGACAGACAAAAAGAATTAATCTCTCATCATCATGAAACAAAGACTTGTCACAGAGGAATTAACGAAACGTTACTTTCCCTTAAAAAACTATACTACTGGAAGAATATGTAAAAAATGGTAACAGAATACATAAATAATTGTGAGTTATGTCAAGTAGCAAAGTATGACAGACATCCACCAAAAATAAAATTTTCACTTACACCAACGCCAAAGCAACCCCTAGAAGTCTTACATATGGACACTTTCCAATTTTCTAACACAAAATTTCTTACTGTTATTGATTCATTTTCAAAATATGCACAAGCCTATCATTTAGATCCAGTTTGTACAGCCACAACAGTGTATGAAAATATTTTGATATCTGTGAATCATCACGGCATTCCTCAATCAGTTACTACTGATAACGGAAGAGAATTCAATAATTCCTTATTTACTGAATTTTGTAAATTACACAAAATCCAGCTTCACTTTACTACACCATGTAATTCGAATAGCAACAGTCCCATAGAACGATTACATTCAACCCTGCTAGAACTCTTAAGAATTCTAAAAATTAAATTTCCAAAATTATGTCCAAAAGAACTAATGCAAAATGCAATTTTGGCATATAACACGTCAATTCACAGTGTTACAAAACAACGACCATTCGACCTTATAAATGGCCGCTTAGATGTCCTAGATCCATTTGACCTATCAGATGAGATCATTGTTAGCCAATTCATTGATGATAGACGTGAAAGACTAAAATTCATTTACAACAATATACACCAAGCAACAGACGCTCATAAAAAGAATATTATAGAAAAGCGTAATAAAACTAGAGAAGATCCATCCAAATTCCCCCAAGGTTCGAAAGCATATGTCAAAGATAAAACCGCTTCTTGGAGTAAATTAAAACCAAGATTCACAAAAACTGAAGTTAAGAAAGATTTAGGTACAAAAGTACGGACTATCAATAAACGCAAAGGTTTAGTACACAAATCTCAAATTCAAAAACCTAAAGCTTATTCTTCTTTTCCGCAGGATCATGAATCTGGAAATCAAGAAGGTTCCGATAGTCATTCTATCCCTTCTACTAGTCGCGACAACCAAAGCCAACAATGACGCAGTTGTCACACCCTTAAAAGCCCCGCTTTTCCCTTATTCGCTAGGTAACGCTAGTATTATAGAATCGTATCATACTTTTATTCACTTTGTAGAAACTACTTCATTAACAATTATTAACGAATATCCAAAATTATTACGAAAAACTCCAAAATACTATCAAGCCTTTAAATGCTGATCATTCAGACTTGCACTTTGGATTATCAAATCTCCTTAAGCATACGAAATTTCTGATACAAGAAGCTACACAAAAATTAGATAACATTGTTCCACGTATTCGTCAGAAACGAGGATTGATTAATCTCATAGGAAAAACTTCAAAGTTTCTTTTTGGTACAATGGACTCAGATGACGAAGTCAAAATTAATAATGCACTCCATGAATTACAAAAGAACACAAATTCTGTGCATAGTCAACTGAAACTTCAGACCTCACTAACTAAAGAATTGATAGATAATTACAATTCTACAATTTCATTATTAAACTCTAATCAGGTACAGATCAAAACGAAATTGTATCATCTGCAAAATGCGATGAATGGAACTGTAGGAAGCTTGACAGCTTATCTTCACGCTGAAAATATTTTACAGCAACTTAATCTAAATTGTCAAAATTTGATTACATTTTTAGACAATTTGGAGGACGCTATAATGTTTTCAAAATTGAACACTTTACATAGTTCTATCATATCAGTTTCAGACTTAGAGAAAAACATGAAGTATTTAGTAAAATTATATGGTAAAAAGAACGTACCAAACTTTCAAAATTTACAATCATACTATTTAGTAGCTGATCCACAAATTACATTTACTGATAATAAAATCTTGTTTTCTATAAGATTTCCTATATTATCTGATGAAAAATTCCAATTTTTCCGTCTATACCCAGTTCCAATTAGAAATTCAACCATTATTCCAACCCATCCCTTTTTGGCTCTTGGAACAAGTCATCAACAATTTGAAGAAGAAGAATGTCCAGAAATTGAAAACGTCTACTTCTGCAAGAATCGACAAGAACCCATTCAAGGTTGTCTAAACGAGTTACTGAAGAAAGCAGAATTTTCAAAATGCCAATTCACAAGGTTACAAGTATCCAGTCCTATTGTTGAAGCAATATCAGCAAAACACATTTTGGTCATACCCGCTGATCAGCCGATCACAGCAGTCAAGTTGTGTGGTACTCAACAACCACTTATTTTAGAAACGCCAAGTTTAGTCGAAATACCCGAAAATTGTGGAATACAAATCGACTCATCCAAGTTTTGGAACAAAGAGGATCAAGTCAAAGGAAACCCTTTGGTCCTTCCAGAAATAAAGTTTTGGAATGCAAGATCGAACTTTGTATCCAAGAAAGCTTTAATCCTCAAGACTATTGACCTCAGCAAGATTAAGGAAATGCAAGAGAAAGCAAATTTTCTTCAAATGCAAGAAGAAGCCGCTATTGATCCCTTAATTTGGTTTTCCAGCAGCTCAGTTTTTACTATTTTTCTGCTTGTTACAGTAGCAGTAATCTTTTGTTATATTTGGAAAAAACAAATCCAGAAGAAAAATGACCTACCCCAAGACAAGAAAGATGAAGAAAATCCCGAATCCAGTGAAGAAAGGCCCAAGAAAAATGCAACAAGAACAAAACCTACTGAAAACAGAAAACGTTCCTATTCAGTTTTCAGACTAGGTGGGGAGGAGTTATGATGCAGAAAAGGATGCACGTGGAAGAAGAAAATGCTTAGGAAAGCATCCTTACCGAGATGATAAATAGATGTTCTTGATGCTTTCCAGACCATTCATTACTCATTACTCGTTTTGTTCGCCTTATTGTACATCTATCCATTATAAAATATCAAGTATATTGTATTGTCTTGTAAAAGTAAAAATAAAGTTTTTTTAAAAACCCGAACGGCCATCTCGGCAACATAACTTTATTATTGTTGTCATTCGATGTGTGGAATCATATTTTTTCGAATTCATGTTTATACGTTTTAAATGAGAATTGAATGGGAATTACTGAGTAAATCTACTTGACAGTTTTGGGTGCTGTTATTTTTTCTAGAAAGTATCCCATGTTTTTCTCTCTAGAGGAAAAGTCGGGTAGTTGGACGATAAATCCTAGATCATTCTGGTATACAGCAAGTAATAATTCCTGTACTTGATTTCGAGCTACGACAATTTACTGGCAAATTATCTGCTGACTAATTTGAAAGTCATCAAACAGTCAGAAGTTTCTATACGAACAGCGGATTAGTTGTCGGTAATCAGTCTTAGCTCCCTCAGCCAACTCGTAACGTTCTCATGTACGCAATTTATGCAGTCAGCGACGTGTCAGTGACAGCTAGCTGAGTAAACTAGTTCATGACCTGTCGCCGACTATCAGTTTGCTGATTGTCAGCAAACAGGCTGTACGAACAAACCAGTTGCCGTCAAAAGCAACCATAACACAAAGCTTCTTACTGCACTAAGTGCATCTATAGCAGACCTTTCCTTTCTGAAACCGTATTGCGAGGGAGACAGTCCGTTAGTTTCCTCGACGTATTTTCTTAGCCTACATTCTATCGTATAAGTCATTCTAGTAGCTTTCCACGTGAATTTTCCATACACAGCGGTCTATATTTGACTTCCCTATCGGTGGGTTTCGGAGGTGGCTGAATGTTAACGTCAAAGAAAAGTTATTTTCTTCATATCTGATGAATGTCTAGCCTCCGCGGTATAAATAAAGTCACATTTAGATAGGGCGTGTCAGAACTTATGACGTCATGCTAGAATTAATTACGTTTGAACTTTTGGTGGGTATGTTTGACCACGTTTCGGAAATAGATAAAGTGAAAATACTCAATCATAATACTTTTTGGAAAGACAGTGTCAATATTTCATCAACATTTCTCTGAGAACAATAAACTTTCATACCAACATTACCTTTTACCTCAAAGGGATAAATTTATTGCCTTTATGATAGTTTTGATTTTCAGTAACTTAACAAATACATTTTAAAGTAAATAATTATATAGAGCTTTTTGGTTATGGCTCTTTTAATAAATCATCTTCCTTGGATTCTGAATAATCTATTTCTGCAATCTTGTTCAGCAGCCTATTATTTTCTTCTTTCAAAGCATTTATTGTTTTATCGTTCTCCTGAAAATGCATGAAAACATTATTATATTATATATTCCTCATTAAAAAAAATATGGTTACAATTAGCGAAAAATAAACCATTGTTGATATACCGGGTGCGGCAGAGAGGACGGACATTTTTGGGATGGGTAGTACTCTCCGCCTCAGTCTACGAGAGAGGTTGGGAGGGTGCCGTTTGGCTCGTAGGATCCTAGCATTATTTTACCAGTTGTCGTTATGGAGCCTTGGACGGTGGAGCACCGCGTTTTCGCCTATGATTGTTTCGTTCGAAATAATGAGTCAGTCATCGTCGGACAGCGTGAGTTTCGTCGCCACTTCAACATTCATCGGAATAGAGCTATTCCCTCTCAAAACACCATCCTTCGTTGGATTGAATCACTTCGCAGGCGTGGTGAACTGATCAACAGAAGACCAAGTTACCGTGAACTCAGGGCGCTACGTCGACATGATCACCAACGTCTTTCTCCCTGAATTACGACGGCGACGTGTTCCAATCCGACGTGTGTGGTTCCAGCAGGATCCATGGACGTTATTCGCCCTCTCTTCCCTGATCGCCTTATTTCTAGGTTTGGCGATGTTCATTGGCCTCGTCGGTCCCCAGATTTATCCATATGTGATTTTTTCTTATGGGGACACCTAAAGGCTAGAGTATACGCGAACAAGCCCCGAACTCTGGACGAATTGAATGGAGAAATTCGCGTGGCAGTCGCCCAAGTTGAGAGACCGATGTTGAAGAGAGTCTACGCGAACTTCCAAGAACGCCTCCAGCACTGCATCAACGATTTCAGCCACCACATGCCTGATGTGATTTTCCACACTTGACTGTCTCAAATGCTATTTCCTTCTGAACCTGATTCCATCAATAAATTTGTTTTCGAGTAAAAATTAACTATTTTATGATTTTTATAACCGTCCATCCTCTCTGCCGCACCCTGTATAACACCAAAAAAGAATAATACTTCAAAGGGCTGGGGATTGGCATAGCCATTTTTCACCCCCTCCTGAATGGCTAAGGTAAATTCATTAAGTGCATTACTATATCTTACTAGGGCATATTATGCAGGGTGTCCGCAAAGTTGGGGTTTTCCTTTTCAGAAACAACTACCCTTGAAATAAGAAAGGTAATGTGTAGTGAAACGAGGGCGACTAAGTAAAAAAAAAATAAAGGAAAAAGTACTCACTCTCCAGTTGACGAGAAGGGCTAAGTAGGTCTCTGCCCGAAATCATACCGCTCCAACAGAAAATGAAATCAGCTGATGCGCTACCGAGCAGACGCAGAAACCACATCGATTGTCTTACACTTAATCGCACATCTTCTAACAAGGAAGGCAAAATGTTGCGTAAAAAGTCTAGGTATTGCATCCCGTCCAATCGATTTGGGAGAATAAATGGTCCAATGAGCATACCGTTTACCATGCCAGCCCAAACATTCACTGAAAATGTGCCCGGCGGATAGCTTGCGGATTTTCTACTGACCAAACATGAGTGTTGCGAAAGTTATTCACCCCATTACGCGTGAACGTAGATTCGTCTGTTACCAATATGCACTTCAAAAAGTCCGGATTAATGTCATGTTGATGCAACAACCACTCACAAAACCGCACTCTTGCTGGAAAATCGTCAGGTTGAAGGGCTTGTACACGTTGGACGTGAAACGGATACTGCCCCTCTTCACGCAGCGTTTGCCACACTTGAGTTTTTGATACTTGCACTTCTCTAGCCACGTCTCTAGTGCTTGTTGAGTGATTCTCGTCTACGCGATTACCTCTACACGCGTGACCGTAATCGTCGGTTGAAGGTTGCATACTGACCTGACACACTGACCCCGACCCAGTTCTGTCGTCGGGTTGAGCCAGTGACCTTGTACCACTCGGTGATGTCGCGGCTACAGGACGGTATTCAGATATTTTTTATGTTGCAGAGCCCTTTATCTCGGTTTCCTTAAGACATTGGTGTATATGGTACTAAGAAAAATTGCTTATGTTTTCAAGATCTGCACGTCGTGTTAGGGAAAATCCCAACTTTGCGGACACCCTCTATATACATTACATGAAGGACATGTAGCCGACTACAATAATGCTAACAAAACTTTAAAATATCACAATAAAGATGAGATTTATTCAACTACCTTTAGATTCATTAAATTGCAACTGTACTAGCATCCTTTTGAATTCTCTTTTGAAGCTGTGAATGGACGTTATGACACTCGTGGACTTCCTCATTTTTTCAGTGACGCTGTTTTTCCAAAATAACTCCTTGTTTTTAACCCGTTGCCACGCACGATAAGCAGAATAAGTTTAACGTGTATCCGTTTATTGAGGTGATGCAGCTTAATAACTTAATCGCAAGGATCTTTGCTAAGCTAAAAGAGGATCTATTATCGACCACCCTAATCGCGTAATGAGAGATGACAGCGATGGCGATCTGATTGCCATAATTGTAATGTACTAGCTATCATTCACTTGTAGTAGCTGTGTGTGTTGCCGAAACGTCAAGCATGTGTTGTGGGAGTGATGGGATGTAAAATCTGCTTCATAGGTGGCACTGGCGAAGGCCATTCATGGTTTCTATGGCCTAATCATATAACATTCATTCTATAACCGAAAGGATATACCACAGTGTACAGTGATGATTAGTGTACTGATCATCTGTGGTGATGATGCTTCGGTTGATTCTTGTCTGAAATACGTTGAGTGTAAGTAGTGCCGACGCGAATATCTCAGAAACATACAGAAATAGCTATACGCTCACATTGCGTCGCAAAATGCCTTACCGTCCGGCTCACGTGGCAGCCATTTTAGTTGCTCTCGAGACGGGGATCAAGTGGCTAAGTGTGTGAGTGACCACGTAGGGGAAAGTTGCCGAAATCGTATCGTTGCCTAAATCGTACCACTGCGATATTTCAAATAAGGCGGTAAAATGTAGTACCTATAACGATTAGCCGTAGATGTCCTGCCCATCAAATGTCAGTTCAGGGGTAGAGTTGTTTTCGATGGATTGTGTTTTGCTTGGTCCCAAAATTAAGTAAAAATTTTACGGGCATTTCGATGTTAATTTTGTTGAGATTACGTAAAGCTGTAGCTTGTCGGTAAGTACTATTTATACAGAATGTTTTCTCTAGTTCTATAGCTTAGGAAGCTCTCTTTCATTTACAAAGCTTAAATTTTAAATTAAGTGTGGAAAGTAAGGTTAGAATCTCGTTTATTTATCTTCATTAAAAGTTGCCCAAATCGTACCACGTTGGGTTTCCCAAATCGTACCGGTACGATTTGAGAAACCCATGTCGTTTTAATGACTAACGTTTAAATCCACCTACCTATCTGTTTGTTCTACACAAAAAATGGTATGTATTGTTTTTATACACGGAGAAAAAAGAATTAACAAGCCTATCATCAATGCTGTCGAAATTTTCTTTTTCCAAGTTGTTTCAATATCTAACGTTTGAGTATAGGTACCTAACTATATTTTTTGAATAACCAAAAAAAAGCTGTTATGAATTTTTTTTATGTAGGTACACAGAAAAAAAGAAATACCTATTTTTCTAGAGAAAAAATCTGTTATAGAATTTTTTGATGTACACAGAGAAAAAAGATAGTTAACAAAAAATATAAGTACCTTATTTTTGCTTAAAAATAAAAATATGTTTGTTGTTCAAAAAATATAGGTAGTTTGTTATAATTTTAATGAAATATGTTAGAAAACAATGTGTATTATACAATTTTTTTTTCGTAAATAGAAAGCAAGTTTTATAAAAAAATAGCAGTAATTTAAAAAATGTTTGATTGTTTCAGAAAATGCCCAAAAGAGAATATACCAGCATATTGAAATGGTATTAAAATTTCATGTCCAGGCACCCCGAGCTTAGGTTACGTCAACCAGAGAACATTTCGATTGCGCGCTCTAAAGGATTCAATAAGACCGACGTGCATGCAGTTTTCGATGCGTTGGAAAATCTTGTTGACGAAAATGGAATAGGCGCTTTTCACATTTACAATGTCCACGACGGTACAAAAAAAATCACCAAAAGTTTTTGCTCTTAAAGGAAAACATCAAGTTGGTTTTATTGCCAGTTGACAACGAGGTATTAATACAACGTTGGTATGTTTTTGTAATGCCGCAGGACCTATGTTCCTCTCATGTTCGTATTCAAAAGACAACGTATGCACGCAGCACTCAAAAATGGAGCCTTTCCTGGTAGTATTGTGCAGCCGAGCGAAAGAGGTTACATTATTTGTTGAATGGTTGCAACATTTCATTAAATTTGTGAAACCAAGTAAAAATGAAAAATGCATAATTTTGCTCGATAGATACACTACTCATTCTGAAAACTTAGAGGCCATAATGTTAGCTAGAGAAAATGGCATAATATTACTGCAACTTCCGGGTCATACGACCCATAGGTTGCAGCCTCTAGCTGTTGCAGTTTTTAAGACCCTGGAGTCAAGCTACATGCAGGTCATGGCAAACTGGCTTCGAACAAATGTTGGTCAAAAGGTAACACAGTTTGAAGTAGCTGCTTACACAAACTCTGCAACAGCAAGTAATGCCGTAAATCGACTTAGAGCTTCGGGGGTGTGGCCTGTGAACCGAACTGTTTTTTCTGACACAGATTTTGTGGCAAGTGAAAACCTAATGATCCCAGACACTGTTGAACCCGAGAAGTAAGATACTCCTAGCGAAGTTACAGATGTGGCAAATGAAAATCGAGTCAATCTTGTCCAGGAAGATCCGATCCCATCCACAAGTAGAGTAACACAAGAAGAAAAAATGAGACCACATAAAGATAGTAAGACTGTTTTAATTGAAAAAATAAGTCCACTACCAAAACCAAAAATTGTCAAAAATTGGGTGAAAGGGCCAAAAGGGCTGCACAAAAAAGGCAATACTGACAGAAAGCCCTTATAAAAATGAGCTCGAGGAAAAATATGCTTTAAAGGCACGAAAAGATAAAATGAAGAAGGCTGAAGAGACTGCCAAAAAAAAAATTTTTCAAACCGAAAACTCAAAACAAGATACTAAAGATACTAAGCCTTCCAATGAAGAAGATAAAATTATAATCGAGACTAATGGAGATGACTGGTTTTGCATAATATGCGAAGATTCTATAGTTGAAGATATGATAAAGTGCAACAAATGTGAAACATGGGCACATGAAATGTGTTCTGACTTATCACGACTTAAGGGCGACTACGTGTGCGACTTCTGTCTTTAAACTCATTTTTATAATGTTCCTTTTCTCTAAATTACTTAATAAAACTACTGATTTTGTATATATATATATATATATATATTTAGTTTTTTTTTATTTATGTGCCAACAAATGCCTGTACTACTTACCTAATAAATATTAAAACCTAAGAGCTTGATGGTACGATTTAGGAACCGTACCTCTTGCAACCTCTTACAAAAACTCTTGTTTTTTAAGAGTTGAATGAAATAATAAACTTTAAAAATTGCTTTCATGTGTCCAAGAGTCCAATCTATCGTTCTGAATAAAAAAAATCAACTAGGACTAACTATTCTTAAGAAAAAAACTAAAAACACAAAAGTGGTACGATATAGGCAACCTTACCTTAAGTAAATATTTTCGCGTTTGTACTTTTTGGTCTCAAACTGGTATTATGCTTTCTTTTTATATGCAACTTTTGCTAAAACGCTTGTCATTTATCTATACATCTTAAACAATGCAATTTGAATGCTTTGTGCAGAGTGTTTTTTCAATGTGTAACAAAAGGTTATGACCTCACAAATGGTGTAAAATTTACTTTTCGTTTGGGGCCAGTTGTGCCGTGGCACGATCAACCAAACATAATTTTCAATATTCTAATATTGTCTCCTCTTGTGAATACTAATACTTCACTACTTTTTTGACAGGAGGAGGACATAAGAGCGAAATCACATCTTGAGATCTTATGCAGGGGACTGTTGATGCGGTCATTGTGGACATGCGTAAGCTAAAATCTGGTGCGCGTGAGACAGAAACATTTTACACAAATTAAGCACAGCGTTCCAAGTGTTTATGGATCATCTTATCAATACACTGCCGAGCCAGGATTGTTACTCGTGGAAAATCATTCATCTCACATGACATGATGTGATTGAGCTAAGAGAATTTCGGTCATATTATTATTCCAACTAATATACGTAACGCGTTTAAAAAAGGCTGGTATTTGGCCCTTTGACTCGAATGTTTTTACAGACGACGATTTTGCACCGTCTTTTGCCACCATTGCTCAAAATCATAGAGCAACCCCTGATTGCAGAAAGCGCCTTTGAAGATCTCGATGAGTCAGTCTGTTGAGATTAGTCCATTATCCCTTTCCGTTCTACTGGTCGATCCATGAAACCACCTATATTAAAACACGTAATTTCAGTCCTACTGGTCGGGTAGCCTTACCGCGGTTTAAAAGTATTACCGTTAGTGACATCTATCGGGAAAAAAATTGACGGCTCTGCCCCGTGCGAGGAAGTGTGTATTCCGTGAAGTTTCTTTATCCATTGCGAAGGTTCCACGTGTGTCTTTTTTCGGCTGTTTGTACACGTGAACACAGTGAGTGAAAATTGAAATGACATGTCAGTATTTAGTTTCATAACTGTAATATTTCATACCTTCCAACTCAATTGATCAATTTACCATCTGACAGGGTTTTGTTCCATGTAATATGTAGTAGTTTCTTGAGGTAACCACTAGGACTGTAAACTGTCATTTATTTTTTTTTACAGAAAAAAATAAGTGGAGTGGATACAAAGTTTGGGTGCGGGCTGATGATTCAGGGTATATTTGCGAATTTCAAAAATATTCTGGTAAGATTGCTGACTTGCCACAAAAATATTTAGGAGGAATAGTACTCAAAGACTTGACAAGAGATTTGCAACAACAAAATTATAGATTTTTTTTGACAACTATTTTTCAAGTGTTCCACTGCTCAGCTACTTGAAACAAAATGGAATTATTGATTGTGGAACTTTGAGAACAGGGAAAAAATATTTGCCAGATGACTTTATCGATGATAAAAGACTAGCGCGAGGCCAATATGACTGGAGAATGACAAATGATATGTTGGTATGTCTAAAATGGAACGACAAAAAACCTTTTATTTCTTGTCAAATTACCATAACAATCAATAGAAAGAATAAATATGGAACTGTGTCAGAAGTAACTTGTCCGTCTTTGGTTGTGGATTACAATAAACATATGGGTGCCGTCGATAAGCCGGACATGCTAAAAGAATGCTACGCGATAGATCGAAAAAGCAAGAAGTGGTACCATAGGATAGTTTGTCACTTTGTCGATAATACGGTAGTCAACGCGTTCATTTTGTTTCAAAAACGCTGCTGCGGTTCGACTCTCGATTTGAAACAGTTCAGGATAAATGTCTCTTCAGGACTTGCATTGGGATGCATTACCAAGAAAACAGGTCGAAAATCAATGGAACCCATAAATCATTTTATAAAATACGTTCCCATTGAAAAAAGGACAGAAAAATCTGCTCACATGCCTATTTATGGAACTTCTAGACGATGCGCCATCTGCAGTACAAAAAAGGAAACTCATAGGAATATGTGGAGTTGCACGATTTGAGATGTAGGTTTATGCCTGAATGACAAGAGAAATTGTTTTCTTGCATATCATAATGTCGATTAGCCTCATGTTGTGGAAAGATAATGCTTTGTTTCTTTGGTAACGATTTTTGTTTGGTGGTCCTACTGGTTCGTTCGGGTGACCACCACTTTTTCAAAAAAATATGTGTAATACATTTTTTTCACAAAATGTTTGACGTTTTTTTACATCCTTTAGGTTCGGAACTAGGTTTATGAAGTGAAAATCCTAAAATTATTTAATTCTGGACACAAAGGGTTAACAATTCAGCAAGATCCTCAGCGAATGACGGTACAAGTGAACCAGGACCTTCAGGTATTGTCCATCATTAATGTTGATATGACTCTTTACCATCAGCTGATCAGGAAGTCATTAATGTAAACTGAGCCATCAGTCAATGATAAGAGTCACGCCAGAACAGTACAGAGCTGAGGAGGAGGAAGAGAGAAGATGAAGACGCTGTGCATTTCTCACCGGAATTAATAAGACCATCGCCCAAAGCACCTCATCGAATAATTGGAGTTAATAAAGGTTGTCAGAGTCAGCTGTTCTTACAGATACTCCATAGAAAAATGCTTTCTCAGAAGAACAGACTAACAAACAAGAAGAAGAAGGAAAGTAAGGCCACTAATAATATTAATTAGAAGTGAAAGGGAAAGGTGATACATGAAAAAGTGGACCACAAATCCCACCAAAAGAAACGTGCTTCAGAAAAAATTATGAAAGCTCCAATGAAGAGGATAATGATCTGAATCATATGTTGCGACGCCTGCTCTAACTCTGCTTCTCGGATGGATAGAGAAGATACTTTAAGTTTAAAATGTCTAGAAGACTAAATATTGTTTGATTTTTTTTTCATTCTTTTTAGTATTATAGAGCAATAAAGTTGAAAAACTGTTGAACTTTAGAAAAACCCTATGAATAAATATAAAATCATGAAATTGTTTTCTTTGTATCAGTGACTTATTTATATATACTAAGTGACATATAAATCCGAACACCCAGTTTAAATGGTTTTATTTTAATAAAAGTTGGTCAATGTATTTATCTTACTGTAAATAACAAGTGAAAAAATGTTCAGCCTTATCAGTTGGACATTCCGGTTTTTATACTGCTTTTTTTTTAATTCACTAACGCTATAAAAATGAATATTTCAGCCGCAGTAAAGAATCAACGTTGGCGGATTTTGGTTCTTGACATCCTTTACGATCAGTTACGATGCCTAGAGTACGGAGACCTGTACGATTTCGTCAACTTAGTTAGTTTGATAGGGGCCGTATAGTGGGACTTCGGGAAGCTGGACTTTCTTTTCGGGCAATTGCAGTTAGAGTGCAAAGAAGTGTAGACACTGTGGTTAGGTGTTATCAGGCATGGCTTCGAGAAGGCCGTACGCAAAGAGCAAGGGGCACTGGACGCCGCGCCGTAGAACAACAGACCGTGAAGATCGCCGCCTAAGATTATTGGCCTTAAGGGACAGTTTCTCCACTACCAGGTCCATTGCAAATGAATGGTTTGCAGAACACGGAAGACCTACTGGCATGCGAAGTGTTTACCGACGAATGAGAAGTTTTGGCTTGTTTTAATACCGGCCACACTGGGTCCTCCCTTTAACTCGGAGAACACCGACGTAATCGCCTTGAGTGGTGCAGACAACTGTCACTCTGGGATCAGGAATGGAACAGTATTGTCTTTAGTGACGAGTCCCGATTTTGTTTAGGCATGCACGATGGTCGTGCCAGGGTTAGAAGGCGACGTGGCGAAAGGAGGAATCCACAGTTTTTTGTTGAAAGACATGTTCATCACACTGTTGGAGTTATGGTTTGGGGTGCTATAGCTTATGGTTCCAGGTCACATTTAATCTTCATCAGAGGTAACATGAACGCGCAGCGTTATATCCACGAAGTTCTAGAACCCCATCTTTGACCCTATCTTGACACCCTGGCAGATCCAACTTTCCAACAAGATAATGCCCGACCACATGTTGCAAGAGTCACAATAGACTCCTTTCAACATAATGATGTCACATTGTTACCATGGCCACCAAGATAGCCCCAATTGAGCACGTGTGGGATATGATGGGTAGGAGATTGCTCAATTTGCAACGTCCTCCTCAGACTCTAGAAGCACATCGAGAGGAGTTGGTGGTTGCCTGGAATGAGATACCACAGGAGGACATTGACCACCTGATCAGAAGCATGCCTAGGCGCGTTGGAGAATGCGTAGCCCATCAGGGTGCATCCACACATTATTAAAGGTCAAAGGGCTTTAAAGCAGTGCAATCATTTTGAAATTTTTATCATTTACTTATTATGCTTCATTAAGTACTTATACAAAATTTTATTAAAATAAAACCATTTAAACTGGGTGTTCGGATTTATATGTCACTTAGTATATTTATATAAATTACCAAACAATGTGAACAGCAGAACCGACCTCAGCTACGGCACAACTTGCCCCAGAGCGGGATTGGTAGTGCCTCTCCACCGCTTCTTAAAAAAATCACTTCATGACAAAAACTATTAAAAATGTACAACAACAGAAGTAAATTTATAAAATAGATTGAATTTAATCTTAGATAAACGACAATTGCTAGACGTAGTATGTGTTTTATCCGATTTTTAAAAGAAATTGCCAAAATCGCCACTATCAGCCTCGCTCTTCCCTACATTTCTCTTGTTCTGGACGTAGTAGAACCTGAATTGGATTCAAATGCTTCGGAATACATGTCGATTCATTCATGGATTGAGAAAATACGATCATATTTCTTAGAAAATTGAGATCTTGAATTAGTTTAAAATTTCCGTTGTTTTGAATACAATTTTTGTACAAAAATCAGTGAATCAACCCACATCTCCCACATACCTCACAAACAAATTAATTTTCAGTGCTTATATAAAGACCCACAAGCATCATATAGTTTCGAACATAAATACCCGTTTGCGCCGTATGCTATGCGTTTTATAATCTCTTGGTTACCTGCTGTGTAATCACCGCAAATAATTGCATTGCCTACCAAAGTGACAAACTCATACCTTTTTCTCTGGAGAGGGTAGTCAAGTACAAACATCTGGGCAGAAATCTGTGCTGCGATGTGAATCGCTGTTATTGTTAATAAACATTATCACATTAAGGAAGGCAATGAAATGAAAATAAATATACCTACTCAATGACATTAGAAGTGTTACACCCAGAAAAAATAATTTCTTCAACTTGATTTTTTGGCAATGCGGTAGGCTTATATCAAGAATGAAAAGATAACATTCTCAATCTGTAGGGCGACCTCGCAGCTAATTACACTCCTGTATAAGTAATGTCTGTTTGTGTCACCTCATTCCAAGCAACTCGAACTTCGTGGATTAGCTGTGTGAAAAGTGGATAGTGTCCTCCCCATCATATGTTCGATGGAATTTAAATCCAGTGAACTGGGTGGCCATGACAAGACGTTAACGCCTGCTTCTTGAAAAAAGAAGTAAAGTGGTTTGTAGGATATCATCGACATAACGCGCAGCAGTCAGACAGCCTTGAACAAAGAGAACGGATGATTGGCTATCATAGACAATGGCCACCAAACCAGTATTCCAACAGTCCTGTGTACATGCCTCTCAACAGCAAATCCTATATCACGCCGTTCCCCTCGGCGGAATCTTACCCTTTCGATTTGTCGCTGAAGATGATATTATGCCATTCTATCTCCCAAGGTTGCCATTCTCTGCTCCAGTTGAAACGTTGACGACAGTGGTCCGCAGTCAGAGGAAACATTAACCGTGGACGGTATGAAAAATGCCCAAAGTCTCGAATGCGGCTAAAGAGTGTACGCATAGTAACAGGTTTACCTTCTTCTCCAAACCATTGGTCAGCGATCTGACGATTAGTAGCAAAACGGTCGTGGGGCCAGTTGTCTGAAGCAGCAAGCACCTATTTTGACGCTCTGCGGTACGCCTCGGTGGACCAGTTTGCCTTCTTCGTGTCTCTCTACCTTCTATATAATAACTAAAAATATCTGTACTACTCAGCTCTCAGAAACTGCTTTCCCTTCACAAGAACGAGAAAGGAGATAACATTTTAACAAAGATAAACAAAAACAAAGATATACGTTGAAATTGTTGCCACAGCATGCTTTAAATATAGTCATTATGTTGGCGACAAAATCAAGTTGAAGAAATTACTTTTCCTGGGTATAACAGTTCTAATGTCATTGAGTATATTTATTAACGGTACAGCATATGAACAATTCTGCTGAATTCATGATTTTAGATCGTGAAAAATACGAAAAATCGTCTTCCTCAATCAGCAGCAACAACGGTATTATGAGATACTTTGGCTTGAATTCTACTTATTTTTTCTAAATAAGTACTGTGATCTGAGCAGATCCTTGCACAAAAACAAGTGCCTAGTAGAGCAGAATATGGAAATTGCTGCTATCGTATCATTTATCCAATAGAAATATTTGGAAATAATTTAATTAATTTGATATTCATAGTTTCTTGAGGCGTACTGAGCTTCCTCAATATAATCTCATGGCGCTAAAATTGAAAACATAATATCACGATTTATATCGTGAAAGTAAGACATTTCCCAAAAACTCTAAAAGGAATTAAGATCGATAAGACTCAAAGTTAAAGTTTCGGTCTAGATAGGGACTGAGCACTCGAAGAAACAAGGAGTGGAATGGAATAAATCAAAATTACCTCACAATTGTGCAAGTAAAAGCCCCATATTGATGTAGATGCCTTTTCGCAATGGCTATAATATACTAGCTTTCTACCCCGCAACTTTACCCTCGGAACGTGCAGTCCGCTCCACCAATGAAGTAACCAAATTTCCAAAGCATGCAAGTTGTCTATTCAAATATTTCAAAATAAAGGTTTGAGAATCATCTTAAATAAAAAATATACTAGAATAGATTCTATGCTGAAAGAACTACAATGGTTACCTAAACAAGGGCGAACTTAGGATTTGTCTAGTGGGCGGGGGGTCGCAAAGGATATTTGGGGCTGGTAATTTTTCAACCTCAGTGGATCTTCCATATTTCATCCTATTATCACTCCTTAATCCATTGCGTTCTATCTGGTCAATGCCAGCTTGAAAAAAAACATGGAAAATGCTTAGAAATACTCAGAAAGGGAATATTTTATTATATGAGAACAAAAGATGTAGTGGCATTTATAATTAACTAGTGTAATAATATTAAAGATTAAAACATAAAAAACTTCATTGCTCTGTTAACAAAAAAAAATCATTCTGAGGGACGCCGAGACATATCCCCGTCCGTTCCACACAAAACAATGTCTTTGATGGCGAAAACGATCATGAGACCGAAAAATTCACATTATTGTATGGATGGTAGACGAGACAAAGAAGGACTTCTATAGACCATCTATAGATCGTGTCTTGAGACCGACTCCAGGGTGCCTATAGACAAATTGCGCAAAGGGGTCTACTATTGTGTACTAAGCTTAAGAATTAAGACTGTGAACTATCCATTAAATAAATCAAGTAATTGGTGCACATACTGACACAATCAAGCACTTATATCAGCAGATGATATCAATATCAATAGGTAAAGTCAAATATTTTTTGAGATCCAATATAGATGTTACAGTTTCTTCAGACTTTTGTTTTCGAACTTAGATTTACGGCATAGTTGTTGTGTCTTCAATTCAATTCGAATCGGTGTTGATCGCATGTAAAAATGCTGGAAATCTTTGGAAAAAATTATAACTGTTAGATCGTAATTATTTTGATAATGTATGTTTGTACGAACGAAACAAGTCGGTACAGGAATACAGTAATGTACATATTCACGTGTAGTGCAGAAGCTCTGTAATTTAAACGAATTCAGTATAGCAGCATAAATAGAAACATACGCGGGAAGAGATGGTTTGGTATTGACTTTGAGCGTCGATCGACGCATTTTCTGGACAGGCTACAGGCGCACCGCTAAACAAATCTCATATAGTCGACGCCAAACAAAGTGGCGTGCACGTCATTACGATAAAAATTCCCCGACCTAATGCCTAGGTTTCTATCACAAACAATTGCTCTATTGCAGTTTCATATTAATGTGATATATAAATTTTAAAATGGTCATTACTCTCTTATTATGGTTAATAGTCATATAAACATTGTTATTAAAATATCACATAAGTTGCTTTCTGATAAATTTAGACGCATTATGCGAAATAAAATGTTTTGCAAACGCTCCAATCACTTATCGACATGTAAACGCACTAAACCGATTTCGCAGCGTTGACACATTGTCACCTTGAAACTTATTTAAACTGGGAACTGACATTTGTATTAATTTTGACACTGAATCAATTTGTGGCATTTCAAATCTTTATAAATCCTTTGGCCCCGCATACTGTAAATCAACAACTGTTTGTTTCAAAACAAAATTATTCATTTTACGAGTAGATAAAGGCAATTTTGGTATATAAAGATGCCCAAACAGTTAAATAGTCGGTGTAAGGAACTCGTGGCCTCGTTAATGCACTACTTTGAGCAAGAAAGGGACAACAACGGGCATTTGTTGCCTTTAAATGCTGTTCAAGAGGTAGGTTACTAATAATTATATGTAATGTATATTAATAATAGTGAAATTTTATTTTATTTTTTGTAGCGTGTTGCTGCTGCTTTAAAAATTAGTTTAAGGACAGTTAGTCGTATTTCCGAGGGTGTGAAAAGTTATGCAAATTTAGAATCGCCCAAGAAAAAGCGGAGTTATATTAAACGTGTAACCAACACAGCGACATTGGATACAAGTGCCATTCGAGAAGTGATCTATAATATGTATCACAAAAGTAAGATCTTATTATAATAACTTATCAGAAATTTGCATTAATTTGTTAACTAAATTATAATGTCATATTACACATGGTTTCAGAAGAACAAGTTACGATACAAACTTTATGGTCTCGATTAAGAGATAGGGCATTATTTGATGGTAGTGCCACGTCTTTAAGGCGTTTGCTTAGAGATCTTGGATTTAAGTGGCTTAAGGACAATCCGCGACGAGGGCTCATGGAACTACCAAGTATAGCTTTGAAAAGGGTGGAATTTCTAAGGCAATACAATCAAGCCAAGATTGAGGCCTTATACCAGTTTGTCTTCCTCGATGAAACTTGGATATTTCAAAATGGGACCATAGGTCGCTCTTGGCAAAATGGAAACCAAAAAAGCGTGAAAGCTATTAAAACAGATGGTAAAAGGTATGTACTTTTACACAATTTGCACTATAAAATTTAAAACTAATATATTTTAGATACATTATATTACATGCTGGAAATGAAAATGGGTTTATTGAGGGTAGTGAAGCGATATTTTCTTCGAAAACAAAATTGAGCGATTACCATGGAGAGATGAACCTGGACAATTTTTTGAAATGGTTTCAACATCAGTTATTAGAAAAATTGGAGAGTCCATCTATGATTATACTGGATAACGCCCCTTATCACAGCATGATATTGAACAAAGTGCCCAACAATGCATGGACAAAAAAAAATATCCAAGACTGGTTGACAAATCAAAACATACCATTTTTAAACACAATGTTTAAAACAGAGCTATTGAGTATTGTTGCTCGGTACATAATGCTTCTTAATTATATATATTTTGGTCGACAGTTTATATTTCTTTTGTTTATTCATATTCTTAAAATAACTGCTTTTTTAGAAACAAACCACCTAAAATATACGTGATTGATGAATTGGCGGAACAACATGGGCACAAAGTTCTTCGTCTGCCTCCTTACCATTGTATACTTAACCCTATTGAGTTAATTTGGGGCATAGCAAAAGGTTACTATAACAGACATATTGGTAGAGATGGTAACAGTGAAAAAGACTGTTTGGATATGTGGAACGAGGCTCTACAAACGGTTACCCCAGACATGTGGAAAAATAGTGTTCGACATACTGAGCAAGAAATTTTTAAATGGTATGAAAGAGAACGAATTTTTGATCGACCAGACATCGAACCTTTAATAATCAACTTTTAGAGTGATAAAGATTCAGATTCAGACAGCGCTGAAGAAAGAAACTCCGACTAACTTTATTGTACAGAAAAAGCTTACACCAGTAGCTTACCTAATTTTAGAATGCATTTTTCTGTATGAATTCTGTAAAATAAATACCATGCATAAAATTTGGAGGACCCCATTTGGATTTTTATTCAGTACCTTTAAGCTATCAATTAAATATGGTAGTTTCATAGTGTCATCTGATCAATAATTATCATACTTAATGATTATGCAAGTACAGATCTATAATTTTATTATACTATTACTTTTGTTCTTATTTGAGGTTAATGTTGCTTATAAACCTAGATATGTAAATAATAAATTTTATTATTTTACAAAAAGTTTGGCAACAATGTAAATTTTTCAACACACCCACCTTGATGACGTGCACGCCACTTTGTTTGGCGTTGACTATAAATGTCTATTTCCAATTTAGGCGTTCATCTAACATATACCCCAATCATATTAGCGAATTTCCCCGAAATAATTGTAAAGTCCGGTTTTATTGGTGCAAGTTGTTCAAGGGAATATTTTAAACCTGGGCGCATAAAACGGGTACACCAATTTTTGTGTGAAAACTTTTGATTTGACAACAAAGAGTGAGATAGCGTGTTTTTTGGGATTCAATCGATTAGGTATTTATCAGACCTACAAAATGAGACCACACGTAAAATGATTCGACTAATGGCAAAAATGTTATGACCGAAAAACGAGGCAAAATGCAGGTTATGGCACTTGTTGGTAATGCGACGACGGTTTCTCGCAGATATTTAAAATGATTTCAGTGATTTCAATGCCCATAATGAGCTTGGGTTGGGCTCAAGCAAGACATGCAGCAGGTCGTGCAGTTCAAGCGTTCGCTCTTACTCAAATGCTGGCCCAACTGGTGACGAGCCCTACTTTTCTCGCCCGCGTTTCGTCACATGCCAGTAGCCTGCTGGATCTCTTGCTAACCACTCATTCTGACCTTTACAACACTGCTGTCCTGACCCTCTGGGTACCCACGGTGCTGTTGAGGTTAGGTTTCGGTCAGAACCCGCTGTGGCAGCAGAAACGCGCCCAGGCGGCAAAATTTGGCATTACGGACATGAGACTTCCTCTCTACCTTTTCCTTGGAGATATGTTTGTTTCGCTGACGCGGATGCGTCGGCTGTCTGTTCTTCGATTACGAAAATTATCCATGTCGGGATGGAGGAATACATCCCTCATACAGTGAAAGTGCCTAAACCAGGGTCCAACTGCTGCTTCAACAAATCGTGTGACACTGCTCGCCAGCAAACGATCAAGGCCCACAGAACCTTTTTACAAAGCCACACTGTAGAGAGCAAACAAGCCGACGTCAAGTCCAGAAACAAATATAACCAAGCGATTCGCAATGCCAGGGACGAGCACGATATAAAATTTAAGCACAGAGTAATGTCGCAAAGCAATGGTAGTCATCCTTTCTGGACGCTGGCCAAGTAGATTGAAAAGAACTTCTCACACAGTAGCTTTCCACCACTTACGTGTCAGGATGGAACGATTGTAATCGACTCAAAGGCCAAAGCCGATGTGCTTGTCAAGATCTTTGCTGCCAACTCCACCATGGACGCCCAAGTGATTCAATAGCTCGCCAACACTATGCGGGAGGTAACATTCAGGCATAAGACGGGTGCTCTTGTCGCTTGAAATCAACTGGTCCGGACTTGATTCCTGCTATTGTTCCAGACATCTTATGAATCCGGCACCTTCCCAGAAAACTGTAAATTTGCTCATGTCCAAGTCATCCCAAAAAGAAAAGGATCTAAGACCAAAAATTACAGGCCTATAGCTCTGCTTTCTGTTATAAGTAAGGTGATAGAGAGGTGCATAAATCGCAAGCTTCTGGACTACCTCTTACGTCACAGCTTGACTAGCGACAGGCAGTATGGTTTCCGGCACCAGCGATCCACAGGGTACCTCCTAGCTTACGTCACGCAATTGTGGAGTCTACTCATCCAATCTTATGGTGAGGCTCATGTCGTTGCTCGTGATATCATGAAAAATTTCGATCAGCTGTGGCACGCTGCCCTCTTATGCAATCTTCCATCCTATGGCGTGTCAGAGAAGCTTCTCAGATGGGTGGCTGACTTTCTCTCTGGCCGCAAGGTATCCGGTCTAGCCTGCCCTCTGAATATTTAAATAGCCGCGGTAATTTGTCCAAATCCACAGCTTTGTTGATAATAGCACTCTACATGCAGGAATTCCGAGCGACCTGGAGGTTATCACTATTTGGGGACGCAACAATCTTGTACAATTCAATGCTTCCAAAACACACTACTGTACCTTGACGAACAAAAAGCGTCCTAGCACTCATCCGATTTCGATGGATGGCCGACTTCTGCCAAAGAGCCATTCATTTCGGCTGGCCTGAGTAGTCCAGATCACCGAGGACTTGAACTGGCATGAACATATCGTGTCAATAGCGGACGCTGCTCGGAAAAAGCTAGGCTATTTTTTTAGGGCTAAGAAGTACTTTTCTCGAGTATTGTTCACATGTTTTGGGGTGCTGCCACCCCGACTACATTATTTATGCTGTCCAGAGGAGGGCTGTCCAACTGATTGATGGCTCTTCTCTAACATACAGCCTCGGGACCCTTTCGCACCTGCGGGCCGTCGGCGATCTAGCTCTCTTCTACCGCTACACCAACGGGCTTTGCTCCTCAGAGCTCTCTTCCATGGTACCGCCGCGCGATGTGCCTGCCAGATAGACCCATGTCAAATTTCGTACATCCAGAACTTGCCGATACGACCGCTCCTATATCCCGAGGGTGTCGATATTGTGAAACAATCTACAAGAGGATTACCAACATTTCCTTGGGATTCTAATAGCAGCCGCGGTGCTCCGGCATTTAGGCTTCTGCCTGCACGGCGGCTTCGGTTTAAAAAAATGATGTCAGAAAAACTACATATTGTCATAAGAAATCGATATGTCGTTTTTTAAGTTACGTAATTAGGGTATCGAAGGTAATAGCATTACTCATATACTCTATTTTAGTAACAGTTTCAAGTGTACGAAGTCGCGTTTAACAGCTAAAATGAGGCCCTGTATCGCTTCTTGACCGTCACAGGTTGAGTGGGGTGGTAGAGCCCGCGCTGTTGCCAGCCTGATGCTAGCAGTAGGGATTGTGGTGCTTTTCAAATTCTTGTCAACTAACCCATAATTGTTAATGCGGCAACGCTACCTCTGCATCCGAACTCTCGTTATTTGTGCTTCCTTTACGTTCGGTGTTTGTGTTTCGTGTCATCCATAAGAGCTCATGTCAAAAGGTTAGGCATTGCGATTTAAGGTTTACCTATAACCAGCTGGTCAACCCATACATGCTCCTCTGTTTAATGTTAACTAGATTTTTAGGTTGCGCCTGACATTGAAAAACGCGTTTTGAAAGTTAACTGCAAAATTGGAGTTCACGTGCGGTTGAAAAACTAACCGTCCAAATTTTTGGCGAAAAGGAAGTGTCACCATTTTAATTTAGCACTTGGCTGGATAATATGATTATTTATAACCTCTCACCTCAATTTGATTTTTGTACATAGTGTGTATCTGCTTGTTAGTCTCAGCTGCTGTGTTAACTTTTTGCTGTGCTTGTTTGGGAGAAATGTACGACAAACCAACCAGCGAATTCAATTTCTGCTTTTGATTTATTTCTTCTTGTAAGTTTTTCCTCAGCTTATTCGTTTCAACTAGTAATGCTGCATTTTCGTCCACCAAACGGACCTTGTCGTAACTCAATACTGTGGTGCTTTTCGTAGCCTAAACAAAAGAAGAAAGGATTGAGGCACAACATGAAACTGTAAATTTTAGCAAATACTCAGACAGATATACTCTTTTACCAAATAAATGTGGTGTCTGTCGCAGATTAGCATACCTGTGGAAATCATGATGGATATAATCTTTGTAGAGATTGGACTGAAGTCAAGCGACAATGTTAGGCTTAGGCCGCACTACGGCTAAACCGCCGCGGATTTTAACCGCCTGATTTTGTGAGTAAGCTAATGGAATCCGCCGCACTTACGATTTTTTCCCGCGACCAATCTTAAAACCGCGACTAGCGGGAAAAAACCTCGCGAAAATTTGTACTTCATAGAACTTATATTGGCGCGCACACATTTGACGCGGCAACCGCGCGCGGTACTGTCATTCTTCGGAACACCGTCATGAAGAACCAGATATGCATAAGTCATCATGGGCATTACGAATATTATGTACGTCCACTGCATCATGGAAGGGCTTAATCACTATGTTTTGCCATGAGAGCGTTTGATCTGTGGGGCTAGGTTCCTTTTTTTTTTTTTGGCACTAGGACATTGCGTCCCATTAGTCAGATCCAATCTTGTATATACGTATATCTCTAATTTTGGACAAACACACGACGTCACAATATCCATGGCGAAGGCGAGATTCGAACTCGCGGCCCGGCCGGCCGGCTGATCAGTAGCACGACACTCTGACCCACGCGGCCAACCGAGGTCCCCCATAGGTGATATGGATGGTACGTTTGTGAATAATCCTTTAGACGGAAGTTCTGCATATACCACTTTCTGTTCTAATTTGCCGTGCACTCAAATGGGGATTTTACTGTAACTTTAATAGAACCTCCAACTGATTCTCCTCATTGGTGACACTTGGATTATTTATACATTTTTTACTACATTCCACTGCTCCATTTGATTCTGAACGTTCTCGTAGTGTGGAAAATGTTTCCCGCCTTGGATGTGGTACATTAGGGTAATGTTGCTTATAAATGCGATATGCTAGGAAACTATTTCTTTGGGCTTCGCCCAAAACGAACACCATATTCACCATTTCTTCTGTAGAAGAATTCATTTTCAAACACGTTTTTATTATAATGCTCACAAACATCCAACAGCCATAGCCAATTACAGGATGGATAAACATGAAAATATAAACAAATGCATGTAGTGGATGTATGTAGAGAGAGCTAAAACGCTGCAAAAAAAAAGCTCAAAACAGAATTGCGAGGAAAAAAAGCGTTGTATCTTTACCTACCCAGCACTCAACAATGACACCCGCAAGCATTAACGAAAATAAGCATGAATGTCTCCCAAAGTCGCACAAAACGAAAATATATCTAAAACGCTATTCACTGAATTATAATTATGGCACATTATATAGACAGGGGAGGACTTAAGTATGTCAGTCCTAGGCCTGGCTAAGTAAAATGTTAAACTAGTTCGTGACGCTAATCTGGGAATTAAGAAGTTAAGTTGTTCTAAGATGACACTGGAGTCAATAATCCCATGGGTGAGCTTGTGAGTGAACTTAAGTGAATTCTTTTTACGTCTGCTCTCTAAATCATAGATTTTATGTCTCACCATCAACTCACTATGAGTAAAGCCAATAGCAGGATATATCCCGTCAGCTTTGTATGAGAGGTATTTTAAAAACTTTCTTTGAACGTACTCTAAGCGGTCAATATATATTTGATGATGAGGATACCATACCAGGGACGCATACTCAGGCTTAGATCTTACATAAGCATAGTACAGTATTTTTGGTGTAAAGGAGTTGTGGAAATCACCAGTATTTATTACAATAAAACTATACGCTTTTGATGCAGCCACAACAGCATTTTCGATGTGATAGGAGAAGGAAAGTTTTCTGTCAAATGTAACTCCCAAGTCATTAATTGTATTCGGTCTGTCAAGTTTCCTGTCACCAATACTATATTCATACATCATTACCCCTGTGTTTAAAGTAAACGACAAAACGTGACACTTGGCAGCATTAAAAAAAAGTCTGTTTTCACGACACCAGTTGTCAACCCTTACAATGTTGCATTGCAAGCGATGACAATCGTCAATGTTAGAGACTCTACAGAAAAGTTTCATATCGTCAGCATATATAAGAAAATCGACATCGATAACTTCCAAGGTCCGAAATTAGATCCTTGAGGAACACCGGACATTACAGGGTATTCGCTTTTGGCTTATGTCCATTGCACATAACATACTGTTTCCTATGAAATAAGATCTGAAAAACAGCAACAATGCATCTGAAAGACCAAATCTATATAACCTATTGAGTAGGATGTTATGGTCTAAACCAGGGCTGACCAACTTAATGTGGCCCAAGGGCCACTTCAAAAAAAATGCAGTTTGGAGGGCCGCATTATAAAATCTTTCTATACAACATTATTACTGACTTGTAATAGGTATATACTATACTATATGGTATACAAAAATAGTTTTTCTGTTATTTTTATTTATTCAAAAAATATTAAATTAGAAAAAATCAGTGGGACATTTGAGGATGTTTTCTAATACTAATGCATCAATATTAACACTAATATTTGTTGTTGATAAACGAAGTAACTGAGTAGGTCACTTATCAGAAAGGGAACATCTATACCTTGACTTGATAAATTTCATGTTGGAAAAGGTGCTTTCGCAAAGATACGTGCTTTCCATCATTGATCTCATTGTAAGTCCTAAGTTTCGCAAGTTGGGGTATCGTTCTCCTGGCAGTAACTTAAAAAAATCCAAGTTCTTCCTTGGTAAAAAGGATCTGACTGCAAATCACACAATTCCAGTTGAAGGTCTGCTCTGCTTACGTTCTCAACAGAAATTGTTAGTGGCTGAGTAAAAACTGAAATGTCTCTTTAGATTTTTTTAAAGTCACTAAATCGATTTTTGAATTCTTCTGCAATTGTGTCAATGTATTTTATATGAGGTAAATACGAAACGTCCTCAAAATCCTTCATTTCTTCGAAATGTTCTTTACAACTTGGAAAAAATGAAAAATCATTTTTTTGTAATGAAGACTTGAAAAGCTTAATTTTATTCTTAAACCCATTTATATGTCCAAATAAGTTGGCAATATTCTGCTGTTTTCCTTGTCGCCTCAAATTCAATTCGTTAAGGTGAGATGTCATGTCTGTTAAAAATGCAAGGTCTGCTAAAAATTGTGCATCTGCCATTTGATTTTCCAGTTCCGTAGTGTCGGACTTCACTTCATTTTTAAGGAAAATAGGAATTTCCTTGCGTAGAGCGAAAAATCGTTGCAAACACTTTCCGGCGCTTAACCAACGAACATCGGTGAGAAGTAACAAGTCCCCATATGTAGTATCCACTTCAGCCAAAAAATCACGAAACTTTGTGTGAGTCAAAGCACGATTGCCCCCTCTAACAAACAAAGACATTATTTGGAGGGGTTGACTTTTGCATGTTTAGTGTCAATGATAGACCTTCTATTATGAAGAAGCTGATGATCCCGGTAATATAAACCTGTTAGACATAATGCGTCACACATCTTTTCCTTACATCTGCCATGGAAACAGAAATAGAATAGACTTATTTTGTATATTTTGATATGTAGAGGTCGAAAATTCATCGTACCTACTCAGTCACGATTCGGTACCGTCTTTTGAGACGACTTGACCAATACATTTTCTTTGAAACCTCCATCGAAGGCGTAGGAAATATAGAGTCAATCTGCTTGACGCCATTTTTTTGTTGAAGGCGAAAAAATATATTGTCGTGTACCAATAGTTTTACGACCTCCTGTATACATTCTTAGACGCTTTTTCTTTTTGTCACCAAAAGGTAGTCTATCCAAATGGTCTCAGGACTCAGCCCAGAATATTTTGGAGTTATAAAGCGCAATATTACATAAATATCAATCATATCATCATCAAAGCATAATCATTATCTACTGAAATGATCCGTTTCCCCAAATAAAACAGCAAGCTTCCAAGGGCGGATTCACGATTCCGCCTAGGAGAGGGCGCAAACGATATTTGGGGCTCGTAATTTTTCTATCTCAGTGACATTTCTAGAATTTATCCTATTATTGCTCCTTAAATCTATTGTGTTCTATCTGTTCGATGCCGAGTTGTAAAAAAAATATGGAAAGTGCTCAGAAATGCTCAAAATTTTACTATATGAGAACGAAAGAATTACGTGGCATTTATAATTAACTAGTGTAATTATATTAAAGATTAAAACATGAAAAACTTCATTGCTCTGTTAACCGAAAAAGACATTTGAAGGACCCCGAGACATATCCCAGCCATTCCACATAAAACAATCCCTTTGATGGCGAAAACGAGACCGAAAATTCACATTATCGTATGGACGCTAGACGAGACAAAGAAGGATGTCTATAGACCATCTATAGATCGTGTCTTGAGACAGTCTCCAGACTGCCTATGGACAAATTGCGCAACGGGGTCTACTAGTGTGCACTAAGCTTAAGGATTAATACTCTAAACTACCCGTTAAACAAATCAAGTAAGTGGTATAAATACTGACACAATCGAGCACTTCTATTATATCAGCAGGTGAAAAAAATATCTATAGGTATAGTCAACTATTTTTGGAAACTCAATATAGATGTTATAGGTATTCTTCAAGCTTTCGTTGTCGAACTTAGATTTACGGCATAGTTGTTGTTTTTTTCAGTTTTCAAATCGGTGTTGATCGCATGTAAAAATGTTGGAAATCTTTGGAAAAAACTATGTATATATATATATATATATATATATATATATTAGATCGTAATTATTTTGATAATGTATGTTTGTACGAAACAAGAACAGGAATACAGGGCTGTACATATTCACGTGTAGTGCAGAAGCTCTGTGACTTAAACGCATTCCAATATAGCAACATAAATAGAAACAAACCCGGGAAGAAATGAGGCACGTGTGATATTGACTTTGAGCATCGATCGACGCATGTTCTGGACAGGCTACAGGCGCACCTCTGAGCAAATCTCATAAATGTATATTTCTGATGTAGGCGTTTATCTAACATATAGTCTAATCATATTAGCAAATTTCCCCAAAATAATTGTTTTATTGGCGCAAGTTGTTCAAGGGCGCATTTTAAACATGAACGCATAAAATGGTTACACCAATTTTTGTGGGAAAGCTTTTTATTTGACAACAAAGAGGAAACCCGTTTTTTGGGATTCAATCGAAAGTGCTGAAAGGAACGCAAAACTTTTATGTCAGATTTTTAGGTATTTATGAGACCTACAGAATGAGACCACACGTGAAAAGGTCCGACTAATAGCGAAAATGTTATGGTCGAAAAACCAGGCAAAACGCAGGTAATACGAGGACAATTTTACGCAACTACTTGAAATTCTTCAAATCCGCAGGATTCATACTTCTGAATAACAACAGCAAAATTGGAGTATAATGGACAAGTAGTTTTTTCAGAATGTCTAATTGTTTATCTCAAAACACCTGTTTTTCGGACATCACTACCAGTTTATTGAGCTATATACAGGATTAGTTCAAAGAGAATTTTACAGCAAAATACACTAATTTACCTTTCCGATATGAATTACAAACCGTTCCGAAAGATAAATGTCATTTTTATGCGAAAAACAGAGGTTACGTTTTTTTCTTCTAAGCAAATTCAAACATTTCGTATTTGTGAGTAATTGAGCAAACGCGCTACGGTATTTTAAAACAAAGGGGATGTATTTATCATCTTTTGTTGCGAGTTAGTCACAAATACGAAATGTTTGATTTATTTAGAAGAAACACGTCACCCATCCTTTTTTTGCATAAACATTTAACTTCCGAAATAGTTTTCTATTCATTTCGGCAACTAGTGTAATTTGATATAAAATGCCCTTTGAACTAACCCATGTATATTGGTCAAAAAAACTAGTAGTGATGGCCGGAAAACAGACGTCTTAGGATATACAATTAGAAATTCTCACAAACTACTCAACCAATCTACTCCAATTTTGTTGAGGTTATTTAGAAGTACCAATCCTACGAATTTTAAGAATTTCAAATATCTGCGAGAAACCGTCGTCGCATTACCAACACGTGCCAAGACCTGCAGTTTGCCTCGGTTTCCGGCGATAAATTTTTTGCTATTGATCGGATCTTTTTACGTGTGGTCTTATAAATACCTCCGCGCCTCCCTCTAAATCCGCCACTGCAAGCTTCACTGCTTAACTTTTATGACTAAACAATTGATCGTCAGGCCCAGCTTTGCGGTCTCCGATACTCCCTTGTCCACGAAGTACTTTTGGTGTAGCTGTTGCCAAGGTAAAATGTAAGACTGTACTCCCAAATCTTTCCATAATGATTTGCTACTTCCGTTTGCTCTCATACCTGTCTTTGGACGCTCCAGTCCTATCCCTATACCACTACGTTTCACAATTTCCTCTAATTATTTTATGCTATTTTACATTGAAATCACGTCATTTGAACCAATTATTTCTTTTCTGATATCCCTAACTCGTCTACAGTTTCTTTAATCTTTTCGTTGGCAATTATTTACATTCGTAGTCTCACATCGATTTATCAAAACAACACCTCCTATAAACCAACTACCTACTATCTACTTATGTTAGTTTACAATAATCGTATTCAACACTCTAAAATACGCTATTACATTTTTATTTATTATGCAAGTTGACGAATCCTATATCTCAATGTCTGAAGTATAATTAATCGATCAAACGAACTTACCTTAAGTGAAGTTCGATCGTAATTCTACGAGGGTCCAGTTCGAAGACATCACTTTGTTTATTTACTATGTAGTCCGGCCCTGGATTACTAGCCGCACACCAAGTAAAAAGACGAGATCCCCGCTCCCGTCCCGTCGCGCTCCGGTCTTGCATGTTGAGTCATTTGTTAAAAGAAATGGTACTTGCTCGCAACTTGGGAGGGTTGAAAAAAGGGGTGGGAGTGATGTCTTCGGACTGGACCCTCATATAATTACGATCGAACTTCACTTAAGGTAAGTTCGTTTGATCGATTACTTATACTTTAAGTCCAGTCCGAAGATATCACTTTGTTTATTTACTATGTAGATGTTTAAAGATAGAACACAGTTGCGAGCGATCTGATGGTGTTATAAAGTGGAATCAAAGTGTTCAGAACCGACAAAACCATATATTCAGTATTCCTATGTAACAAACATAAAATAAATTCTCAAATTGTAACCTAAGGATAACGTTGATTTGAGGAATAACTGAAACACAGGAAACATGTAACAAACTCTTAAGAGTATTAGGACTTAACTAATCAGACCAATTTTATATCTAGGATTGCATTTGCAAACTCATTGTTTGGTTGTAGAGGACGATTATAAAATCTTGCAAACGTGGAACGTTGCGTCCAACCAACTGTTTTACATATGCTATCTACGGAAATGCCTTTTCTTAACGCCTCAGAAGTCGCCGCATGCCTTACTGAATGAGGCGTAAAAAGTATTGTGTCTACTCCTGCAGAGACAAGGGTCTGTTTTGCCCATCTGCTTAAAGTGTCTTTAGACGCCCTGCCATGGGGTTTTTTCCCTGCCACAAATAGGAAATCGTTATTGGGTTCTCTTGAAGAAGCCGTTCTATCAATGTATTCTTTCAAGATTGTGGCCACGCAAAGAAAGGGGTTTTGTTGAAAAATCGGGATGTGCAGAGTGGGTTGAGGTTTTCCAACTCTACTGTTTTTTATTTGGATCCGATATATTAATAGTTGATTCACCGTAACCATGGATTATATTTCAGAGACGTATAAGAGATATCGTCTGGAGTTTTTCTCCTGTTATCAGGGCTAATAACGTCGTTAATTTCTGTGACAGAGTTTGAAGACTAAGCGGTGATGATAACTTCTCTAAATAATTTAGAAGGGGTATAGGGTCCCAGGTGGCAGTATACTTTGGTCGTGAAGGCCGTAAGCGAGAGATGCCTTTTTTGAAGCGTTTAATTATCGGATTAGAGGCTAAATCCTTTGAGCAAATTAATGAAAGGGCAGATGTATGGGAGTTAAAAGTACCATACGTAAGGTTTTGATTATTTGTCAATTCTTGCAAGAATGACACCACTTCTTTGATTGTGGGATTAAAAGGCGAAATGTCATTACTGAAGCAATAACCCCACCATAATTTATACGAATAGTTATATTGTTGTAGTGTGGAAATGCGTAAAAATAAAATATATTCCAGGGAATCGTAAACGCGTCAATATATGCAGATCCTGGATCTCTATGCCAGGAGATATATAACTTGCATTTAGCATTTGTATGGGAAGCAAAAAGATCAATCTCTAGGTTTCCGAAAACGGTGGCTATACGGTCGAAGGCGGTTTGACATAATGACCATTCCGTTTCCAAAATCGAACTCCTGGACTCGGTGTCTGCTATAACATTATCCTTCGAAGGAATGTATGAAGCGAAGAGCCAGAGGTTCCTTTGCTCACACCATTGCCAAATTTGTTTTGACAACGAATAGAGGTCTGGGAATTGAACACTCCCCATTCTGTTGATGTATGAAACAGCTGTCGTGTTGTCACACCTAATTAGAATATTTCAGTTTTTCAAATTTTTGGCATAGCACTGAATCCTGTACAAAATAGCCCATAACTCCAAATTATTTATATGTAACCGTTTTTGAGAGTCAGACCAGAATCCATGGGTTCTGTGATGGCCACAACCAGCACCCCAACCTGTAAATGATGCGTCGGTAAAAATTGTTATATGAAAGGAATCATACCTGATGTCATTGAAGGCTTTTGAAATATGATTTGTCCACCAAAGAATATCTGGCTTTATGCTTTCAGGGATAGGCTTCTTTTCGTCAGGAAGTTCTATTTTTAAATGGACACTATCTATCATAAAGCCTAGAAATTTTATGTGAGTGGTAGGTACTAGGATGCTTTTGTCTTTATTGATTATAAGACCTAACGGTTGTGTTGACATGTTTGAGACAGGATTCATAGGAATCTCCGAATATTAGGGAATCGTCTAGGTAATTGACTGTAGAGATGCCTAAAGTGCGGAGAAAAGAGGCGACTGGCTTCATGAGTTTTGTGAAGCATAACGGAGCTGTACATAACCCGAACGGTAAGCAGGTAAATTGGTACAATTGACCTTCAAATTGAAATTTAAGGAATGGTTGATGGTCATTGTGAACGGGTACCAAAAAGTATGCATCTTTCAAGTCAATTGTGCACATATACACGTTTTTGTGAGTCACTTTAATAGCCGTCCGTAGGTCCTCCATTTTAAAATGCGGACATTCCACATATTCATTTAATTGTTTTAGATTTAAAATAAACCTTTTTCCACCGCTGGATTTATCTGCTAGGAAACATGGAGAGATACATTGTTCGGGCCTTTGCTCAGATTTGAGTATGGCTCCGGACCTTAACAGATCGTTTATAGCTAATCTTACTAGCGATGTTTCTGTAGCGGAAAAATTATTCTTAACCAAGTGGTGGCATGATGGAGGGTTGTCTTTAAAGGGAATCCTATAACCTTGAATCCAGGATAAGACTGTCAAATTAGAGGTCAGTTTGGACCAAGAGTCCAAATAAAACTGTAAACAGCCAGCAAACGGAACTTGTTTTACCTTCAGCGTTTCCTGGTTCGCTGTTGTCTGTTCTGAGGCAACTGTTTCGAGGAATGGCCTTTGTATTGCCTCATCTCCCTCTTGCGGTAAGACGGGCGATACCTGTTTAAAGGTCCTGCATTCTTGGACGAGCTGCCCCCCCTCTTCTTTCTCTGATTGAGAGCTAGTGCGTGAGGGGATAGAAGGCAAACGTAAGTCCTGTCCTGCCTTTTCCAAAGATTTCAAATTTTTTGCTCGTTCACCTAAATCTGGCCCAAACAAAAATTCACCAGGTATGGTATTTTCAGTCAGTTCTTTAACTGATTTGTTAAGTAGTGGGCTAGTTAAATATTTCCTTGTTTTCGAAATATCGTGGAAAAGAGCCGCCAATATTCGTGCAGAATCTGTCAAACACTTTTTCCCTGACAAGACTCCTCAAGGAACTGGGAGAATTAACCTCCAAATCCCCGCTTATTAAATTTAACTAGGGCTATCAATTATGAACAATCATCGGGACGCGACTGCGTAACAAATAATTACTGGATTCGTATTTTGTGTCTAACAGTACATTTCACTCAGTTCGAGAAGCTGTTAAGAAAATGTATTGCCAGTTTTGTATAAAAAATGCACTTTATTTATTGGCGATTGTGCATATTTTGTGTGGGGGGGTGCATGCTGTGCATATGTTCGTAAAATTGTGCATAATATGCACAATTGTGCATGTCGGAACATCCCTGGACCTTGAACGTCTACAGCTCAGCCGAGAACGAGAACGCCTAAAGTAATGGGGCGAATCGGCACGAGACCTCGACCTGCTGCTTCTACCCTCAAGTTCCTGGTGTAAAATCTCTTTAGGGATGCTGGATTCGTCTTCCAAGATAACGTTGAGTGCTTTTCCCAGGGTGGTTAGTCCGTTACCAATGTGCAATTGGTACCCGGAGTGAGTGGAATCCCTAGTTAAATGTGTGGATGAAAGAATAGCTTTCACTTCGGGATTTACTTTTGGAGGACGTAATAAAGCGAAATTAGATGGTACATTTTGTTTTTCGCTGACGATAGAAATATCTTCGGCGGATAGCCCGTTTGCCAAAATATGGGACCACCTGGAGGCTAGGGCTCCGTAAAGTTTAAAACTAGACGTATTAGCCTTTTCAGGATCGGCACCCAGAATATTTAATGTGTCCTCTGATAATGGCATACAATCGGCATCGTCAAGTATCAAAACATCGTCCATACTGTTTTGCGTTGTTGGCGCCGCTCCCAAATCCGCCCATGTCAGTACCTGAGCTTCCGGCCCGTACGGGGAACGACCAGCTAGGCCTACCTGACGCTGTGCATTATCAGCTGGGCTGGATGAATTCTGGTTTTTTCCCGCACATATTCTCGTCTCTCTCTACGTCGCCTCGACATGCTCGGTGATCGACTACGACTGATGCTACTCCGCGAACGGGACCTTGACAGTGTTGTTCTCGATAGATTTTGAATTGTGCAAAGATGTCAATAGAAATTGTGCATATTTCTTTAAAAATGTGCATATATCATATACGTATACCAATTTTCTGGCGCAGCCGCCAATTTAAAAAAACTGAGATTTCATGGAACCATTGACGTGGTCGCTGCCGCCAGGTTTTTCCTCCATGGTTTTCTGCTAAGTATATCTTATATTATATATAACGTGCTACTACATAGATGAGCAACAAAACAACCCATTGTTGTACATGCTTACCAACCTACTCACCAAGCACTAAACCGATTTGAAAAGGAATCGCGTATTTTACGTGTTTCCTAACGCACAAACAAGCCGAGCGACCGTACGGCTGTAACACCAAAAACCGAATGACTCAACATGCAAGACCGGAACGCGACGGGACGGGAGCGGGGATCTCTTGTCTTTTAACTTGGTGTGCGGCTAGTAATCCAGGGCCGGACTACATAGTAAATAAACAAAGTGATGTCTTCGGACTGGACCTAAAGTATAATAAGAAATATGAATTTGAACCACCGAACTTATTACGGCACGCTAAAGCTTAAGATGCCTAGCCTTGACCTGAAGTCTCAAGCTGCATTTATAAAGCTGCGTGCTTAAGTGGCACACAGACACAATTGCAGCTCAAGACTAAATTTCCTCGTCTATAAACTTTAATTATGCCCTATTTCACGAGTAGCCATCACGGTAGAATGCCGGTCGATTAAGTATCTAGTAATACCTCAAAATTCCCCATATCGACACGGGACACATAATTATGACGGATCCGTCAACCGTATTTTGTTTTGGTTTTTTGTACGCTCCAGGTTAATTTTGTACTTGCTAACAGCTCTTTTATGTAGAAAAGTTTGTTTGCATACAAAAAACAAAACGCTACAAACAAGTTTCACTAGATTTACACCCAATTCGTTATTGTCAATGTGGCATACTAACTCAAAAATGTCATTTGCTGATCAGCTGTTCACCTCAGTAGACGTGAAAGCGTGATAGATACTTGTGAAATACGGTATAACGAATTCAAATCGGTTAGGAGTCAGGCCTGTATGTTTACACTGCATTGTTTGTCACCAAGATTGTGTTATTGTGTAGTTTTAGTGCATACGTTTTACTCATTTGTCTACCATTGCCTACCAAAGTAACAAGTTGTATCCGCTCTTTGCAAATTATGCAAGAAATTATCCGCAAACACAAAGTTCGACTATATAAAATGATTGCTAGACCAGCTATTACTTACGCATGTGCGGCTTCGTGTATTCTTGCCAAGACGCACAGGCAAAGTCTTCAAGTATTGCAGAACAGAACTTTACGAAAAATTTGCAACGCTCCATGGTATGTCTCAAACTAGACAATGCACAGAGACCTTGATATTCCTTCCTTGAGGGATTATGTCAGCAGCGCAGTGTAGCGGAATCGCACAGCAACTCTCTGTTACGTGTCTCAGTGAACTACACAGTGGAGCAAGTCGGTAAACATTTAAGGCAACGGCTCGCACTGTGATCAAAAAATTAGCGCGAACTTTTAGTGAACCCAAAATTACACTCTAATAAAACCTGAATCAAAATTTTATTTTAGTTCACCTCAAAATTAATCCATCTACAAAGTCAAAAAGCCTAGGTGTTTCCTCCTAAGCTAATACACTTCTGTTTTTCTTTGCTTTTCTCCTTTTGTCATCTCCCTTGGCAATGTCTGGTTTCTGGGCAACCAGGACTGTCAGATTCGACTAACGTACACTAGACAGTGACAAATGGGCAAAGGTCCTACGGACCACCCAGACAAGCAAATGACGAATAGTACGAGCTTTTAAAAAATAAGACTGAAAACAATAATTTAATGACAGAACTGTCAAAAAATTAACTTATGTCAGGTCCACTTGTATTATGTACTTTAGTCCCTACTACAAATATTTTACTCGTAGAGACAAACAAATCGTAGGCGCCCCTTCTACCTAGTCTGAATTCGTTGACTTTAACGGACAGTGACAGTGATAGATTGCACAGAGGTCAAACATGATCAAGATATTGCAATGTGAAATTCTATTTTTTAGCCTTGGTAGCCTTTGGCCAAGCTGCAGTAAGAAGTGCGACATATACGAGTATTTACGTTAGCAGGCGTATACAGACGTACAAAATAAACATCTACGGATTCCGAGCTATGGACAAAGTGGGCTTGTCTTTATGTTGCAATATACGAGTATCATTATGTGTCCAACAAGATGAGGTACCTGAGGGTAATAAGGCCCATGTAATATTAAATATTCTTTTGTTAAAGAATTATAAGAATTTTCAGATGTTTGAAAGTTGCAAAATAGAGGTTTGAGCATTTATTTTTCTAAAACATATTACAAAGTTAGAACAAGTAAATCTAAAAGTTATACAGGGTGTTTTCATAGTCATTTATTTTGACAGCTTGTAGAAGTCGCGAAAAGAAGTTGATATACCAAAAATCACCTATATAAAAGTTGCATAATAAGAGAGTTAGTTCAAATTATTAAGAATTATTAAAAAAAAGGATCCTTATCAAGCTAAATGGTTACCGTTTTTAGAAATACTGTTCAAAATTGTCCCCATTTGTTCGATTAACGGCGAATCCACAAACTTCGAAAATAAAATCCTGGTGTCCACAAATTAAATCACAAGGATTTTCATTGCGCTGTTAAAGTTCTTCCATAGTATTTATTGTTCCATAATGTTAATAATAGACCCACAGAAAAAAATCGCAAGGCGTTAAATCCGGGGAGGGAGCAGGCCAAGAAATGGGCCCATTGCGCCCTATCCATGTAATCGGAAATTTATTATTTAGATGTTCATGAACTTCTTGTCTAAAATGTGGTGGAACCATATCATGAACCACATATTCTGTCTCACATTTAGAGGAGCATCTTCTAATAAAAAAAAAGTTTTTAGCCTTCCGCTGCTAACGCCTTTTTTGTTTATGGTGTAACGTTAGGCGACAGGCCTTTTCGTCCATAATGTAGATTTTTTCACGTTGTTGTTTAAAATCTGTCCGCACTACCAATTCATTTAACTTTGTGAAGTGATCCTCTACAATATGGCGATTCCACTCTTGTGCTCTTGCACGGTTCATTATTTGGGATCTGCGTTTTGAAATCTCAGGTTGATTTTTTTTTTAAAATTCTGATCCAATCCCTAGCCGCCAGTTGAGGGTACTGAAACAATGTTTTATGTTTTTCTGCTCGTCATATTTGAACACAGATCGCCCCAAACATTTTGGGGTCAGTGGTAATCCTTACAATCTTGCTTTCTAGGTCAGCTTCCTCTTCTTTTGTAAGGATTCTGCTTCTTCCTAATTTACGCTCAGAGCTTTGAGATTTGAGATGGCTTCTGAGAGTCCACCTTGGAATGCCACATTTTTATGAAACGTACCTTTGCGATTTTCCCTTGTTTAGGCCCGTATCGTCAGTCGTCCCTACAATAATTGCAGGGCGCCTTTATGGCCTCCTTGATTGTCATAGTTTTCTACTTCTCCGTGTCAGCGCTCTATTTTGAGGTTATGTCACAAACATCAATTTGCATCAAATTGTGCTTGGTTTTGAGTTATATCATGTTTTATTAGCCTGAAATTTCCTACAATTTAAAAGGTAAAACGAATCTTCACAATAGGAGAGCTCTGACGCTGACACGGGACAAGTGTAATCTAGAAATTTTTGAAGGAGAGAAAGGAGTATGACAATCAAGGAGGCCATAAACGCGCCCTACAATTGTAGGGTCGACTGACGATACGGGCCTTAGTGAGTCCATAGCATCGGATATCATTTTTGCTGTCCACTTTGCACGTAAATGTTTATTTGTTTTACCCATCTTCTGCAAATGAAAATATTTACATATGTATGCAGAAAATAAGGCCCGTGCCTTGATACCTGTAAAACATCGCATTTTGAATTTGAGGTTATAATTAAAAAAACTAAGAATCTGATAAAAGTATGGTATCTCTCTTGATGTCTACCAATTGTAGTTGATAATTTATACCAGCAAAATCTTATTAAGTTATTTAGAATAAATAAAATTACTTACCGAACTCACACCGACACAAACACCTTCGCAGAACTAACTACACGATCGTCTAACCATAACTGTGCAATATTCGATGCTTCACTCATACTGCCCTTAGGCAATAGAGGTCGTTAGGAGTATTGAATTTATTTAGATGCGTAATGACTAGGTTGGGTCTTATTTTCTGGTGGGCCTTATTACCCTCAGGTACCTAATAAAGCTTTAGCTAATTTTAGATTAGAAATCCGATTTTTGGAATTATTTCTTCCGCTTCATATTCTAGAAATATCAAATATTACACACTAAAAAGTCTATGCATTCTACTTTTCGTGTTTGGACTTTGAAAATGTTTCCTAGGTGATCTCTTCTTACATCTAACGTCACACCACTAAACGTTTTCGTACCTAAGCTTCACTTCAGTATGGTGCACGTTAGAAATTCAGTTTTCGTTTGAACTTTGCAAGTTTTGCCACTTCACGTTTACACAAAAAAGAATACACTTTTTGGAGTGAAATATTGATATTCCGTCGAAATAAAGATTTCGGAAAATGCCCCATTACCTGATAGTGCAAGGTAGCCACCGTTCTTTCCAAGAAATCTCTTTGTCGTAGAAATTCGCTTTTGGCTTCAGTATCTTCCGCTTGCGTAACTTCAAAATCTTTGTCAGCGTCATACTTATGATACATGTCTCGTACAGCTTTTTGTAGTGCTGGGACATTTTTTATAAGACCACTAGCATGATGTATGTCGATTCTGATTGCTTGAAGGGCTTTTTTCATCCTTCTATTTTTCTCTATCTCCCTCTTAACCTCATTGTTGGAAGCGGAAAGCTTCTCTCTCAGTTCGGCTAATTGCAAGTCCAAATTAAGAATGACTTTTTGAAGATTCTCTAGTTCACGAACCATTTCATTTATTTGTGTGATCTGAAATAATATAAATAATATATTGCAAACTTCACGGTCTATCAGACTTTTGGATCCGTTTCCGACTGGTATCCCGCAAAGATCCGTACCTGGATCCTATTTTTTTTTCACTTCACATCGTCGCTTTAATGAAGAAGACTATGGCTGTGTCCAAAAAATGCATTTTAACAGCAGTATTCTTTACTTCTTACATGAATAAAATAATAGAAACGCTTTTTTTTCTACTCCAACTACCACGAAGGCCTAAGGCCTAAACACCCATTGGGTACCGTGGGGCTATAGGGGGATACAGGGGAAAGGGGGAACGCCACACAGACTTTGGCGAGGGAACACGTGTGCATGCAACATGCACCCGTTCTGACTCCGCCTACGAGATCCGCCGGGTGGTACCTCCGCGTTTGACAGTCAGAGACCGTCTACCACCTACGGACAATCACAACATCCATAGCGAAGAGAAAAATTTCTCCTGGGACGAGATTCGAACCCGCACAGCGCACGGCGACTGATCAGGAAACTGAAGAGTCTACTACTGCAGCCACCGCTGCTGCCTAAACTAAAACAACAAAACTTTTAATTTTTACTTTCCAACCCTGTAAGTTGACTGTAAGAAAAAAGTTTATCCCACAAGAATCGTGGACAAATGTATGGTGGATATTTTTTACATCTTTTAAGATCCGATGCATAGTGATGGAGATTTTTTATCGATCAGAATGTATGTACATTCTATAAGCTAATTTGCTGGATGGTACAATTTTTAAGTAGTTGTACCTCATGACGGGATCAAGCAGACATCCAACGATGTCACCTCAGTCTTGCAAGTCTAGTGGCAATTTCCTTTTCAGTCTCCTGGCCTCAGTGGGATCTATTAGCGATGGCAGCAGTTTGTTTGGATGGTCGCTAGGCTCAGCATGGTGTTTGCAACTTCTTTCCATGATGACTTGCCTGATGAATGGGATTTTCAGATCCCTATGGAGCGTTTCATTTGAGACATACCAAGGCGCATCTGCAATGCTTCTAAGGATTTTTGATTGAGCTCGTTGAATGATTGAAAGGTTTGACTTGCTAGCGCAGCCCCAGAGTTCGATCCCGTAAGTCCAAATGGGCTTGATGATGGCTTTGTATATCATTAACTTGTTTTCTATGCTTAGTTTTGATTTCCCCTATTTAACTCTTTACTTTTCAAGTCCATCTGATTTCTTATCTTGGATAAATGTTGCTTCCAGTTTATTTTGTCGTCCATGTGCAATCCCAGGTATTTAACACTTGCATGTTGAGGTGTGGTGACTTGATTCAAGGAAACAGCTGAGCATTGTCCTTCGCAGAGAGTGAAGGTGATGTGGGTGGATTTGGTTTCGTTGACTTTGATCTTCCATTTGTTCAGCCAACTTCCTATGTCGTCTAGGTGCCTCTGTAGTTTACTTGAAGCGTGGTCGGGATCTTCATCAGTTGCAATAATCGCCGTATCGTCTGCAAATGTGCCAACTGTTGTTTCAGTTGTTGTGGGTATATCCGCTGTATATACGACATATAGTAAGGGACCCAGTATGCTGCCCTGTGAGACTCCTGATTTGATAGGGTAGTAGCTTGAAGTCTCACTGTTTACTTTAACTTTGTAGCAGCGGTCACTTAAGTAGGATTGTAGCAACTTGAGGTACTTAGATGGCAATACTTTCTTTATTTTATGCATCAAGCCTGGATGCCACACTTTGTCAAATGCCTGCTTCACATCTAGGAAGGCTGCCGGACAGTATCCATTTCTTTCGAAGGATTTGGCGATTATATCCGAAAGGCGGTGACACTGCTGCACAGTTGAGTGAGCCGGCCTAAAGCCAAACTGATGATTAGGGATCCAAGCTAGCCGATCCAGTTGGCCATTTATTCTATTGAGGATAAGTCTTAGAAGCTTAGAAATTACTGGCAACATGCTGATCGGGCGATAAGAACTAATATCCATTAGATTTTTTCCTGGTTTCGGTACCATAATTATTAGCGCACTCTTGAATGACATGGGCCAGTAGTCTAGCCGTATAATCGCATTAAATATATAAAGCAATTTCATCGAGCCTTTCTTGGGAAGTTCTTGTAACATTTTGCCTGTGATCATGTCAGCTCCGGAAGCTTTTTTTATATTTAGCCTGTTTATTTCATTTTGTAATTCCTTCGGAGAGAAAGGTGCTAACCGTTCTTGAGTTAAAAGATGGATGAGATTGGCTTCATCTACTTCCTGCACTGGATCGTCATTGTGTGGGATGAACACTTCGGCAAAGTGTTGTGCAAATGCGTCAGCTTTTTCTTTATCGCTTTTTGCCCATTGACCATTAGCTACTGTTTGGCTACGGATTGGGGGTGATGTAGAATGAGGTTTTCTCTTAGCTTTTATGGGCTTCCATATGGAGTTATCTTGTCTCGTGAGAGATACGTAGCCTTCTATGGAGGCATTCCTCATTTCTTGAAGTTTAGACTTTAGCTTATTACAGCAGGTTACTTTGTTCGGCTGGCTGGCGTGCGGGTACGTTGCCAAATTTATCGTGCTCTTCTCTTCTCTGCAACTAGCTTCTTTATTTCAACGGGGATATCTTTTGTTTTGTAAGCACAGTCTATGAATGGTGTGGATTCTTTCGCTGCCTGTTGGAGTGTACAAATAAAGCTATTGCAGTCGACCTCTATATTATTTGGCTGCTTCAATCTGGTTGAGAGATTGATGTTATCTACAATTATCTGTTTGTATCTATCCCAATTTGTTTTGTTATTATGCAATCTTGGAGTGAGTTTCTTACATATCACTGCTGTGCTCAGAGTTAGGGTAATTGGGCTATGGTCTGATGTGAGGTCAAAGCTTGAAGATATTTCTGTATAAGATGAAGATATGCCACTGGTTATGAAGAAGTCTAAAAGATCGGGAAGTCTGTTTACATCTGTAGGCCAATAAGTAGGTGCTTCTGGTGAAATAAACGTGTAGTTGTTTTCTAATATGACTTGTATCAGTTCTCTTCCTATTGTTGTTGTGAGCCGTGAGCCCCATGTGGTATGCTTGCTATTGTAGTCCCCCCCAACAATGAATTTTGGAGCAAGAGTTATAAAGAAATTTTTGAATTGCTCTTTTTTGAGGTTATGACGTGGTGGACAGTAGACAGCTGATACTGTTATATCGTAAGGAAGACTGTTTACTTTTACAGATGCTGCCTGGATATTTTTTTCTTCATACTTAGCCATTTCGTGGTGTTTGATTGTTTTTTTAAGTAGTGCAGCTCCTCCATGTGCTGTACCATCGGGATGATTTGTACTGTAAAGTATATAATCGGGTATAGAAAAATAGCTTCTTTCAGTGAAATGTGTTTCACTGATTAGTAGGACGTCTATATAGTTTTGCTGTAAAAACAATTTAACTTCTTCTTTATGACTAGGAGGACCATTGGCATTCCACTGGGCAATTCTTAGAAAATTGGCCATTTTAATTGATTTTGTGGCAATCATATTGAGGATCAGACTGTTTTGTTGTAGGAGTTGGTTGAACATATTTTTAAATTCATCTAGGAATTTATTCATTGTAGAGTGATGGAGATAAACCAAAAAAAAAACAAACTCGAAACCATGCATTTGTTTGGATAATGCAAACTGCATTTTGTGTGAACAATGTGGTTTTAGGCTCCGATATTATTTTTTTAAAGGTTTTGTAAACACATTCCTGAGGAGGCTATTAGTTTAGTCTAGTATAAAGGTAAAGTAACGACAGCATGCGGCTTGATATAGGAATTTTATAGTTGCTTTGGGGTTCAAGAATCAAGTCAGGAAGGCACATCTTTGCCTAAAGTGTGCTTACTTCGATGGGGTGCAGATTGAAATCCAAGCGAGAACGACGGAAACACAGTTTAAAGTAGACGGGGGTAAAATAAACGCCTGGTCTTATTCTTCACCCGAAGTAAGAGATACGAAAAAGAGAAGTAGTAGTAGTAGTAGTAGAAAGGAAAGGGCTAAGTACTCGTGTCTGATCCTTTGAGCGTTAACCCTTAACAGGAAACGTGAATTTTTGGAACACAAAAGGAAACATGCCGTCTCTCAGACTGCGAACTTCAAGATGTTCAAAAAATTAGAGTAAGGCGAAAAGCAAGCAATAACTTCGCTGAAACTGGATGTTTATTTTATGTGTTTAATACGTAAAATGCTCATTTCAAAATGATACAAGAACATAAAAGAAACATTTTTATTAACTATGCTAAAACCATACAAAAATGTTGTTGCAACATTCAGAAACTAAATTAAAACTATGGAAAAGTCTCAATATTTTTCTATTTTTTAGTTAAGTAATGAACAAGGAAAGTATATTATAGTCAATAAATACAAAAAGAACACAATCAAAATTCACTGCAAGTCTCAAACATTGCCTATATTTATGCAGCTAATACATTTGGGTTTGGAGCATTGAAGACATACAGGCTTCCTACATTGTACACACAAAAATTTGGGCATCCGATGGGTCGTTCGGTGACATAAAAAGCAGGCTTTCCTTTTTTCCAAAACCAAATTTTCAGCTTCTGTTGCTGGATGTTCACATTTGCCAAGGATGCGATTTATCGTAAGTCGCAAATCCCGAGGTAAACGGGGACTCTCTAGTCGCTTTTCCATATGCTCACGGACCAGGTTAGCGGCCAACATCTTAGCAAATACCGATTTTTCCTTCTGCAATTCATTTTTCTTATAGCACTGGTGTAAAATATACGAGTTCACTACCGATATATCCAATAGTCGGTAGAAAATAACCAGTGGCCACCTACGCGAACGGCGACTTGAGGTACTCTTCGAACATTTTTCATCAAGAGAATCAACTCCACCTTTATTAGCATTGTAATAGGCTATTATTTCCGGTTTCTGTGTTTCCGGATCACAATATTTTCTGTGGTGCATAGAAGATATGAGTATTGTGGCTTTATTTTTTTGCTTACATGAGACACAATAGTGGAATCTTCTCGAAATCCGTACATTGTTGATCCGACTTCTCTTGATTTGTTGGGTAAAAATGCCGGAGGAATTTCTCTTTTATTTTTCTTCATTGTACCCACATAGGTCAGTTTGTTCTTCAATAGGACATCCATTAATTCTATTGACGTAAACCAGTTGTCCGCTGTAATGTTGCGATTAGTTCCAAACAGAGGCTTCGCGAGACGTAGAACTGATTGTGTGGGTTTGGAATACCGCTTGTGTTCCTCAGGAAGTTCGAAACTATCGGAATCTTTACCGCAGTATATATATGCGTTATAGAGGTAGCTATTCCTTGCATCCGTCAATGCCATAATTTTTATGCCATATTTGCAAGGTTTCGCAGGCATATACATTTTAAACCGACATCTTCCTCTGAAACTCACGAGCATTTCATCGACAGTGACAGACTGGCCAACTCCGTACACATCTTGACAGTTCTTTATAAAACTATTAAAAATGAAAGATATTGGTGCTACTGGATCTAGCTTCTTTCTTTCATTCCTGTCATCTGGGTTATCAAACCTTAAGGCTGACAGGAGAATACCAAATCGTTTTATGTTCATGACAGCTCTGAATATATCTCTTCCAGAGCCATCGGTGGCAAAAAGTGTTTCAATGTTCTCGTGGTTGCTGTTGAACACCGATGTATATACTAAGAGACCCAATAGTGCCTTTATTTCGACTAAATCAGTGTCGTTTAGGTTGCTGGTTTGATTTTTGTATCTCTTTCGCATTTCTTTGAGCTTGTGATTGGTCCACTTAACGATATGTACCAACATGTCGTCAGTGAACAAAAGCTGCCAAACCGTCAACGGAGCTGCTTCTTCTCCATATTCATGAGCTTTTCCTCTTAGAGTTGGTACTTTAATGACTATATTGTGCTTCCTTGTACGTGATGATGGTACAACTTCCGAAATATTCCACCTATGACGATTTTTTCCATAGAAATAATTCTGAGCTGGTAAATCCTCTTCATTTCCTTCGGCTCCGTCTTCTGATAACTCACTATCACTTGTATGATCTGATTCCATGTATTCGTCTTCTGAGGCACTGTCTATATCACTAAAGTCACTTCCTTCATCCTCAAACCATTTTAGAACGGTTTCGTCGAACTCCGGATCATCGTATCGTACACGTTTAGAAGGTCCCGCCATACTCGCAAACGCACCTATGCAACACAAATAGCAAACGGGAACGGAAACGTGCCGTCTGACAGACTGCAACAAACTAAAATTGGTCCATATTTTAAGGCACGTTTTGGCTAGACTCGTGTGAATGGGGGTGGGCGATGGTCACTAATAGCTTATGGATTAGATGGGTTTTTACGTCTGTTAGAGGTGCAATAAAAAAAGATACGCTCAGGTATAGAAACGCCGCAGTCTCACAGACGGCACCTTTCCGGTTAAGGGTTAAGCATCAAATCCCTGGAATATTTTCTTCACTGATGGTGCCCAGGGTGACCTATTCAGTCTATAGTGCTGTCTCCATACTTTAAATAGGAGGCTGGCGCGCGAGGAGTTGCTGAACTAGAGCGGCAAGCAGTTCGCCAGTTAGCGACCCCGAGGTAAGAGCGTTACAGTGTTCGAGAACCTATTTGCGCAGGAAAAACTGCGTTTCCAATTTGACACAGCCTGACAAGCCAAGCACCAAAAGCACAATGACAGGAATTAGTGACAGGGTTGCCGGCCTGACAGGAAGGATGAGCAGAGCCGACTTTTCTTTATACCTGGGGAGCAAAGGCAGGAACAGCACGTACTATATGGTAAATAATTATAAGATATAGAGGAATGGTCGCTGACATATAATTAATACATTTTTTAGAGGTATAGAACTTTAAATTGCAAAAAAACAACGATGGATTATTCGATTGACATGATTTTTTTTTATTCGAAAGATAATCTTGTGGCATTACATTTTAAATATGATTTCTGGCATATGACTGCCACGGCTGGGTCGGATATAGTCCAATCTGGATGTCCAATTTTCGATGACTTTTTCCAACATTTGTGGCCGTATATCGTCAATAACATGGCGAATGTTGTCTTCCAAATGGTCAAGCGTTTGTGGCTTATCCGCATAGACCAATGACTTCACATAACCCCACAGAAAATAAAGCGGTGTTAAATCACAAAATCTTGGAGGCCAATTCACAGGTCCAAAACGTGAAACTAGGCGGTCACCAAACGTCTCTTTCAACAGATCGATTGTAGCACGAGCTGTGTGACATGTTGCGCCGTCTTGTTAGAACCACAGCTCCTGGACATCATGATTGTTCAATTCAGGAATGAAAAAGTTAGTAATGATGGCTCTATAGCGATCACCTTTGACTATAACGTTCTGGTCATCATCGTTTTTGAAGAAGGAACAATGATTCCACCAGCCCATAAAGTGCACCAAACAGTCAGTTTTTCTGGATGTAACGGTATTTCGACGTAGACTTGATGATTAGCTTCACTCCAAATGTGGCAGTTTTGTTTGTTGACGTAGCAATTCAACCAGAAGTGCGCTTCATCGCTAAACAAAATTCGCTTATGAAAATCGGGAACAACGGCAATCTCGTTTTGGGCCCATTCAACGAATCTATGCTTTGCTTGATGATCGTTTGGCTTCAATTCTTGCACGAGTTGGATTTTGTAAGCACGCAAACCAAGATCCTTCCGCAAAATCTTCCATAAAGTGGATGAACATAGATCCAATTCCTGTGCTCGATGGCGGATGGACTCATTCGGCGCTTCCTCAGTGCTACGCTCTACAGTAGCAGTAGCTTATTCTGTACGCACCGTAAGGCATCTCTGAGGATACGAGTTATCAATTAGAGTAAACGTGGTGCGAAAACGTTCCATGGTTACTCGAATTAACTGCTCTGATGGACGATTTTGTCGACGATAAAATGGACGTAGTGCGCGATACGTATTCCGCACAGGACCATTATTTTAGAAATAAAACTGTACAATTTGCAAGCGTTGTTCAGGCGTGAGTCTATTCATGATGAATTGCCAAACCAAACTGAGAATAAATCACTTGATAGTTGTCAAATTGGTCGCCATCTTCAAAAGTAATGACAACTTAAAGTTCTATACCTCGAAAATAAACACCAGTTATTATCTTTCTATTCTTATTCAAATCTATGTCACATGTAAGTTACTTATAATTCTTCTATGAGACAATTTCAAGCAATAAATATCAGCCATCTTTCAAAAGCTATTACAAGATTGAAATCGAATAGAAATCCCAGTGAACATCTTTCAAAAATGGTTGTGAAGGAATGTTTCAACATCATTGGAGAGAAGCTATTATTGTTAGTGAATCACTGTTTAGCTTATGGCAAATTTCCTTCCAAATTAAAATGTTCTACAATTACTCCTGTTCCAAAAGTGCAAAATTCTGAGTTGTATACAAGCATGCGGCCAATTAATGTACTGCCAGATGTCGAGAAGCTCTTAGAAGAAATCATATATGAACAAGTCGTTGAATATATTGAAGAAAATAAGATATTGACAAAATTTCAAGCAGGATTCAGAAAAAAGTATTCTTCTGAAACAACAATTCAAAAGGTAATCGAAGAATGGAGGCGAAATATGGATGAAAAAAGGTTTACATTAACATTGTTCTTAGATTTCAAGAGAGCATTTGAGATTATTCACAGGGAGAAAGCTTTAACGAAATTGCATTGCTATGGATTTCAAGGTTCAGTATTCACGTCATTATAAAATTATTTAATCAATAGAAGTCAATGAACTAAAATTGGCAATACATTATCAAACATTGAAAACATTTCGGTAGGTGTGCCACAGGGTGGCAAATTAGGTCCATTACTATTTATTTTATATATTAACGATATTCCTGATATTTTATACCACTGCAAAATCAACTATTTGCTGATGTTACATTAATATATATATATATATATATATGAGCAGTAGTCATTGCCAAAGCCAACGACCAGTTGGGCACAAAGTACAATTAATTGTTAATTGGGAAATTGGCAAATTGTTTAGGCGTAAGTTGACCCTTTTGACGATAAAATCAAGCTTTCGGCATTCTCTATGGAGCCTTCATCAGGATTCTGAAAACACAATTGAGATGCTAGCAAAGAAAACAGGACAGATTTAAATTGTCAGACAACTTACTCGTCGGTGAGGTTGCAGCCACAAGATGTTTCAAAACGAACGTAGAGAAGATAGAACTTGTAACCAGTATAAAAAAAGGACGGGATATTGGGCTTGTTGAAAACGACAGATACCTTCGTTACATGTTAAAAATATCAATCTACCCGAACAAATTAAAAATATTACACGTGAGGCGACATTTTTTTGAAACAATCGGAATGCAGTCTCTAACCTTCTACTTCCGCTACACGTGGAGAGGGGGACGGCACGGAAAGATAAAACGTCGACAGAGACATAAGTGATTGACGCGACGATAATTTTCAATCGAGACAATTAAGACATGATAATACATTGTTCCATTCTATCAAAAATTCGAATATACGCAAGTTTGACAGGTTACTAAGTGACACAATGAGAATTTTGCTCAACACTCAGCCAAACTGGGTAAAGAACCTCAGTAATGTCAGCATTCCAGATGACATCACAAGTTTTCTGTCGTTGGGTCCAAAATTTATCGTTGAACCGTTTGTCAACAGTGACATTGCAATCAGACATATTCCGACTTATGTTGATTCTATATCTTCTTCCATTAGTTATGACACAGAAAGGAACATTGCGGTAACTCGTTCCACCAATATTATCATTATATCATTCAGGCAGCAGCGGTGGCCGCAGTATTAGACTCTTCGATCTCCTGATCAGTCGCCGTGCGCTGTGCGGGTTCGAGTCCCGTCCCAGGAGAAATTTTTCTCTTGGCTATGGATCTTGTCCAGAGTCCGTGTGGCGTTCCCCCTTTCCCATGTATCCCGCTATAGCCCCACGGTACCCAATGGGTGCTTAGGCCTTAGGCCTTCGTGGTAAAAAACAAAAAAAATTACTTTCACAACAGTAGCATTAACAAAAAATACTCTTTCTACCACAACCTGTTAAACAAAACAAGGACATTTATTAAGGATCATCCCAAATTAATTGTTACAAAATCAGACAAAGGCAATGTTACCGTAATTATGTTAAGACAACAATATTTTGGCCTATGTAATAATATGATTGATAATGATCCCTCTTACAAGGTTATCAATAAAGACCCTACATCTAAAGTAGAGAACGGTTGCAATGACATTGTTAACAAGCTACTCAGCACTGGTTAAATCAACCAGGACCAAAAGAAGTCCTTAATCACTTATAATTCTGTCTCTCCCAAATTATTTTATGCTCTTCCCAAAATACACAAACCGGTACTGTCAGTAATACCGATTGTGGCTTCTGTTGAATCAGTCACACTAGCTTTATCTTCATTAATTGCAGATACTCTAAAGTCAGCTCACATCAAAGGAGAATACTTTATAAAAGACTCTTTTGATGTTTGTCAACAATTTAATAGGTTTCAAATAGCCCCTGATCATGTTATTGCGAGTCTAGATGTAGTTTCACTGTTCAACAAATCCATCAACAAACATTGGGATCTACAAAAGTAGAGACACATGCCCATACATCCGGATACGGGTGTAACCTGAGGAAACAAAGTTGGAGAGATATATGTAGTTAGTATGTGTAGTTGCATATGTGCATTCATTTCGGGCCTGATGAAGCCAACCAGCAGAAATACGTATCGCTCGGGTTACCTATCCTATTTTCTACTCGAATCCACTTTTTGCGGATTTTGTCCATTATTTTCCTATTTTTGTTATATACCTTTCTCCGCATGACAATTTTCTCTTTATATATATATATATGGCTGCAACCTCACCGACGAGTAAGTTGCCTGACAATTTAAATCTCTCCTGTTTTCTTTGCTAGCATCACAATTGTGTTTTCAGAATCCTGATGAAGGCTCCATAGAGAATGCCGAAAGCTTGATTTTATCGTCAAAAGAGTCAATTTAAGCCTAAGAGATTTGCCAATTTCCCAATCAACAATTAATTGTATTTTGTACCCAACTGGTCGTTGGCTTTGGCAATGACTACTGTTCATATATATATATATATATATATATATATATATATATATATATATATATATTTATACAGGGTGACTTTGAAGTTGAGTCATTAATTTTCAGATAATGATTGTAGAAGGAAGATAAACCAAAATATGTGTGTAAAAATAAAAAAAAAAATAAAAAAAAAATGTTACCTTGTTTAATAAAGTATCCTCCCGACAAGTATTTCAGTGCGGACCTGTATTTGATCGTGCAGTATTGGAGCACCGGCATGCTCTCACCTGTGAGGTCTTAAGTCACCTGATTCACGAGCCCTTTGTACTACGTTAACAAAGGCACGAGGGGTTGGTTGCACTCGATTGGGAAACCGATTCGCATAAATCCGTGATGCATCCGGCAGCATTTTGTAAAGACTGCCCCCCCGTAAATAAGAATCATGTCCACAAGTTCAGCATTTTCGTAAACATGTGTCATTTTTCATTTCGTTTGAGTCACGCAACAAACATCACTATTCACCCACGCGTTACCGACTGACGAAAAACAACGTGATAAACGTTTCAAATTCTTTCGCTTTTTTGTTTCCGATGCGATGAACCGATATCCGTTGTTGCCAAACACATAATATTATTATTGAGACAGGGCGGTACTCAAACTTCTAAAGGGCTATAACTTTGTTACTTTAATTTTACCAGAAAAATGTTAAAGGAAAAAAACATTTCTTTTGATCAGATCTACTCACTGTTAAAATAAATGACTCAACTTCGAAGTCACCCTGTATATGACTTTGAAGTTGAGTCATTAATTTTTAGATAATGATTGTAGAAGAAAGATAAACCAAAATATGTGTGTAAAAATAAAAAAAAAATGTTACCTTGTTTTATAAAGTATCCTCCCGACAAGTATTACTGTGCGGACCTGTATTTGATCGTGCGGACCTGTATTTGATCATGCGGTCTTGGAGCCCGGCATGCCCTCCCGTGTGAGGTCTTAAGTCACCTGATTCACGAGCCCTTTGTACTACATTAACACAGGGGTTTGTTGCACTCGATTGGGAAACCGATCCGCATAAATCCGTGATGCCGCGGCAGCATTTTGTAATGACCCCCCCCCCCCGTGAATAAGAATCATGTCCACAAGTTCAGCATTTTCGTAAACATGTGCCATTTTTTATTTCGTTTGAGCCACGCAACAAACACCACTATTCACTCACGCGTTACCGACTGACACTTTGACTGAATACAACTGAATAAAATTGTAGTGACAACCGTTTCAAATTCTTTCGCTTTTTTGTTTCCGATGCAATGAACCGATAAGGCGGATTATATCCGTTGTTGCCTAACACGAGCACATAATATTATTATTGAGACAGGGCGGTACTCAAACTTCTAAAGGGCTATAACTTTGTTACTTTAATTTTAACAGAAAAATGTTAAAGGAAAAAACATTTCTTTTGATCAGATCTACTCACTGTTAAAATAAATGACTCAACTTCGAAATTGGTTAAATGTAAATAAACTTAAACTAAACACAAACAAAACAAAATATATGCTAATAGGAGAATCTTTAGATCAAAATGCGATAAATCTTACAATTAATCATGAAAAAATTGTGTCAATCGAATCATTTAAATATTTGGGGATATACGTAGACAGTAAATTTCAATCTGAAGGGCACTATGAATATACTATTTCAAAAATATCAAAGAAAATAAATTGCTTTTATAGAATTTCGCATAGCCTAAGCATTTAATCTAAAAAAATTGTGTACAACATCATTCTTCCTCATTTGTAATATTGTTCGACTATTTTGTTCACTGCTAATGAAACTGTATTGTCAAAATTACAAATATTACAAAATAAAGGTATGAGAATCATCTTAAATAAAAATAAATATACTAGAATAAATTTAATGCTGAAAGAACTACATTGGTTAAATATCAAAAGTTTCATAGCCTACTTTTCATATTCAAGTTAAAAAATCATCTTCTTCCAAATCACTTAGAAAATTTTATTGTATTTAACAATGAGTAAGTACCACATTGTACGAATTTAATAAATTAAGTAATGATATCAAGATGTGTGTCAGTTTGAAAATGTTCAACGGAAATCTGAAAAAATATCTTATGGAAAACCAAAATTCATAGTAGTGAAATTTTGTATAAAAATATGTAATCTTGAAGACATAGTATATTTTGTGATATACTGTGTAATATGGATATTATGAATATAGTAGCAATAAAGCTAAATAAATCTGAATCAAACAAACAAACATTACTATCTATAATATTGTTAATACCTGTTCTTGTATTGTGCGTTCTCTAGGTTCGATTTGAGATTTGAGTTCTTTAATCTTGAAATCGAGTATGAATTTGAACTTTTCTAATTCTTGATTTTTCCCTTTGAGTTGGAATATTCTTTTCTCTTTCTCTTCAATGGTTTGGTCTCTTTCCTGTATTTCTTTCTTGTTGTCCACATTCTCCCTCTCTAGTCCGACAATTATGTTTTTAAACTTGATATGTTCGGCTTCCATTGAATAAACCTAAATGTTAAAAGATTAAAATTGAGTATAATGTACTGAGATATTAGATTTGAGGCGTAAACATAGTTTTTTCACCAAAACAATCCGCCGTTCGACCTACCACCCTCCTTAAGCTTCCCTAACTCACCTCTCTTTATTGAACCCCATATTTCCTTCAAGATTTTCGTCCTTTTTTGTAAATAGTTATCAAAACACCTCGAGATATGTATGTAGAGATCGAATTTTTAAAGAACGTTTTAGATTTTCTTGCTATTTGCAACTTTTAGAACAAATTGCAGCCACGCACATGATAAATAGGGCATTAGTTGCTATAATAGTTTGCCATATCAAACCTGGTGTTTCAAGTCCTCGGAATCTTTCTGCGCAGCCAAAAACTTTTTCTTAACCACAGCAGATTCTCCTCTCAGACGGATGTTAAGATCTTGTTCTTCTTTCAGTTCTTTCTCGTGGGCGACTTTCAACTCACAGATTTCCCTATCCGCATCATCTTCGATTTGTTGTTTTATTAATTCGTGTTCCTTCGCCTTTTCTCTCAGTTCTACCAATAACTGGAATTGGTACACATCTTTTAGGATATTCGCGGAAAAAGGTACTGATAAGAGCAGTATTAATTGGAAATTCATCCCCACTTTACCCTAATCAACCGGTATCAGCATTTTACTTGCTTTAGCTCTATGATAAAATCATTTTAGTCGGAAAAATGAACTTACAGTGCTAGAAAACGCCATAGTCCACTTACATCATCATAAAGTATTTGTTTCTCATTCAACTGTTGCAGAAAATCTTTGGTGATCCGCTTTTCAGATTCCTCTTTTTCGTGCTTCAGCTGTTGGTATCTGTTAGAAGGATTGATATAACTCATCTTGTTCATAGCAATCCATATGGCAAAGGTGAAAGTACCTTCAGGGATAATAACTTTACAAGACTACTCACTATTTTGCGGCAGGTTTATATGCGCTATGGATGGTGCAACTTTAAATGAACCGGTAATTTCAAAAACCGCTCAATCAAGTAAAATCGGCTTTATTGAAACAAATACATACTACAGTTACAAATGGCGGAGTCTGGCCAATTTCTGGCCATTCATACTTAATTATGTCGTAAGCTTATTGCTGCCTTAACCTAACACAGCCTAAAGGAAAGTAATCAGTAATAGAAAAAATGTAATCGCCTGATCGGCATTTAATAAACAGACCTTATAGGTTTTTTTGAAAGGTTGGTAATAAAGCTTGGCCAAATGAATTAATCAACTTCACCGCATTGTACGTGAAAGAGCGTTGAAATATGGCTTTGGCAGCTGAGTAGATGGCCGTATTGGAATTGTGGATAAAATTCCTATAAACAAGCTTTTGCCTAAGGTTTTTAATATTTTGATGACAAATGTGACAAAGTTGTATAATTCATGGGAGCTACTGAGTGAGAAACGTGACTGTACATTCTTAAATCATTTATATAACGAGAATATGTATACTAAGTGATATATAAATCCGAACACCCAGTTTAAATGGTTTTATTTTAATAAAAGTTGGTGAATGTATTTATCTTACTGTAAATAACAAGCGAAAAAATTTTCAGCCTTATCAGTTGGACATTCCGGTTTTTATACTCCTTTTTTTTAATTCACTAACGCTCTAAAAATGAATATTTCAGCCGCATTAAAGAATCAACGTTGGCGCATTTTGGTTCTTGACACCCTTTACGATCGGTTACGATGCCTAGAGTACGGAGACCTGTACGATTTCGTCAACTTAGTGAGTTTGATAGGGGTCGTATAGTGGGACTTCGTTAAGCTGGACTTTCTTTTCGAGCAATTGCAGTTAGAGTGCAAAGAAGTGTAGACACTTTGGTTAGGTGTTGTCAGGCATGGCTTCGAGAAGGCCGTACGCAAAGAGCAAGGGGCACTGGACGCCGCCGTAGAACAACAGACCGTGAAGATCGCCGCCTAAGATTATTGGCCTTAAGGGACCGTTTCTCCACTACCAGGTCCATTGCAAATGAATGGTTTGCATAACACGGAAGACCTATTGGCATGCGAAGTGTTTACCGACGAATGAGAAGTTTTGGCTTGTTTTCATACCGGCCACACTGGGTCCTCCCTTTAACTCGAGAACACCGAGGTAGTCGCCTTGAGTGGTGCAGACAACGGTCACTCTGGGATCAGGAATGGAACAGTATTGTCTTTAGTGACGAGTCTCGATTTTGTTTAGGCATGCACGATAGTCATGCCAGGGTTAGAAGGCGACATGGTGAAAGGAGGAATCCACAGTTTTTTGTTGAAAGACATGTTCATCACACTGTTGGAGTTATGGTTTGGGGTGCTATAGCTTATGGTTCCAGGTCACCTTTAATCTTCATCAGAGGTAACATGAACGCGTAGCGTTATATCCACGAAGTTCTAGTACCCCATCTTTTACCCTATCTTGACACCCTGGCAGATCCAACTTTCCAACAAGATAATGCCCGACCACATGTTGCAAGAGTCACAATAGACTTCTTTCAACATAATGATGTCACATTGTTACCATGACCACCAAGATCTCCCGACTTATCCCCAATTGATCACGTGTGGGATATGATGGGTAGGAGATTGCTCAATTTGCAACGTCCTCCTCAGACTCTAGAAGCACTTCGAGAGGAGTTGGTGGTTGCCTGGAATGAGATACCACAGGAGGACATTGACCACCTGATCAGAAGCATGCCTAGGCGCGTTGGAGAATGCGTAGCACATCAGGGTGCATCCACACATTATTAAAGGTCAAAGGGCTTTAAAGCAATGCAATCATTTTGAAATTTTTATCATTTACTTATTATGCTTCATTAAGTACTTATACAAAATTTTATTAAAATAAAACCATTTAAACTGGGTGTTCGGATTTATATGTCGCTTAGTATATTTTGATTTTTCGGCAGCTTAATTTTTCTATTAAATATAGTTTTATTTGCATATAAAGCCTTAGTCTGAGATAACTAGACCTACACTCATGGCTAACAAGCTCTTAGAACCTGACATCTTTACCGAAATATACACCCAAATTATTTGCGTAATGGGAAATAATGTAAGTAAGGTATATATTATTGATAGAAATGTTTAATTTTGATTTGAGGAAAACACGCATTTGAGCAAACAAGTAAAGCTGTTGATTAACATGTACATATGCAAGCCGGAATAGATACTCCTTTTTTCTGAATGCTTACTTTGTATCATGACATATTTATCTAACAGACTGTTAAAAGTTAGCCAAAAGTGGTTAAAATCAGTGTTTGGTGACCTATGAATGCCTACCACTAACACATCTATGTCACATATTTCAATCGCACTAATCTCACAAACTTTTTTAATTGATAATGCATATAAATCCTTCCTCTCTCTGGTTAAATAACGTTCACTACATAAAATCAGTACACCATCATGTATGGCCGATTTTCTTGAAAAACGCGCAACAGTATTATGATCAGTGAGTTTGAAATTGGCTAGTTATCGCTATTTAAGAAATTTTCTGACAGACTACATCATACATCAAACTGTCCAATAAAAAAGCCTCTAGCAAATTTGTTTTATTTCTTACTGACTGAATTTTTTATTTGGATCAAACAAAAGTTTAAGTCAGTATCAAGTTTGTGGTAAATAATTTATTTTCCTGCTCCGATGAGTATCTAAAAATGTATGTAGGTCCCTGCTGGCCATACTTCAGGATCCATCGCAGCCTTGTAGTGTGATTCATGTGGTCCTACTTTGAAGGATGCATATTCTTCAGGATGGTTGGACTTCAGTGGCTCACATGTAACCTCAGAGAATTTGGATTTCAACAGATTTACCATCTCATTTGCTGTTGTTTGGGGTGACACCCTATAGACGTGAAGGTGCCCAAACTTGGGCGTACCCTTTATGCTCTCCTGTTTTTTGGTTTGACTTCTTGCCATTTATTGCTAATATGACATATGGTATTTAGACGAGTATTTAGGTCACTTGCATTATTGCCGTTTAAATCTACGAGTATTATTACAGATGTCACTTGCTTATCAGCTGTTCACCTCAGTACGCGGCAAAACGTAATAGATGCTCGTGAAATAGGGTTTACCCAAGAAAGACTCTAAGCCAAAACATAACTATCTCGTGTTCAGTGCGTGATCAGCACGTTGATATAACCCAAGAAACGAGGAGCATAACTGTTATGGAGCAGAATCGGTCGAGCCAATATACAGGACCAATGCCAAACCAAACCTGGGAGATGACACCGCGGTGCATGCATACTCGCCGGCTGCTTGCATTCTGGAGACCGATCACGTAAAGCATGTGTGAATATGTTTAGGCTTAGTTTCTTTCCTCGATAGATAGATTAAAGGTCCAATCACACTCAGCCGTGACGTGACAGTGCCGTGACGTGTCAGTGATTCTCGCTGACGAGCTCACAGTGTTTTCAATTCACACCCGTCAGTATTTTTCTCCGTGATCGTTGTGTTCACGTGAGGTCGAAAATTAATTCTGGATGAAGAAGAAGAAAACAGAAGTCCATGTATTTTGCCTTTGACCAAGCATATCAAAATATTCACGAAATTACATCAAAACACGGCCATGAAAATCGAAAAATATTCGTCCAAAACAATGCGATGATCGTGGTACGGCGTCGTCGAGGGCACTGAGAACACGGCCACTTTCTCGTGCCGGTCTACTGTGAATCAGTTCATTGAAATTCCAGGAAGAATGTTTTTAGTTTCGCCGGGCGGATCACAGCCGGTCACAGCACTGCCACGTCACGGCTAAGTATGAATAGGAACGATACCCAAACGTTATTCTTCTGAATAATACCTTTCTTCCTCCTCTTTCAACATTTGCTCCATTTTACTCTCCATACTAATGTACTTGTTGTACTCAACGATCAGCTTTTCGTTATAACTGGCCTCTAGCTTTTGTACAAAGAGCTGATGATCTTGATTCTTCTTGGTTATCTGAGCGTTTATATTGTTTATTTCTTGAAGGTGCTCAGCTTCCATTTGCTGAAAACCACTGGGGAATCAAATAAGGTTCTTTGATCTTGATATGATTGCGGAAGTCAGTAGAAAGAAAAAGATTAGACGAGAAGTAGATTAGTAATGTCTTTGCAATGAACCAGCTGGAAAGGAGCACTGCGACTGTTCCAAAGAGAAGGATATAGATAAAGTTTGTCATGTACAAAACCCTCGGAAGGACTTAGGTTGTGTTTTTTGGGTGGGTCAATCAGTCTCCTCCACTGCGATTCATTCGCCTGTTATGGTCACATCTATTAATATCTGTTCCACTGACTTCTGAGGAAGTGGATCAGCTAGTTTGGAGAAATTGTTCATACCCTTCTTTTGGAGCAAAGCCCCTTCAAGATTAATTTATCTGATTCTGGCAATTATTGCGAGGCTTCTACACAAAACGCACTTTCGTCTCCCTCCACGCTCAGTCAGTACGAAGCATGTTTTTTTATTTAACGCGGGACGCGCCCCTCCCATAACACGACAAAACCTGTAATTTTTTTTCGAAATGGTACAAATTGCTGTATCCTGTATTGCTAAAATGATCTTGCTGGACTTGAATCATGGAGGCGTCACCCCTAGACGTATCCCACTCCCACTATTCAGTTTTTAATAGTCGATACACACCCTCGAGATGAACATCCATCTCTGCACATCTTATTTGCTTAGCCATATTGTATATATTCCCGATCGCTGTGACAGGTTCCATGAAGAATGGATAGCCCCTTTCTTTGCCAGAAGATCGGCAATTTAATTTCCCGGAAGGCGACAATTTGCCCAGAAGAACATGTATGTTCGTTTTTTCGTTAAACTAAAAAATTACCTCATTTTTAAGCTTCAATTCTTCAATTGCATTACAGTACCCTGCATGGATATCCTTCATCTTTAAAGCATGCACTGCTTCATTCTGTCGTACTTGATAAGAATGTTCTGTCTCTAATTCCTTCATTCTCAATGACAAGTTTTTAATTGTTTCCATTTTTTCCTCAAGGACATGTTTGGATATCAGAATTTCATTCGCTGCAACTAGATCAAGTTTGATGGCCTTGTCTTCTATGTTCAACAGCTTCCAAAAACAAAGATAACCGTCTACCGTTCCTGTGATCATGTATCTGTCATCTGATGATAATACCATCTAAAAGTAACGCAAAGACTTGTTCGGTGAAATGAATCCCATTTCATGTCCAAACTTGGTTGTTTCTGATAAATAGCTACAACATATTTTTACCACGTGAACTTTTTAGAACTTAATGAGTTTAACTTCACCGGTACAGTGCCATTTTTTCCGGAAGTAATGTTATGGCAACCTTTCTGCCAATACGGTGTTTTGAGGCCTAACTTAAAATATATAAACTCACCTTCGGCGCACTATTACTATGCATCATGTATTCTATGAACTCCGCTTTCTCCATTAGCGGCAATTTGACGTTATATATGACTCCTTGATTTCCTAAAAATATAATAAGTAGAAGAATGTTTTTGGAAGCTTGCCGCTACAGAATTTGAATGCATAAATTTAGGCAGTCAGCAAGTTCGACGGGGAGCAATGAAACTGGTGTGTTTCGTAAACAACAACTTGAGAGATGGGCGCCGGTGGGACTCGAACTGCATCTTTACCATTCCGATCGATCGACTAAGTTCAATCCTACCCACGCCACTGTCGCTTCATTCTTCCAAGTTGCTTGATAACCCATCTGGCGACATTCAAGTGAAACAACCTGGATTGGTAAGGTATATTCAATCGCTTTCTAGTTGCACCACGCCGTCTCGTGGGCACATGCCACGGAACCATCATGCGAAGACCAGTATACGAAAAAAATTTCCTATCTCTCAAGCTGTTTACTAAACATACTTTTGCATCTTGCTGACTGTAAAACGGGTATAAGAATACCTGTCATAGCTTGCACGACACGTGAAACAGTTTCCTTACCTGACACAAACAACATAGTGTCAAGCGCCGACAACACAACCGCATCCAGTGGAGTTTGATGATCCGCAATCACCACATCCCTGTAGACATTAGAATTCATCAGTTCTCTCAAGTGGCCGTCAGTACCTACTGCATAGATGCTTCTGGAGTCCTTTGAAATGGCGGCAGATTTGAAGTTGTTTGACTTGATGATAGTTTCATACTGTCGAGTGGAGGAAGCGATGTCCCAACCATATACTGCTCCTTCGCTGCCTGTAGTAGCCAGAATGCTATCGTCAAAGGACCATGACATGCTAGTTATCTTGAAACACACAGATTGATTTTTTTTTAATTTATACTGTAGCAGCAGCAAAGTCATAGCCTAAGTACTTATGTACCGCGACTGTTAGTTTTAACTGGTTAATGTCAATAGAATCAGATAGAGCTGGTTTTGTAGATTGCTTCATATTCTTGACACAAGGGAAAACATGTTCAATCGTACCATTTCTTGATGACTAAGTGACATATAAAGTGCAAAACCCAGAATTATTTATTGAATTTTGATAGAAACTTGTGAACATATTTGCCATCATGGAAGAATACGCTGATAAAATGTTGAAGGGACAACCTATAAAGCGTAAAAAAACTGTAAAATGTCATCTTGCAGACTAGTTAGTTTCTATGGTGCAAACAGTCATTCTACGTTTGCTTACTAGGATCGTTGTGAGTGTCCATCTATGGAGGAACCACTCAACTAAACTACATGCATTGTTAGTTGCATATGTTTTGTGAAGCCGAATGGTCTGTAGTTTTCATCTCTGAGAAGAAAGCTGGTTGATTAGCAGGATCGCATCTGGATGATTGTGTACTGGTCTGCACGTGTATAAATCATATCAGTTGTGTGAGAAAATCAGTATGGAATATGCTGCCAATGAAGTAAATCTATTAGCTGTGCCCGACGAGTTATTTGTGATGTGCTTTCTGAAGAGAGGTTACGTTCAAAGTTATAAATTACGAAAAACGAGGAGAATTACGGGAAATCACCACCGTGTCCGCTTTGCGGGTAATTACTGTTAGCATGTATGTATGTCTCATTTTTGAAATTCAGCAAATTTGCATATATAATTTCTAGAATGGATAAGAAAAAGGGGATGCGCAACTAATTTCTAGGTTTGAATCTCAAGTACGTGTATTTGAGACAAGAATCCAATGGAGTTATCATCAACACATACAACTTACAGCTTAGATCTCCAGTAATGCCATCTCTGAAGCAGATTTTACATCATATCAGAGCCAAACATTGATAACTGAAGCCTCATTACTTTTAGGCAACACGTACAACTAACTGCTAAGCTAACATCTTGTAGAAAAACCTACATGTCAAAAAAACCAGTATAATGTCAAAAAAACTGCCTTTTTTGGAGTTACTCTTTACACTACAGTATATTCAGATAAGAGATAGACCGGACATAAACAAGACCACGTGATCATCGAACGCTGTAACATTCGGCAGGGACGTATTAAGAGTCACGCAGTACATATTTTAGATAGTAGATGCTGCTTTGCGTAACTTTGTAGTAAATTAGCACAATTCGATGTGTATACGATTGGTGATGGATATAGGATCATGTGGGGATGGGGTAAGAAATATATAATGATCTAAATATACATAAGGGTTTCAAAATTTTCGCTTCGATTTCCAGCTTCGGATGCCGCCTGATGTTTGGTGAAATACAGTCGAATATAATCTCAAAATGGCGTTTAAATTAGCCTAAATTAAAAATAATCGTATATCTCTTAAAATTGCTTTTAGAATATTGATTAGTATATTTTTTGATTTCTAGGTAAATATGTAACCAAATTAAAACGTTCAAAACGTAAAAAAATGTGCATGGTTGAACATTGTCAGAAAGTAGATTCTTGAATAGGTTTTGCCAAAATGGGTTCAAAAATGTCAATAATTAATTAAAAAATACAGTAGCTTTATAATTACTTATAACTTACCGAATTTGATGAACGACATCTTTTATTGGAAAGATGAGCTTGATGAGCTTTCATCATCGCTACTGCCTGAAGCACCAACGTCAATAATGAATGGCTCGACTTGTTCCTCTAAAATATTGTCCAGTTCCCACATTCTCTTTTCAACTTTGTCTTTCACGTGCTTAATGCAGTTTTCCCATTTTTGCGCTGTTAATTCTAGTGCTGCTTTGAAAAGTCCTTTGAGGTCACAAAATTTAAAAGTTGTATTGTGCTTAGCTATATAATTTTTAACCTCTGCCCATATGAGCTCAATGGGATTGAGCTCGCAATGGTATGGAGGTAAACGGAGCACAGTTTTATTTTGACTTGCTGCCATTTCGTCAATGGCGTATTTTTGATATTCCGCCTTGTGATCCTTGACAATTCTTAATAATTGTACTTTCAGCATTGCTTCTTCAAAGTTGATATTTTTCGAGGGGAGCCAATTTTGAACATCAACTTTCCTTGAAGCCGTTGTTGGGACCTTCTCCATTCTTCGAGAATGATAAGGCGCATTATCCAACACAATTACTGCGTTTTCCTCTAAGTTCGGTAAAATTTTTGAAAACCACTGTTCAAACGATTCGCCATTCATTTCCTCGTGGTAATCTCCAGTTTTCTTAGACTCAAAGCACCACAGACCGTCAACAACAAATCCATCCTCACTGCCAATATGGCAGATAATGAGCCTTTTCCCTTTACCTCGAAATCGAAGTACTAACTGGTGTAGATTTATTTCAATAAGCGAACCTTTTTCAAATGTTTTCATCACATTCAGCGAAAAAACATTGAGACATGAGTATCAGATTGCTATAATTGGGATTATTTAGTCATATTGAAAGAAAGAATATTGAACGTCGTATGATTACTCAGCGCTTCACAATTTAATTTAAAGTTATAAACCTTTAAAGATGAATGATCAGGAACCTGAAATACGCGCAAATATTAATATTAACAAATTATAACTTTATAAAGCTTAAAGTATGAATTAAAATGATTAGAAATATTAGGAACGGTACACAATATAAAACTTAGTAACTTTTTTTAAGTTTATAATATTCGACATATTTTAAGATTATATTAAAAAATTATTGAAATATCGAAAACACATAAAAACATGGCTTAAAAAAGTTCTAACAAATGAAAATGACAATAAAACATCCACGCATTTTATCGAAAGTTATAAAAGTTTTGTTACCTGTAATATGTTTTATCTGCCCCCTGGAATTAATGTTTAGAACGTTGTTCCCAAGGTTTGAAAAACATCCGATTGTTGTCTATTACTCGTATTTACCTGCTGGATTTTTTAATCCGGTGGACAGTCCATCTAGAAAGGCCCTCCTGGATGAAGTTACAGAATCATCAACCCATACTTTACTTGTAGTGTGTCCTGCGTTTACCCACGTTTCATCAAGGTAATAAATCTTCCTGTTTTGATTTCTATATTTCCCAATTTTTGTTAAATAATCCCTCCTCCATAGCACAATTTCTTCTCTATCCAGTAGTAAACTATTACGACCCCGTTTTTTCCATTTGAAATTTAAATGCTTCAGTAACGCATGGAAAGTTGATCGTTTGAAATTTGGCAACGTTGTATCTCCATTTACCTCCTGCAGTACTTTATCTATAGTAGGTATTTCATTCCTAAAGAAGAATTCATGCACTTTCCTCCTAATCGCATGCTTATCAGCTTCATCCAATGACTTAACAATACTTTTGCGATGTTAACTGGTCATTGGCTCAGAAAAGGTGTGATTTTTTTTGTATTGTCTTAACACATTAAACACTGATGCGCGACACACCCCAACTTTGTGAGAAACCTTCACAACAATTTCTTTGATGGTTGATGCCTCGTTCTCCTCGCGCTCGATCTTATATATATTCAAAGTGACCTCTTTCATTTCTGCACTCAGGTGTCTTTTTTTAGAGCGTTTCCTAGGTGGACTACAGGAGTTTACAACTTCATCGGCAGTATCTGTACTACTGGGCATTTTGCGCAAGCAGTTGATAACAATAACAATCAATAACAAGGTATAACAATAACAACGACAAACTCAACAACTTAATAAGATAACAAACGAAAACGTCCAAAGAAATATCAAATTGCACTGATGCACACGACATACGTAACACGTCTGAACCTGAATGTGACTCTGCCTTGATACGACTGCTCTGCCGCTCGGCATAGGCATTTAATTGCGAATTGACCAATGAGGGCTCCTGTTTTACGTCGAGACGGCGGCGTTAGCGTGAAAATCACCCGAACCTTTTGTTTACATCCGGTCTATCTCTTATCTGAATATACTGTAGGTATAGATACTCAGTTCACACATAGTCTTTGTAAGTACCACCTATGCAGGAATTGCACATCGGTCTTTTTGCTAATTAGAGTAAGATCCCAGGGCTTCCAGACGTATCTTATTTTCTGAAATACCAAAAGTGGGGCATTCAGTACCGTTTATAATGCACTTTGAATACCTGCGTATCTATCTAAGTGGGGGGTACCTGAAAATCGGCGGTCTACCCGAATTAGGTGCTCAGGCGTTTTAAATACATATAAACGCTACTCAATGGCCTACGTTTGGTCTTTCGAAAAATAGATTTTGTGCAAGCACCAAAAAAACGTGATATAATTTATATCTTTGAACATAACCAGTCTTCAAAAAGGACAACATATAAATGACCCGTCGGACACAGCTAATTGGCATCATTCCATAATAATTTCTCACACAGCAAATATCACTGATTTTATGCACATGCACACCAATACACATAATAATCCAGATGCGATTTTGCTATTCAACCAACTTTCTTCCCAGATATAAGAACTACAGGCTCTTCGGCTTCACAAAACATATGCAACCAACAATGCTAGTAGCTGATACAATTTCTCCATAGATGGACACTCACAACGATCCTAGTGAGCAAACTTGTAATGACTGTTTGCACTCTAAAAACTACCTAGTCTGCCAGATGACATTTCATAGGTTTTTTGACGGTTTATAGGTTTTTTACATAATACATGTGCCGTTTGTTGATATCAAGCTACTACTGCATCTAGTCTCAGTAGTCTCATGTTTGAATCCGGGGCGCCCGCAGAAGGGTGTCAGGGGCTGCCGTGGCACCACCCTGAAAATTCAGCTAGTCCAACATATTGCATATTTAGCATCTTTTGACTATAATTCTGTGGATCCTTTCCTGTAAAAATTTGCTACACCCTGCTCTTCAAAAAGTTTTTACACAGGAAACGACATCCGTGGTATGCTTGTCTGCCGAAATCTTAGTGAATACCTGCGTTACTAGATGTACGATGTATAGGGGACCCTCTTACGAGAACAGGATCAGCGAGCAAGCTCGTTGGTCCTGAGCCAGAATTAGGGGTGCCCACGCAAAGAGTCAGCATGAAGATGGAGAAGTAAATTGCAAGACAAAACTCTCAGAAATGGAGAAGCGCCTCTAAACATCTCTGTCAGCCAACGGAGCTCATCGTAGGGCTCAGTGTTATGGATTGATGCTTTTGCTCATCTTCGAATAGAGTTAACCTAAGGTTGCTGGTGGGACTGTTGCCTGGCCATAATACGTTGAGGCGCCACCTGCGGTGGCTGAGGATCCCATGTGTAAGGGCTACGGGTACGAGTAGAAGAAGAGTCCCCGGCATATGTTCTGTGTCGCTGTGAGACTCGGAGCTACTACAGTACTTCGGATCCATATACTCGTAATGTTAAGGAGCTGGGACTCAAGGGTACACTCAATTTTGTTGGAAGATTGGGGCTGGAGGCTTAGGGGATGTAGGGGTGCATAAGGGCCCGTTTAAGTGGCCTATGTGCCGGCTACTCATAGAGGCCGGTATGTCCTTACTTTTATAATTCATCCATTCAGGTATTGGTCTACGTATGATACTTATATCACTTTCAGAAGTTGATATGTGTTAAATGAATCCCATCTCTTATCATTTTCCATCCAATCTGCATATGGATGATTCGATCATTTCGTTCATGATAACACATATCTACCCCATCCCCCTCCGCTAGTATTATTGTGCTTGACATCCCCCTTTTAAATGAAGTAGGCTTTAGCATAATCTGCATACTTCTATGTATATTCCATACTAACCTCTCCATTATGTCCTTTCAACACATACATTTGTTGAAAATTGATGCTAGAATAGATCTGGATAATGTTTCCATTCGTAGCAGCAAACATATGGCCCAGTTTGCTGAAACTTGTCAGCCTGCAAGCTCGTATGTTGAACTCCTTAGTGTTTAGGATGTCGTCGATCATGATCGTCATGAAACGGAGCTTGTCCGAGAAACCCACTACAGCATACAGTCCGGTCGGATGCAGCGCCACTGAGAAAATGTCGTCCTCGAAGTTCTGTACCAGCTCAGTCTCAAGAGATTCGTAGTTCCAGATCTTTAATGAGCGATCTCGGCTACCTTGAATAACATATATTATGTCATAGATAAGTTTTTTCAGACATAGCGGTTATTAAAAAACCTAGCGAATATCGGACAGAAATATTTTTGTGTTTTACACGTGCAATATAAAAATCAAACGCAAAATGGAAAACTCTCAAGATTACAGCCGTAAAACAATCGAATATCAGAGGCACAGAAAAAAGTTTGTTCTTTGTTCATGTCAATCCTTCAAAATGTTTATGAGTCAGAACTAAAATTCCACGACCTGACCTGGCGAATCATATATCAGTCCACTACGTAAACAATGACCTCCAAATAACGATATGACAATTCACCAGATATTTCAGTCAAAAGTAATTTTTTCTAGATTCTTTACTCGAATATTCGACAGTTAGAATGCCTTCCGAAGAAAATTGCAGAAAAACAGCTCGTCGAACTCGTCAAAAGGAGTTGATCTCTGGTATCACCTATATAAAAGTTGAATAACAAGAGAGTTAGTTTACATTATGAAGAATTATTTAAAAAAATCATTATCAAGTTAAATGGATACCGTTTTTACAAAAACTGCCCAAAATTGTCCTCATCTGTTTGATTAACGCAAAATTTGCTTGGTGAAACCACGACTCCTTACAAGCTTCGAAAATAAAGTCCTGGTGCCCACAAATTAAAACACAAGCTTTTTCGTTGCGCTGTTGAAGTCTTTTTCTCAAACCTACAACTCCACATGAAGTATATGATGTAATTAGACAGCTACCGCCAAAATATTCAACAGGTGTGGATGAGATCCCTACAAATGTAGTTGTTGACATTATCTGTCACCCTATTTCTGTTATCATAAATTAATGTTTTTTAACTGGCACGTCCCGCAATAAACTTAAACTGTTAAATTATTCTAGTATTCAAGAAAGGATTGAAAGACGGTATGTCAAACTGCAGACCGGTTGCACTAGTATCTATTTTATCCAAAATATTTGATATTATAATCTACAATAGACTAGTATCATTTTTTATTTAGAATAATATCTTCGTCATAAACCAATATGGCTTCTTGCCAAAAAGATCAACAAAAGATGCCATTAGAGATTTCCTAAGTATATTACTTACTCGACTAGATACTGGTTAAAAAGTAACCGTACTTTGACCAAAGCATTTGATTCAATAAATCATGAGATACTTCTCTTAAAACTGGAACACTATGGAATCATAGGAATCGCCAGTGACCTAATGAGATCATATTTAAACAATCGTTATCAAGTAGTCAGTATTACAGCTGAAAATGGTGATTTATGTTATTCGAAATAAGCGAGAATTAATATGGGGGTTCCACAGGGGTCAATCATTGGACCAATCTTATTTTTAGCGTACATAAATAATTTATCCATATCTATTTTAGCTTAACTCCGTTACTCATGTACGCTAATGATATACCGGGTATAGTGGCTGACATAAACATAGAGCAGTTGTCTCAAAAATCAACTAAGCTTGCAAATAATGTAGCTAAATGGTGCAATGACAACTTACAGTATTTGAACATCGATAAAACGAATATTGTATACTTCAATAACGACTCTACCAAATCACTTTATGTGAAATTAAACGGAAAAACCGTAGTTCAAACGAACGCTGCACAGTTTCTAGGTGTGAAAATAGACCATTCATTGAAGTGGTCAAAACAAATAACTGCAGTGCTATCGAAAATAAACTCAGCCTGCTATACTAAGTGACATATAAATCCGAACACCCAGTTTAAATGGTTTTATTTTAATAAAAGTTGGTGAATGTATTTATCTTACTGTAAATAACAAGTGAAAAAATTTTCAGCCTTATCAGTTGGACATTCCGGTTTTTATACTGCTTTTTTTTTAATTCACTAACGCTTCAAAAATGAATATTTCAGCCGCAGTAAAGAATCAACGTTGGCGGATTTTGGTTCTTGACATCCTTTACGATCGGTTACGACGCCTAGAGTACGGAGACCTGTACGATTTCGTCAACTTAGTGAGTTTGATAGGGGCCGTATAGTGGGACTTCGGGAAGCCGGACTTTCTTTTCGGGAAATTGCAGTTAGAGTGCAAAGAAGTGTAGACACTGTGGTTAGGTGTTGTCAGGCATGGCTTCGAGAAGGCCGTACGCAAAGAGCAAGGGGCACTGGACGCCGCCGTAGAACAACAGACCGTGAAGATCGCCGCCTAAGATTATTGGCCTTAAGGGACCGTTTCTCCACTACCAGGTCCATTGCAAATGAATGGTTTGCAGAACACGGAAGACCTATTGGCATGCGAAGTGTTTACCGACGAATGAGAAGTTTTGGCTTGTTTTCATACCGGCCACACTGGGTCCTCCCCTTAACTCGAGAACACCGACGTAATTGCCTTGAGTGGTGCAGACAACGGTCACTCTGGGATCAGGAATGGAACAGTATTGTCTTTAGTGACGAGTCTCGATTTTGTTTAGGCATGCACGATGGTCGTGCCAGGGTTAGAAGGCGACGTGGTGAAAGGAGGAATCCACAGTTTTTTGTTGAAGCACATGTTCATCACACTGTTGGAGTTATGGTTTGGGGTGCTTTAGCTTATGGTTCCAGGTCACCTTTAATCTTCATCAGAGGTAACATGAACGCGCAGCGTTATATCCACGAAGTTCTAGAACCCCATCTTTTACCCTATCTTGACACCCTGGCAGATCCAACTTTCCAACAAGATAATGCCCGACCACATGTTGCAAGAGTCACAATAGACTTCTTTCAACATAATGATGTCACATTGTTACCATGGCCACCAAGATCTTCCGACTTATCCCCAATTGAGCACGTGTGGTATATGATGGGTAGGAGATTGCTCAATTTGCAACGTCCTCCTCAGACTCTAGAAGCACTTCGAGAGGAGTTGGTGGTTGCCTGGAATGAGATACGACAGGAGGACATTGACCACCTGATCAGAAGCATGCCTAGGCGCGTTGGAGAATGCGTAGCACATCAGGGTGCATCCACACATTATTAAAGGTCAAAGGGCTTTAAAGCAGTGCAATCATTTTGAAATTTTTATCATTTACTTATTATGCTTCATTAAGTACTTATACAAAATTTTATTGAAATAAAACCAGTTAAACTGGATGTTCGGATTTATATGTCACTTAGTATATTTAATACACAGCATTAAAGATCAAGTTAGTTCTGAGGTCTTGAAAATGGTTTACTCTGCTTATGTACAATCAGTAATACAATACAGCACAGTATTTTGGTTTCACTCTTTGAAATCTGCCCAGGTTTTATATGCCAGAAACGAATTTTAAGAACAGCATTAAAATTACCCCAGATAACATCTTGCAGAGAGTATTGCAAACAGTTGAAAATATTGACAGTTCCATGTATAGTATACAGGGTTATCCAAATTAAGTGTCCACCATTAGTAACTTTGTTATTAGTGAAAATACAAAGTTGTTTGAATTAGCAAACTAGTAGCATTTTTAACGCTGGTAAAAATGAGAAATAAAAAAAACAATTGAGAGTCGGTATTTTGATTTTTTTCAGTAAAATAACATTTTTTTGAATGGAAACCCCTGTATATTATATTTTTTTCTGTTAAAGCATCAAATTTTAAACAAAAAATTTCATAATGACTTTGCCGCTAAAGTCAAAAATAAAGTCAAAATAACGATAAATATTTTTAATTATTTGCAGTATTATAATATTAAGACGGCTATGAAAACAACATGGCGTTCGCGATTTGACAGCATTAAAGATAAGCGACAAATTGTTAAACTGGACATACTCGCAACTAGAAGGCTTTGGAAAACAATGATAAAATCAAATAATGTCAAACATTAGTGTAAATACTTGTTTATAAGCTTTATTGTGTCATTAATTTAAAGAAAAATGTTCTCCCATGAAGAAAAGTGTGATATGTTAGAATGCTATTTAGTGTGCAGAAAATCCTCCTTGAGAGCAAGAACAGTGAATTATATCCCGCTCGCATTCAACCGTATGAACGATATTTTCTGAGACTTTATCGAAAATTTAGGGGCAACGAAAATGTTTTTGCTAAAACAAGGGCAAAAAAAGAATTCATAATAAGCGAGGCCACGGAAATTGCAGTTATTGGATATTTTGAAGCTTATCGTGAGAATTCAATAGCAGATATTCTCAAGGACTCTAATTTCAGTTATGGTACTGTTCAAAGGATTTTAAAAAAAATACAAATTTAGTCCGTATAAGTACCGACCAGTTCAAACGCTTTTGGCAGGGGATCCAGAGAGAAGACTTGTTTTTTGCCATTGGTATCTTAGCTTCTGTCGCCAAAATGTAAATAACTTTCGTTACCTTTTATGGACAGATGAATCAAATTTTTCAAATTCTGGAATGTTTAATAGAAAAAACCACCATTATTGGTCAAGAGAAAATCTTTTGTTAGTACATCCAAGAGGCCCACAAGTCCGTTTCAGTTTCAACGTTTGGTGCGGTATAATTGGTTCAGAAATTGTTGGCCCGTTCTTTTATGAGGGAACCCTAACTGGTGAAAGATATGTGGAATTTATGTCAGAAATTCTGACTAATTTCTTAGACGAATTGGATCTTATAAGTAGACATCATCTGCATTTTCAGCAAGATGGCGCACCTGCCCACAACTCCAGAGGTACTTATCATTTTCTAAGTACTACTTTTAATGATCAGTGGATAGGAACAAATGGCCCAATACAGTGGCCTCCCAGATGACCAGATCTAAACCCACTTGATTACTTCTTGTGGGGTTACTTAAAGAACCAAATTTACAAGCGAAGGTACGATAACCTTGACGCGTTAAAGACTGCAGTTAGGGAAAAGATAACCCAGATAGATGGTAGGACCATACTTAAGACAGTTCGAGCAGTTGAAAAACGTGCCCAAAAATGTATTGAAGAACAAGGTGGTGTTTTCGAGCATCTTCTTTAAAAAAAATTGTTATTGTATTTTGTAAGAATATAAGTTGATGTTGAAAATAAAGTTTGTCGATACAATTTAATTGTTTCAGATTGGAGGCCATAACTTCAACAATTTGTAACCTAGGAGAAAAGTTATTGTAAGCTTTTTTGTTTAAAATTTGATGCTCTAACAGAAAAAAATATAATATACAGGGGTTTCCATTTAAAAAAATGTTATTTTACTGAAAAAAATCAAAATAACGACTCTCAATTGTTTTTTTTTTATTTCTCATTTTTACCAGCGTTAAAAATGCTACTAGTTTGCTAATTCAAACAACTTTGTATTTTCACTAATAACAAAGTTACTAATGGTGGACACTTAATTTGGATAACCCTGTATGTATTGGTACAAAACAAAAGCTCCATAAGTACAGGAACAACAATTATTATTACAATATCATGAACACTAGAAACTGTAAAAATCTAAGTGTGTCCCATCATAAGACCAGATTATATAAGCAACGCCCATACTATAACGGTGTAAAAATGTTTAATGCTTCGCCTGTACATATAAAAGACTGCACCCATACGTATGGCTTCAAAAAAACATTGAAAGCTTATGTAATAGAACTGAATGAATATTTTAATTGTCCATAGTTTTTTTGATGTTTTGATTTAATGTTTTGGTGTGGCAATAACGCTTTTAAATGTGAAATTGTGCTATCAAAGTGTTTATTTATTCTCATGTTGACGTTGTCCATATTTACCACTGTAAACCTTATGACAATAAATTATTATTATTATTATTATTATTATTATTGCTATTATTATTATTATTGCTATTATTATTATTATTATTATTATTATTATTATTATTATTATTCCAGTGTATTTACTGCTCCATCATGATACACCAACTTTTTCAAATAGCCCCACAGAAAAAAATCAGAATGCATTAAATGCGGGGAGCGTGCAGGCCAAGAGATGGGTCCATTGCTCCCTATCCATTTATTCGAAAACTCATTATTTAGATGTTCATGAACTTCTCGTCTAAAATCTGGTGGAGCCCTATCATGTAGGTACCACTTATTCTGTCTCACATTAGAGGAACATCTTCTAATACATAATTGTGGCAGATTGTCTCTAAAAAAATCTAAATAAATTTCATCGGTCAGTGGGGGTGGAAAAAAGTAGGGTCCAAGAAGCAAGCTATTGACCACGCAAGCCCAAACATTTAATGAAAATCTATGTTGAAAATGAGTTCTTTTTATAGCATGCGGATTTTCTACTGCTCAAACATGATTGTGGAAATTCAGTGTAAATGTGGCCTCGTCGGTATACAAAATTGATTTCGTAAAATATTAATTTCTACCGAACTGTTCTAAAAGTCACTAGCAAAATGCAACTCTCTTAGGATGATCTTCCTGGTTGTAACGCTTATACCCGTTGATAATGATAGGGAGAATACTGTTCCTGTCGTATTGTCTTCGACACTTTACCACGAGAAACATCAACTTGAGCAGCTATGTCTCTAGTACTCATTGTTGGGTTGTCTTCGACCATTTCTAAAATGTTCTTTGAAATATCCTGTGTTACAAATCTAATAACTAAATTTGCAAACATCCGTGGGGCCAGATGATTTCTTAAAGGAAACCTATCCGCATACAACCTGCATGCTGCGGCTGCATTTTTTTATATCGAAGCAGCCGCGAAGGCAGAAGCCTAAATGCCGGAACACCGCGGCTGCTATGGTGATCCCAACGAAATTTTGTTAATACGATTTTTGAACTGCCTAAGATTAGTAGAACTATGAAAACTCTTCTCTTGTAAATTGTTCCACAATCTAGATACCCCCGGGACAAAGAAGCGGTCATATCGGCCAGTTCTGGATGTACGAAGTTCGACACGGTTAGGATGGGATGCCAAAGTCAGGCGGATCTGTCTGGCAGGCACATCGCGCGGCGGCATCATGGAAGAGAGCTCTGAGGAGCAAAGCCCGTTGGTGTAGCGGTAGAAAAGAGCTAGATCGCCGACGGCCCGCCGGTGCGAAAGAGTCCCGAGACTGTCTGTTAGAGAAGAGGCATCGATCAGTCGGACCGCCCTCCTCTGGACAGCATCGAGCATGGACAATGTAGTCGGGGCGGCAGCACCCCAAATGTGTGAGCAATACTTGAGGCTAGGCCTTATCTGGACCTTGTATAGAGTGAGAAGGTCATGCGGAGAAGACTACTTCTTAGCCCTACACAAATAGCCTAGCTTTCTCCCCGCAGCTGAAGCTGCAGATGTGTTCGTGCCAGATCAGGTTCTCGGTGATCTGGACTCCGACCAGCCGAAATGAATGGCTTTTGGCAGAACTCGGCCGTCCACCGAAATTGGATGAGTACTAGGACGCTGTTTGTTCGTCAGAGTACAGTACTGTGCTTTGGAAGCATTAAACTGTACCAGATTGTTGCGTCCCCAAGCAGTGATAGCCTCCAGGTCTCTTTTCAGGGAGGAAGTCGTCGCTAGTCTTCTTTTTTTCCAGCTCAGTGGCAGAGATCGGCTGGTCACTCTGAATTCCTGCATGTAGAGTGCTGTCATCAGCGAAGCAGTGGATTGGGTTGATCGTGCAGGAAAGGAGGCTGTTGATATGTAAGAGAAACGGTGTTGGAGCCAAGACCGATCCCTGGCGAGCACCCGCGTTGACGTTGTGGGATAAAGGGGAGAACCCGTCAATTACGACGGATATCTTGTGGCCAGAGATAAAGTCAGCCACCCATCTGCAAATCTGTTCTGGGAGGCCATAGGATGGAATTTCGCTTAAGAGGGCAGCGTGCCAAAGCTGATCGAATGCTTTCGTCATGTCAAGACCAACGACATGAGCCTCAGCCACAATTGCGTGACGTAAGCGAGGAGGTCCCCTGTGGATCGTTGGTGTAGGAAACCATACTGTCTGTCGCTAATCAGGCTGTAACGTTCGAGGTAGTGCAGAAGCTCGCGATTTATGCACCTCTCCAACACCTTACTTATAACAGAAAGCAGAGTTATAAGCCTGTAGTTGTAAGGGTCGGTCTTTTTGTGGGATGGGTTGGACATGATCAAATTTCCAGTTTTCTGGGCAGGTGCCGGATTCATAAGATATCTGAAAGAGACGCGAAAGGACTGGAGCAAGCTTCGTTGCACACTTCTTCAGTACAATGACAGGAAACAAGTCCGGACCAGAAGCTTTGTTGATGTCGAGAGACAAGAGCACTCGTCTTATGGTCTTATGCCTGAATGTCACCTCCCGCATAGTGTAGGGAACCCTTTGAATTGACGGCACTTGGGCGTTTGGGGGCACGTCCATGGTGGAGTTGGCAGCAAGGATCTTGGCTAGCACTTCCGCCTTGGCCTTTGAGTCGAATACAATAGTTCCACTCTGACACGTAAGTGGTGGAAGGCTACTGGGTGAGAAGTTCTTTTCAATCTGCTTGGCCAGCGTCCAGAAAGACCGACTGCCATTGCGCTGCGACATTACCCTGTGCCTAACTTTTATATCATGCTGGTTTTTGGCATTGCGAACCGCTTCGTTATATTTGTTTCTGGACTCGACGTCGGCTTGTCTGTTCTCTACAGTGGGGTTTTGTAAGTAGGTTCTGTGGGCCTTGATCTTCTGCTGGCGAGCAGTGTCACACGATTTGTTGAACCAGCCGTTGGACCCTGGTTTAGGAACTTTCACTGTGTGAGGAATGTATTCCTCCATTCCGACGTGGATAATTTCGGTTATTGAAGAACAGACAGTCGACGCATCCGCGTCAGTGAAACAGACATCTCTCCAAGGAAAGCTAGAGAAGAAGTCTCTGAGCCCCTCCCAGTCGGCATGTCCGTAATGCCAAGTTTTGCGGCCTGTTCGAATTTCTGCTGCCACAGCGGGTTCTGACCGAAACCTAACCTACACAACACCGTGGCCTGAGTTACAAAGGGGGAAAAAGACAGCAGTGCTGTAAGGGACAGGATTCGTGGTTAGAAGGAGATTCAGAAGGCTAATGACGTGTGACGAGACGCGGGGAAAAAAGTAGGGCTCGTCACCAGCTGGGTCAGCCCTTGAGTAAGAGCGAACGCTTGGACTGCAGGACCTGCTGCATCGGTCTTATTTGAGCCCAACCAAAGCTCATTATGGGCATTGAAATCACCGAAAAGAACCTCTGAAGCGGGATGATTGATGTTCAGGAAGTCGATCTGGACGACGAGGTAGTTGAGTAGATCATCCCAGTTATGGTCCGAGAGAGAGAGCGATAAAGGCAGCAAATAAATTTGGGTGATGGATTGGAGTTGAGACGAAGCCACAGAAAGTCCTTCCGGTCTGATTCCAAAGATACATCTCTGTAACAGGAAAGACTGCTGCGGACAAAAGCCACAACTCCCCCGTTCTTTCTCAGATTGGAGTGCACCTCGTCTCCGCCAAGACAAGCACGGCAGGGCGATAGGATTGCAAGTAGTGATGAATAGCATCAATGTTGCTGTTAATCCCGCAGATGTTCGAAAAACAAATTTTTTTGTCGATGTTGTTCCCTCGAGCCCACCCTCTACCCGGACATTCCGAGAGTGGAGTGAGTTTACGTCCGGAGTTCTTAGTGCTCGTGGGATCCATCATCATTAATTTCTTTGTTTTGGAAGATAACCGACTGCATAGCTTAGGTGTGAAAACATGCGGACATTTATAAGACACTCTGGGAAAAGCTAGCGAATGGTACCGCCTCGGTCGACTGGTCCTTGTCTACCACCTTCTTTTTACGTGTTAGTGATATTAAATAGACCTTAAGTGGCTCGTGGCGGTCTTGTATTGCCACTCGGCAATCGGTACTGAGGTATTCCTTAACGCGTGTACAATTCCTTGAACGGAAAGAAGTTGTATACGGAATATAACAACCTCCGGAACAAGCATTTGCTACGGCCCCGCTCAGTAGGGGTAGTTTCGGCACTCTCCGTATGTTAGTAATATCACCCCTGGTTCATTTTTTTCGTAGACATGGTCCATTTTTTAGTACAAAATAATCATACAAAAGAACGTATATGCACTATTAAAAGACTGATACAACTGATCGAACCAAAGACTCGTACTGAAAACCATACAATAACACAAAAGGTGTGCCAAATTTAGATAAACGATAAGAGTAGTAAACAAAAAACGCTAAGTCTTTACATGGCAGTGGTCGAGAAGAATATCAAATAATCTGTGTAACATTATTTTTAAAAGTTTTTAATCTGTCACTGTTTCTTTTATTATGCAACTTTTATATAGATGATTTTTGGTGTATCAACTCCTTTTGACGAGTCCTACAAGCAGTTAAAATAATTGACTTATCTGTGAACACACCCTGTATAAATACAATTTTGTACTCTGGCGTGAGGTTGGTCAGATAGGCCTTTGAATCGGATTTTCGATCTTGTGAATAAGAATCGGTCATTTTTACGATACTCATATCGGGCTCAAATTTGTTGGAAGAAAATATGTGATACTGTGAAAAATCTCAAACTCCTAGATGGGAAGGTTCGCTTTGGCACTCGTTCAAAGCTTCAAGTTTCGGAAAAGTATGAATGTTTATCTTTCTAGCGCCATTTATATTTGTTGGCTTCTTTTTTCATTGGAAAGCATTGGGGCCCGCAATAAGTGACTATTCTGAAGTAAAATTGTAAGAAGAATTAAAAAATGACCTTCACCTTGCGATTTGACAACACGTTCGACTATACAGGGTATCCGCAAAGTTGGGGTTTTCCTTTTCAGAAACAACTACCCTTGAAATAACAAAGGTAATGTGTAGTGAAACGAGGGCGACCAAGTAAAAAAATAAAGGAAAAAGTACTCACTCTCCAGTTGACGAGAAGGGCTAAGTACGTCTCTGCCCGAAATCATACCGCTCCAACAGAAAATGAAATCAGCTGATGCGCTACCGAACAGACGCCGGCGATGGTGCAGACCACGCTACACGTCCATTACGTCCGATCCACCTATTCGGAAATAATTCATTCAAAAACTCACGCACTTCGCATCTAAAATGAAGCGGTGCACCATCGTGCAGAAACCACATTGATTGTCCTACACTTAATTGCACATCTTCTAACAAGGAAGGCAAAATGTTGCGTAGAAAGTCTAGGTATTGCATCCCGTCCAATCGATTTGGGAGAATAAATGGTCCAATGAGCATACCGTTCACCATGCCAGCCCAAACATTCACCGAAAATGTTTGTTGAAAATGTGCCCGACAGACAGCGTGCGGATTTTCTACTGACCAAACATGAGTGTTGCGAAAGATATTCACCCCATTACGCGTGAACGTAGATTCGTCTGTCACCAATATGCACTTTAAAAAGTCTGGATTATTGTCATGTTGATGCAACAACCACTCACAAAACCGCACTCTTGCTGGAAAATCGTCAGGTTGAAGGGCTTGTACACGTTGGACGTTTGCCACACTTTAGTTTTTGATACTTGCACGTCTCTAGCCACGTCTCTAGTGCTTGTTGAGGGATTCTCGTCTACGCGATTCAGTAGTTCTTCCTCAACTTGCAACATTCGTGGTTGTCTAGGCCTCCCACTGTGCCCACCTCGAAATTCCTCCAAATGGCCCGTATTCCTGACTCTCTGGACCAGGTACACAAATCTGCGGGGCCTTGGATGATGTCGTCTAGGGAAACGATCTGCATACACTCGCGACGATTCTGTATCATTTTGAAGACATTCGCCATAAATTAACAACATATCGACGATTTCATTATTGATGTATGAGTGTGCCATTATTATTTTCTTTTTTTGAAACGCAATCGATTATACGGGTTCGTTACCTCTATACGCGTGACCCTTTACCGTCGGTTGAAGGTTGCATACTGACCTGACACACTGACCTCGACCCCCGACTCAGATCTGTCGTCGGGTTCAGCTAGTAGCCGGTACCAGTCTGAGATATCGCGGGTCGCGGCTACAGGACGGTATTCAGATATTTTTGATGTTGCAGACCCCTTTATCTCGGTTCTCTTAAGACATTGGTGTATATGGTACTAAGAAAAATTGCTTATGTTTTCAAGATCTACACGTCGCGACGTGTAAAGAAAAACCCCAACTTTGCGGACACCCTGTATAAACGCCCGAGTACAAAATTCCATCGATATAGGAGGTTATCACATCCACATCATTTACGAAAAAAAAGTTGTGCATTTTTCGTTTCGGAAGGTATCCTAATTGTGAACCCATGAGGAACCCGAGACTGTCCGTTAGAGAAGAGCCATCGATCAGTTGGACACCATCGAGCATGGATAATGTTGTCGGGGCGGTAGCACCCCCAAACATGTGAGCAGTACTCGAGGCTAGGTCTTGTCTGGGCCATGTATAGAGTGAGGAGCTCATGTGGAGAAAAGTACTTCTTAGGCCTGAACAACTAGCCTAGTTTTTTCTCAGCAGCTGGCGTTATTAACGAGATGTGTTCGTGCCAATCAGACTTTTCTTGATTTTGCCATACACCCATACTGTCATAGCAAGAAACACATGATTAGAGAAATGCACTAGTGCGTGCCAGTAAAAAATGGTATTAATTATATTTTCAGTGAGTTGCCACCAGTGGTGTAGAAATTCACAACACTCTATACTGGCAAGGGAATATTTTGGGAATTAGGGCTACAGGAACTTCTGTTATCTTGAGATGTATTATCAGTCCAAATATTGAAACTGTTTTTCGAATCATCGTGTACATTTATAATCTACATTAACTATTACCAGCTGAAATAACGATGGGTTTCCATCTACAGACTGCCAAGGCTACGACTGGTCCCATATGGATAGTGTATCCGAAGTCTTTCATATTGATCTCTGGTCCAGTGTTATTGTCATGAGCCCATATTCTAGCTGTCCATATTTGCATCTCCAAACACGAGACCAAAATTCTGAAAACCAACAGTACCTGCATATGTTCGTACACATCAAGAAAAATCATTCACAAATGCAAGCCATACAGTTTAAAAGTAAAATTCGTAGAAAACGAGTTTTGAGCACACTCAACTATCCAATTAAAAATAAACATTTCCATTATTTGTGACTCCATAAGTTTCATTCCCACGCATTACAAAAATAGCAGACGAAAATATGCCAAAATTCTTCTATTGTTCCCTCTCAGACAGTACTTTCATTATATATAGAATAATTACCTGTCTTGCGATGGGTTGATAACAATAGTATTGACAGTAGTCAAGGGCAGTGGATCATCCTCGTATTCCCTATGTATTGTTCTATCCGGTATTCGGAAAACGCCCCTTTTCTTGTACTTGTGCGGAGTTTCTTTCTCATAGAGATGGATTCGGCCATTCATATACCTACAGGAAACATTTCAGACAGAAAAACGGATTTCGTCAATGAAATTCTATGATCGTACAACTCAAAAATCAACACCATTCCTTCGAATTAGTCAATAAAGAGTTGTGGGAGTTGTGCAAATTACTTTAGTTTAAAAGTCCTTATTTTCCCATCTATTGATGTGGCGTATCCGCTATGCTGTGCTCCGGGATAGCTGAGGCTGCTTTTTATATAATTTTTTTGACATAAAGTTATACTAAGTGACATATGAAATGCAACATCCAGAATTATTTATTGAATTTTGATAAAAACTTACTAGCATATTTGCTATCATGAAAGTATACGCTGATTAAATGTTGAATGCATCCAGAGCCGTACTTTCTTGTGAAGGCTTTTTTTGTCATATCAGGATTCGAACAATATGAACATGTTTACTTAATATGCAGTGATTTTCCTGTGTTGATTCCATTTGTTTCATTGCGTTCGCTAATATCACCCAACAAATTGCTAATCGGTTGAATAGAAATGAACCTACTGGGATGAGATGCTGTCGAGCGTGGTTCCAAGAAGGCCGAAGCGGACGAGTTAGAGGTACTAGATGCCAAAGATAGACCACAGAACGACAGGATCGTTATTTGAAGCAACTAGCACTTGGAGATCGATTTTCCACAACAAGGGCAGTTGCGAACCAGTTGCTTGATGCTGTCGCAAGGGCAATAACAACGAAGACAGTTTTTCGCCGGATTAGTTCTTTTGGACTGATTTTATCCCGTCCCCATCTTCTACTACCTCTGACCCCACAGCATCTTTGGCAACGATTGTATGGAGTATGGAGAGACCTGAATGGAATATGGAATGGAACTCAGTCGCACTGTGGGTGTTATGGTATGGGGTGCCATTGCTTACGGCAGCAGGTCACGATTAGTGTTCATTCGAGGTAGCATGCCCAGCGCTATATCCATGAAGTATTACAACCGCATCTTCTTCCCTTTTTGGAAACATTGCAAGCTCTGTTTTTCTAGCAAGGCAATGCATGGCCTCATGTCGCACGTATCAGTTTAGACATTTGGGAATCGTCCGGAGTAAATTTGCTTCAGTAGCCTCCTCGATCTCCAGATATTTCCCTCATCGAACACGCATGGGACATGATGGGAAGAAGGTTGCAAAATTCACCGCACCCTCTACAATCATTGGGATTGGGATACAACACATCAAAAAGACATCAATTACATAATCCAATTAATGCCGCGGCGGCTTAACGAATCAGTGTGTAGCGAACAGAGGAGCTTCAACACATTATTGACATTAAGGAGGGATATCTCAGAAGATCAAGGCACACAGAACCTACTTCTACTCTACCACTGTAGAGAACAGACAAGCCGACGTCGAGTCCAGAAAGAAATATAACGAAGCGGTTCGCAATGCCAAAAACCAGCATAATATAAAAGTTAGGCACAGGGTAATGTCGCAGCGCAATGGCAGTCGGTCTTTCTGGACGCTGGCCAAGCAGATTGAAAAGAACTTCTCACAGAGTAGCCTTCCACCACTTACGTGTCAGGATGGAACTATTGTATTCGACTCAAAGGCCAAGGCGGAAGTGCTAGCCAAGATCTTTGCTGCCAACTCCACCATGGACGTCCCCACCAACGCCCAAGTGCCGTCAATTCAAAGGGTTCCCCACACTATGCGGGAGGTAACATTCAGGCATAAGACCGTAAGACGAGTGCTCTTGTCGCTCGACATCAACAAAGCTTATGGTCCGGACTTGATTCCTGCCATTGTACTGAAGAGATGTGCAGCGTAGCTTGCTCCAGTTCTTTCGCGTCTCTTCCAGATATCTTATGAATCCGGCACCTTCCCAGAAAACTGGAAATTTGCTCATGTACAGCCCATCCCAAAAAAAGGATCTAAGACCGACCCTTACAACTACAGGCCTATAACTCTTCTTTCTGTTATAATGTTATAAGTAAAGTGATGGAGAGGTGCATAAATCGCGAGCTTCTGGACTACCTCGAACGTCACAGCTTGATTAGCGACAGGCAGTACGGTTTCCGGCACCAACGATCCGCAGGGGACCTCCTAGCTTACGTCACGCAACTGTGGACTGTAAACTCATCCAGTCTCATGGTGAGGCTCATGTCGTTGCTCTTGACATCACGAAAGCATTCGATCAGCTGTGGCATGCTGCCCTCTTAAGCAAACTTCCATCCTATGGCCTCCCAGAAAAGCTTTGCAGATGGGTGGCTGACTTTATCTCTGGCCGCAAGATATCCGTCGCAATTGACGGATTCTCCTCATCATCCCACAACGTCAACTCGGGTGTTCCCCAGGGATCTCTGCCACTGAGCTGGAAAAAAAGAAGACTAGCGACGACTTCCTCTCTGAAAAGAGACCTGGAGGCTATCACTGCTTGGGGATGCAACAATCTGGTACAGTTCAATGTTCAACAAACAGCGTCCTAGTGCTCATCCAATTTCGATGGACGGCCGAGTTCTGCCAAAAGCCATTCATTTCGGCTGGTCGGAGTCCAGATCACCGAGGACCTGATCTGGCATGAACACATCTCTTCAATAGCTGCAGCTGCTAGGAAAAAGCTAGGCTATTTGTTTAGGGCTAAGAAGCACTTTTCGCCGCATGACCTTCTCACTCTATACAAGGCCCAGATAAGGCCTAGCCTCGAGTATTGCTCACACATTTGGGGTGCTGCCGCCCCGACTACATTGTCCATGCTCGATGCTGTCCAGAGTAGGGCGGTCCGACTGATCGATGACTCTTCTCTAACAGACAGTCTCGGGACTCTTTCGCACCGGCGGTCCGTCGGCGATCTAGCTCTTTTCTATCGCTACACCAACGGGCTTTGCTCCTCAGAGCTCTCTTCCATGATGCCGCCGCGCGATGTGCCTGCCAGACAGACCCGCCTGACTTCGGCGTCCCATCCTAACCGTGTCAAACTTCGTACATCCAGAACTGGCCGATACGACCGCTCCTTCGTCCCGAGGGTGTCTAGATTGTGGAACAGTCTACAAGAGGAAGCTTTTCCCAGTTCTATTAACCTTAGGCAGTTCAAAAATCGTATTAATAAAATTTATTTGGGATCATCATAGCAGCCGCGGTGTTCCGGCATTTAGGCTTCTGCCTGCGCGGCTGTTTCGATATAAAAAAAAGCTATTTTGCGAATAATCGGGCTTAAATTTTAATGACTTTCTATTTATCAGTAGACCTGAAACTGGTAAAAGTATGTTTAAGATTACAGCACCCCTAGACGGTGTTGCATTTTCTACGTCATTTAGTATACAAAGATAGTGTACCCGATTTTTTGGAATTATCATTTAGTTATTATACTTATTTAAGCAACTTCGAACGGTAATCATAAAAACATTTAAACCTAAGTTGTATATTAAACCACATACATTTTATGTAAGTTCTTGATATGGTAATTTTTATTTTAAAATCGTTAGTGGGAAGCGAGTCGCAGTGGTGTTCACTTTTTTTTTATAATTATGACGTAAACCACACACATAAAATTATGATACCACACGTTCTTATCAAATAATCCAACTTCCAATATTTTTCCGGGAATTTATTTCTATTTTCGCTAGATTGCATGGATGATTTCTTGCAAACTAAAGCCCATTGGACCAAATGCGGTTAAGGCATTACTTGGAAGGCTAAAACCTACTCGTAGAATTTTGTTGTACGAAATCGGTGTTTGGATTCTGACGACTCCTTCATGTGGGTGAGGAGACACGCTCAAGCAAATAACTCACTGGACAACAAATTTTAGTTTTTTAATTGTATCTTGTGGGAAAAGTGCACTTCCCTGTTAATTTTGGGGCGCTGAATCAAAAAATGACAATGAAATAAAAAAATTAGTTGCGGTTTAGAAAAAAAACTTTTTATTTTTAAGGATATATTAAAAAAAGTAACAAGATTCATATACTTATAAGAATCAGTATATGCGCTGTCTTTTTGCTGTTCTTTCATGGATCGTTTCTGAAGCATCTCTACCAAGAGTCCAACAGTAGTCTGCAAGCATGGAAGGATTCCACTTTCCCTGGTACCTTTTTTCAATTGTTGAAATATCCTGATGAAAACGTTCGCCGTGCTCATCACTTACGGCTTCGCAATTGTCAGGAAAAAAGTCCAGGTGTGAGTGTAGGAAATGTATCTTAAGAGACATATTACAGCCCATCTTTTGATACGATGACAGCATATTTTTGACAAGGGTTTTATAGTTGTCAGCTTTTCTATTTCCCAAGAAATTAGTGACCACCAGACGGAAATCATTCCAAGCAGTTTTTTCAATACCTGTTAAGGTGTTTTCAAACTGTGTATCTTTCAAAATATTTCGAATCTGTGGCCCAACAAAAATACCTTGTTTAACCTTTGCCTCACTTAGCCTTGGAAATTTCTGACGCAGGTATTGAAAAGCTGACCCATCTCTATCTAATGCCTTGACAAAGTTTTTCATTAGGCCCAACTTGATATGCAGTGGTGGTAATAAATTTTTTTTCGAATCTACTAATGGCATATGCTGTACATTTTTTGACCTGGCTCTAGGAATTGACGAACAGGCCAGTTTTGTCTGGTGTAATGAAGTGCCTTTGCCCGACTGTCCCATTCACACAAAAAACAGCAAAACTTTGTGAAGCCTAGCTGCAGCCCAAGTAAAAGTGCAACAACTTTCAAATCGCCACAAATATGCCATTGGTGCTCATCGTATTTTATGCATGTCAATAGGTACTTCATATTGTCATATGATTCTTTCATGTGAACTGCATACCCTACAGGAAGAGATGGTAAAATATTTCCAATATGCGATAACACTGACTTTAAACTCAATGTTGAACTGTCTATAAACAATCTCCATTCTTCTGGGTTATAGTTTATATTAAAGCCGCCAGTAAGCCGTTAATGTTACTGCAGAAAACCAAGTTATTCTCCATATTGAAAAATGGTTCTAACTCTTTGTGGCGTTTACGAAAAACACATACCGAATCATCGTCTTCTAACAAGTTCCACTGCTGCAGTCTTGATCCAAGTAACTCTGCCTTACATTTTGGAAGTTCTAGATCTCTTACAAGATGATTTAATTCTGTGTTATTTTGTGCGGTTGGTGGCATGACGTGCTCGGTATAAAATCAGGATCTCTTGACGTTGATGGCATATCTTCTTCCTGACGAATCACTCGATCGCCATGATCTGATTCGTTTTCTGATTCGCAAGTGTAGGATTCTGGGGGTTTTGGAATAGGATTTTCGTCACTGTGAGGCACAGGTCTCATCGCAGATGGTATGTTTGGGTAGTTAATAACCGATTTTTTTTTCTTGGACATACCTGTGGCTTGTCCAACACAAGGTACCATGCAAAAGTAACAATCATTAATATGATTTGTAGGCTCTCTCCAAACCATTGGGACAGCAAAGCGCATAGACCGTTTCTTGCCATTTAACCAGCTCCTCAGACTTGAAGCACATGTATTACAGCAGATGTGGGGTGCCCACTGTTTGTTTTGATCACCTAGTTTACAACCGAAATAAAGCTGATATGCCTCTGTTATTAGTGGAGTAATAGACCGTCTCTGAGACGCAAAAGTCACATCACCTCACACGTAACAAAACTGATCTGGATTGTTTACACACTTTCGAGACATCTTGCATGAACGCTGTCAGCCAACTGAGGAAAAAATGGCTAATATAAAACAATATAATGTACACGTATGTATAACGTAACACAACCATGCCGATTACATCATCTTTCCTTGCCGAATCTAAAAATGTAGCACGTGCAATCTTGTAAATTACAGTATATTAACACTGTCACAGCAGGAACACATATAATTACCGTATCTCTAAAACTTGAACTAATATTGAAAAAATAAGTTTCATTCCGGTTTTAGCACATGAAAAATAGTAATATTTTGTTGATTTTATTTAGGATATGTTGATCAGTGAGTAGAACTACATGGAAATGTAGTGTCAAGTATTGCATGCTTCCAGCCACAGATTGAGCCCAAGGCATTATTCTTCTCTATATGAAATACTAATCTTCCCTATTTGGTACTTAGTTTTATCGATGACAACTGCGACTGACACACAATCTGTTACATACCCAAATGCGAAGCCGCGATTAAAATTGACGATGCTGCGGATCTCATAGTTTTCACCAACGTCCATGATTCCCAGAGTAGGATCGGAATGACCTACGTTAGTCAAGCTTGTCTGAGATGAGTCGTCCAACCTATAAAAAACACATGTTGTAGTATAGGGAGTAATGCCGACACGTACAAGATTGACATTCAGTTGGTTTGATGTATGCATGTGAAATTTCGATTTCACGTTAATATTGAGAAACAGAAAACAATGATTTGAAAACTTGCCAAATATTTATCCCATTTTTCTCGAAAACTATGGAATTGCTTTTATTACAGCTTTTATCACTCATAGGCAGAGAAACCATCTAGCAAAGTTTTATCGTCTTACAAATTCAGTTTTCAAGAAAATTATTTTTCATTAGATTGTAAATGAGTATATCAACAGTCTGAAAGATATAAGTTGTTAATTCCCTTAGTAGCATTAGGGAGACACATTATAAATTATCAAGTCTTTGGGACGTGTTGTTTTAGGTACTACTAATTTAAGATCGTGCTTTCGTGTAATATTGTAACTTATACTTAATCTGTCAGATTTAGAGTAAAGCGGGGAAATATGGCAACATAAATTTGAAATACTCATATCCTGACCTCCATCGGACCTAGTCGCAATAAGATTATTGAACCTTAGAGCTTACACATGCAGGTTTGCGGTATGAAAACTCTCGTTGCCCTATTCCCATCGGCAAAAATACTATAATCAAAAATGTCCAATGACTCAATATTGTCATATTACCCGCACCTATGGGTAATATGGCATCTAGCTCTGGGTAATAAGGCAACATGTTTTCGTAACGTAAAAATTAGGAAATTCAGCTTTTTATAAAAAATGCTGATAATTGCAAAAATACACTTTTATTTCCAATGAAAACACTCAAAAAGTAAAAACAAGACAGGCAATCCTAATAATGTAACTGCTAATATACTTAGGTATAGGTACTGGTAAATATCCTGTAATGTGATTTTGTCTTTGGATAACGGCGTACTCTTCGCAAAATCTGTCAGATTGCGTACATATTTCATGGACCGATTTCAAACTTGTTACACATTGGAGCCAGTCGCATTTGGGATCTTTTTTATCGTAAAAACACCCATGACATGCTGCACAAAATTCTGACTCATCAGTATCGATTTCTGAATCGTCGCTTTCTAGGGTTACTACCTCGGTTTCGGAGTCTGACGAATTCGGGCTTGGTGATTTTTTAGTTTTCTTTTTTGGAACTACCTATGCTCAACAATACTATGCGTTTTTTTCCGTTCTTCTTTTTGTTTTAGTTTTGTTCTTTTTACTTCTTCCTTTGTTCGTTTTGCGCAAATTGTTTCTGGCGAAGTTAGTATTTCGGCATGTTGTTTTCGTCTATAGTCACTTAGACCTGGTTCCATGCATGGAACCGGTCAAATTGCTTCAAAGGGGTTTCTATTTTCGGGGTTGTTGACTGCAATGACAGTACCTGGTCTGTGGTCGTTTTGCTCCTCACTGAGAATGTCTTGTGGGTTGTGTTTGTCTTCAGCTGATGGTTCGTCGTTAATGGTAAAAGCATTATCGGGAATTTTTTCGGGATTAAAAGGGTAAATCCCACAGGTTCTGAAACCGGAAGTCCCATTTTGAATTGTTGCAGCCTTACACCAGGCAATATTTAAAAGTTGGGCGAACTGCAATCGGTTCAGTTTTCGAATAGGATTGTTATGAACCCAGTTTTGACAAGTTTGAGCCCAATAAGATTTTAAGGGTTTGAAGAATGAACGATCAAGCGGTTGAAGCCAATGTGTGGTGTGGCTGGGCAAACAAAGCGATGACATTCGTTACAGCAAAATCCAACAGTTCGACATTAGAACAGTGCGAAGAATGTCCATCCATAATTAATAGAATCTTACCGGCACCTTTCCGCGGAACAAAAAATTCACGAAACCATTGGAAAAAAATTTCAGATGTGACATAAGCTGACTTCTCGCCCATAACAACCTTTCCTCCAGGTAGTAGACCATCTTCAAATTCCCTTTTTTTGTTTTTCCCTTTGAATATACAGCAGGGTGGGAAAAAACTTCCTTCTGCGTTTACACATGTTATAACGGAAATCGTTTCTCCCTTTTCAGCACTCGTGATACAGTTTACCATTTTAGCGCCTTTAGTTACTACAACTTTGCCTGGATTATTATTTGACTGCAATCCAGTTTCATCGATATTAAAAATGTTTTGAGGCTTATTTAATAAATTATTTTCTCTCAAAACGTTTCCTAGCAGTTAGAAATACTTGTCTCGTCATGCCTTTAGGCTCTGGCAGTAGACATTCCTTCAGCCTTAGGTACGGCCAGTTCAGGATGTCGTCTCATGAAGGCGAGAAACCTATCTTGACCTGCCCTTTTTCGTTCGGTATTAAAATTATGTGGAATATTTTGTTGGATCGCAAGAGAATATGCAAGATTTTTTATATCATGAGCAGATAAAGCAAAGCCGTGCGATGACATGTTTTGTATATATTTGACTAAACTTGTTTCTTGTACCATACTGAGTAAGCTTTTGCGACCTAATGCCACCTTATTTAAGTTTCCCGACCGCATTCTTCTCATTAAGGTTCTAACTGGAACATTATAAGTACGACTTATTTCTCGAACCGATCCTTTACCTCCATGAATATCAGATACTGCATTCCGGAGGTCTTCTCGTGGCATTGTGTTAATCTGAAATAAGCAGAAAAACGCACCACATTAGGATCTGTCACATGAAGAAAATAAATGGGGTAATATGCCGCACCGTCACTTTTATGCGGCATATTGCCCCACTGCTCAACAGTAACATTTCAAAGCATAAACCCCGTGTAAATCCAGGAAGCGGTACATGTGTTAAATGTTAGGTTATGGATCTTACCTTGCCTAGCAATAAGGATTATTTAAATCGGACCACGAAAGCTTGAAAAAACTGTCATATCTCATATAAATATAATTTCTGGTTTGTACTTACCAGTTTTTTGGGTCTATCTTACACTAAATCAAGTAATTAACACACATTCAAAGGTAACGGACTTGCTTGCATTTATGGCGACAGATTAATGTGGTAGGTGCCCTCTGTAACCGTCGGAGTGAACTATGAGCGAAGTGAGGCGTATTACCCGTTGCGGCATATTTCCCCGTTTTACTCTATATTTATTTTTCAAGATAAGGGCTGCTGTTTCTAAAATGAATATGAGTTATTATCTTAAGTTTTACAAATTAAGTATCTCTAAGATTGCTTTCAATTATATGTACCTCTAATATCTCGTTTTTGCAGAATAAGCACCTTTTATAAACAATTTTGGGAACAGACAAACCAAAAGGGACTTAAGTTTCCACTTTCGAAATTCTACTTTAAAAAAAATCGTTATTTTTAAGCTACAATGCAGAGATACAATACATATCGTTAAATGTCTAAATCTGTGCACATTCCTATGGTGGCGTGGTGCTGGGCCTTGTTCTATTACAGTTTTGTATCAACATAACTTCTCCATCCCTCATAAGTAACTCGGGGGTGGAGATACTTGAGTTCCATCCACCACTGTAGCAATGTTCTGGAGTTCTTCTTTGTTGATTTTCTTGATCAGTTGCCATTTGGTAAAAATTATGTTGCTGATCACCAAAAGGGCAGGGCTGAGATAATACCTAAAGATCATCTTGAGTAGATTTCCTGGAAGTGGATCTCTTCTAAACATTCTTCGTCGGAGTCTTGAAGCTGGATTTGGTGTAGCTTGTAGTGGTATTAGTAGTAGTATACGTTTATTTTCTCCCAAAATTCAATGTGTTAATAAATACAAATGCTAACTTCAATACAAATATAAACGTAAAATAAAACATAATACCTGACTTTTACAAAATAATCTTAAGTTAACATGTTTTATAAGTCACCGAAAATTTTTAAATTGTCTTGTAAAGCCCATTGAAACCAAAGTAGTTGGTTATGCACTGGCAGATTTTTTTTGATATAATTTTGATAATAAGTTTTGCTTAGAGCAGGATTTTATACAAGCACATTGTAAGTATGGAAGTTATGGAGATAAGATACCGTTTGTAGAGCAGAGCCTCTTGACTGGAAGTCTTGGAATGCCAGCTCCTTTGATTTCTTCTAAGGAGATCGACTGTCAGGGTATAACTCTTTTTTTCATTTTTGTACGTGAATTTCGGTGTCGTAATGTAACAGTCTAGAGGAACAGTGATTACGTATGAACCTAGCAGAATTTTCTTCTTTACGGTTCGTTTTGATTTTCAATGGCTCAGGGAATATGCCAATGTAGTGGGCGTTATCGATACTTTCAATAATTTCATGTTCATTGATAGCAGGGAAGTCATACAATCTGGATTTTCACGCATAGGCAACAGGTAGTCCTTTTGGCAGAAGTACTGGCCTTAAAAATCCAAACTTGCTCAGTCGTTGTGTTTGAAGTGCTGGTTGCTCAGTGTAAGAGATGACGCAGGGGGTACGAGAATTGTATTATTAACGTTTGGAACAGAAAATATATGAAAATGACTGAATGAACCAGGATGAACTAGGGGAAAATCTAAAGAGAAAATCAATCCATCATTTGTCAAAGTCACTTTGGTTTTGACTAAGTTATATTTGAAAAAAAATGAGAAGGGTACATAATTTGAAGATGATCATGTAATTGAGATAAATTGATAGGTTCTTCGAGCTGCCCAGAGAAACAATACTATGATGCAAAACCCCAGGACTTGGAAAACTGATAGTCTTTTCAATATCGGATAAAGATGATAAGACAAAGTACAGATTAATTTTCATCTAGATTAAAATTTCATGAACCTTCATGTAATTTGAAATGGCGAATGTTGTTCAATTTAGCGCTATTCTTAACTATTCAATTTTATCTGATATTGATTTTTTGTTACACAGGGTGTTTCAGTTTATTGTTGCATAACTTTAAGATTCGATAGAACTTTTAAAATTAATGCATAAAGTTTATATAAACATGGGTCGAAAAATGCGTGGCTTCCGAAATACAGGGAGTTTAAATTTACTTTCTAAAATAGTTTTTTTTAAATATTTCAAACAATATTTGATGAATAACAGTGAAAATTGGTATACAAGGGTTCTTTGGTACGACAAAACGAACCATAGGCATAGTTTTACTGAGCCGCTAGAGGGCGCTCTCTACTGTACCTGTAGTGTATCAAATTGACCGAAATTTTTTTTCTTAGTGCAATTTTGTGCTTTTTTGAATAAAAAAACTGATTCTTCGCACTTTTCTGCATAAACAAGCTCTCATGTGAGTTTTCGTTATAGTTAGCCGTTTTTGAGATATTTCGATTTTTAAGGTTCGATGCATTTTTAATTATCTATGGGAAAATAATATTTTTTTTTTACATTTTCGATTTGGGAATTACAAGGAATTAAGATGATCGTTTAGGTTGTGTTTTTAAATACAGCAATAATTCCTAACTCCAAATAAACACAAAAAAACAGAATATTAATTTGTTTAATTTTCCAATATTATTTTTAACAAATTAAATTAATTATTTACAACTAAAATGCTATTGGATAGTTATGACAAACATACAAAATCTAAAGTAGTTGCTCGAAATGTAAACCCAACCCGTACCAATACACAATTCACATCTACGAATGATCGAACGTGGTATAGCATTATTCAAATAAGGCCTTATTTCATCACATGCATTCCTGATTCTGTCTATTGGCATATCTCTTGTAGTTACGGGAGTCTGGTACACTTTTTCTTTTAGAAATCCCCACACAAAGAAATCTAATGGATTTAGGTCAGGGGATCGTGGAGGCCAGGCGACTGGTCCTCCACGGCCGAGCCATCTTTCTGGATAATTTTCGTCCAGCCAGTTTCTAACTATTCTCGAATAATGAGCTGGATAACCATCAAGCTGGAACCAGGCCAATCTTCTTAAATCTAACATAACATTATCCCACATATTTGCATGTTTAGCCTTTAAAAATTCCAAGAAGGTCGCAGCATTTAACCTTGCAGGCAAAAGGTAGGGTCCAAATAGTCGATTACGGTAGATACCAATCCACACGTTCACACTAAATTCATGCTGAAAATTCCTTTCCCGAATCGCATGCGGATTTTCATGCGACCAAATATGTTGATTATGAATATTTACCACTCCACGTCTAGTGAAGCATGACTCATCGGTCCATAAAACGTTACTTAAAAACTCCCTATTATTATCAGTTCTATCAAGAATCCACTGACAAAATGTGATTATTCGTTCTCCGTCCCCTGGCTGTAGTCCTTGCACAGGTTGCAAATGGTAAGGACGTCTATAGTCATTTCTAAGAACACAGTGAACATGGCTTGCTGAAATTCCCAAGGCACCAGAAACTCTCCCAACACTTGTGGTCGGATCTCTATCAAACTCACGCAGAATCATACCGGTAAATCTGCGCTGACGAACATTTATGTTTTGATCCCTTTGGAGATTTCCAAAACTATTTTCAATTATTTGGCGATGCACTCTGACAAATACTGAGCGAGTTGGATGTCGTCTGTTTGGAAATCTGCGTGCGTATTCTCTGGCTGCTTCTGCTGCGTTTCCATTTACAAAGCCATACACAAAATGAATATCCGCTAACTCTTGATTGGAGAATAAAAATGGCATTTTTATAAAACTTACAAAAAAAAAACAGGTGAAAGAAACTAAATTTCGTGCATTCACAATTGCAAAAAAACGTTTCAGGTTTCAACAGATAACAAAACTAACTGTCAAGTAATTGACGTTTAACCTTATCCTGCTTTCAATTTCAAAACTATTTGCAGGCACAGCCTACTTCTAAAAATTATCGAGATACTGACTTTTTAACGTTATTTTATCATAAATAATTAAAAATGCATCGAACCTTAAAAATCGGAATACACTACAGGTACAGTAGAGAGCGCCCTCTAGCGGCTACAGTAAAACCATGCCCATGGTTCGTTTTATCGTACCAAAAAACCTTTGTATTCACTGTTATATATTAAATATTGTTCGAAATGTTTAGAAAGTAACTTTAAACACCCTTGTATTTCGGAAGCCACGCATTTTTCGACCCATGTTTATATAGACTTTATGCATTAATTTTAAAAGTTCTATCAAATCTTAAAGTTATGCAACAATAAACTGTATATTACTGCAGTTTTATTAATTTAACCTATCAATTCGTTGTTCAAAGAAAAGTTTTGTTTTGGCTAGATTCGAGTTCAGAGAAGCTGCCGTATTTATTTATTTATTTATTTATTTATTTATTTATTTATTTCCAACAGGTGAAACCCAATTACAGGAAACGCTGAAAAAAATAGCAATTAAAGAGACATGGTTCTTGGACTTAAATCTATAGTATCACACATTCTAAATAAGATTGGATGATCTATAACAGTTAATAATCGTCGTACAACTGTCACTGTAAATATCACACGATTCAGTAACACTGTTCATGACGCAGCACATGAAATTAATTGGCGATTTTGTCATAACATTTGTACGGCCAGCTTGACAATAGAATGCCATTTGTTGTCGACTCCCTAGCCTTGGAACGCGAAAACATATTTTTTCAAGTAAATTTTGACAGTCAATTTTGTTGTGAATGAGGCCATACAAAAACGACAAAGCAAATATGTTTCGTCTTGTTGACAGTGAATCCAAATTGAAAGACTCTAATAGGGCACTATGGTCACAACCTCTTTCTGGATAAGAACCTGTGCATTTAAGGTGAAAATACTTTAAAGCTTTACGTTGAATGGCGTATATTTCTTTTACGCTTTTTGTTTGACTATTTTGTGCGAAAAAAATTGACCATGTTAACGAAAACAATGAACATATTATGGACATAATACTAACATATGGAGGGTGCTAACAAAATGCAGCCGCAGCGTGCATGTTGTATGCGGAAAAGTTTCCTTTAAGAAATAATCCGGCCTCACGGATGTTTGTAAATTTAGTTATTAGACTTCGTGACATAGGATATTGAAAAGAACAACGAGGAGGTTTCGCTCGAAGACCTGCTCAGCCTGAAATGTTACAAATTGAGGAAGGCATTTTATAAATGGTCGAAGACGACCCAACAATGAGTACTAGAGCCATAGCAGTTGAAGTTTCTCATAGGAAGACAATATGACAAGAACAGTATTATCCTTATCATTATCTACGGGTACAAGCGTTACAACCTCAAGATCATCCAAGAAGAGTTGCAATTTGCTAGTGGCAGAAATGAAGATTTATTCGAAATTAATTTTGTGTACAGAGGAGGCCACATTCACCCGAAACGGAGTGCACAATTTCCACTACAATGAAAATTATTTAGATTTTTTTCGACACAATCTGCCACAACTCGATTTGTTATATTTGATAACAGCATATACAATTTTTTCCTGGGGGCTTAATTTTGGCTTTGTCACATTCAAAACGCGAAGGAGTTCGACCAACATAGAATGAAAACTTTCTACGATCGAATTGCTATTAGGATTGTTTAGTAATATGTCATGCCAATTGATACTGTACGGTTTCGAAAAATCTTTCAGAAGAGTCTGTGTGATTTCTGTACCGTTATCAGAAACAATGTCTTCAGAAATTTTATACGAAGAAACAAATTGTAAGATGCTTTGGTAAAGATGCACGGTAGATAGACTTTGTAAAAAGTAGGCTTGTGCACATTTCGAAAAACTATCACGAATTGTCAAAATAGTGATATACTCAAATTTGAAAATACGAGTACATAAAAATTGTTTTGAATGTTACTCCGTCATCGCACGGTTGTGACACCCTGTATATGAGCTGCACTGAATGTATACAGGGTGTCGTTGAAGTTGGGAGTTTCCTTTACATGGCGTACAGTTCGTGTAATAACAAGCAAAACGTTCCTAACAACGCATAAACCTTAATACAACCGAGATACTGAGTTCTGGGAATCTGAATGAGCCTGATCCAGCTTCCAACGTGGAAAGGTATAACGTGCCTCAGTATCCAAATCAGGTGCGGCATGGTGTATACGATTATGTTACCCTACTCATAAATCGGATTTGAAAAACCGAAATTCTCACATTCATACAACAATAAAGCAGTTATCGGTTTGATGTTAGCTTACTCTGAACGTCTTCAAGATGCTATTGATACTTCGTTGATGTTTTAAATCGAACATCACAAGTTAGCTTTGTTATTTCAAATGTAGTTGTTCTTGAAACGAAAATCCGAACACTCAGGAAACACTCATTACTGATTCTGCGAATGAACTATAACGAAAAAGATGTTTATTAGAATCTAGAGACAAGCAACAAAGTATCCATGGCTACTGGTGAGGCCACTGCATTTCGTACGAACTCCAACAAGAAATAAGTGATTGGAAAACCTGAAGAAATACGTTAAAAGTGTTCAGTGAAGATGCAGCTTCTAACAAAATATGCTTAAGATGCTTGAAAATAATTCGAACGGGTGATTTGAAACTGTTTGATAAACCACGCTGAGAGCGATCTTTTTTGATCGGCAACAACAATGCCCTAGGAAACTAGAACTTCATGAAACAACCTCGTATATCTGTGCTTAGGCAACCAGAATATAGGGACGTCATCGAAAGTGTTCACCTCCCATTGAGAAGCATCGACCGGCATCCAGACAACTTCGACGAAGGCTCTCGCTCTGTCTAGAAACCGCGGAATGCATCTGGGATTCGTCGATTTGAAATAAATACCCGCAGACGGCGGAATGGAGTGGAGAGTCGGCAGTGGACGATGAGTCAGCAACAGCGCTGAGTCAGCATGGAATAGTCCAGTCGATATAGTCATAAATTTATAATAAATCAGTAGCAAATACATATTGTGATAAATTGGCGTCAGAATATTAAATTAGAATTCAAATAGAAAACACCGTATTTTAAGTACCACTACGTGCAGAGTTAGCAGGCTTGCACTCTAAGCCGATGATGTTTTACGCCGCGGAAACAGTCTTCTTCCACCTGTAAAGGCGGCTACAGACACACGCTTATGACTTAATACATAAACGCGCGTTCATAAACGCGCACTCAATAACGTCAAGGTGTATGCAGATATCGGCAGCGTTCATGAACGTGCGTTCACGATTGGCGTGGCGTGCAAATTTCAGTTCTCGACAGAAATTTTAAACGCACGTGCAGAGACGCGCATGCAAGTCTCAACGTGTGGAGGCAAAAGGACTTGCGAATTCCGCAGACAATCAGAGGTCAGTGCCGTATTATCTTCGAGTAACTAATTTTTATTGATTGTAGAAATGTCTGGCATCAAAACAGTGACTCGAGACTTCACCAGAGAATTCATTGAATTGTACAGGGCACATACTTGTCTCTGGCAAACGAAAGCAAAATAAATATCTAGATAAAAATTTTAAAAAATGCAGCATATACATTGTTAAAGGGAAAGTTACAAAGTAATCAACCTAATGCTACAAAACAATCAGTCATAACAAAAATTAATACTCTGCGTGGTGGTTTCCGAAGAGAACATAAAAAAGTACGAAATTCGAAAAGAAGTGGATCTGCGTTGGAAGATGTATATGTGCCATCCCTGTGGTATTACGAATTACTGTTATTTCTTAAAGATCAAGGGATCCCAGGACAGTCTGTTTCAAATATTGAAAGTGAAGAAGAAGTGCATGACGACGTGGAAGAGACGCAAATAGATGAAGAGGACAATGGAAGACAGGTAGGTCAATAAATAAATAAAGTATATGTTTAATATTTATTTACTGATATGTAAAAAGTAGGTGGTTGCAGCAGCTAACTTTAATTTTTAAGTGATAATAATTCAGAAAACTACTTCTTAAACTGACAAAAAAAGCAAAAATTTGGATTGTTATGACTGCACCATTAATTATTATTGTATCATTCGTTCTTGCCAACTCAGAGCCCCTTCATTAAAAAATTTAGTGAACTCTCGACGCACATGACTTGCTTCGCTACTGAAGTTTCTGCTATGGCTACGTGGCAGGTTTGCTAGTTGCTTAGGATTTGCTCTAAGCCCCATTTGCACCGTTCCGTCTGTACGATTTTCTTGATCTAAAGAATCCAATGGTGTGTAAGATTTGCGTCTTAAGAAATTATGCAGGACGCAGCAAGCCATTACGACCTTGTCTATCGATTCTATCTGTAGACTGATAGCTGACTGAAGTATTGGAATCTTGCTGATAGTATGCCAAATGAATTTTCAATTTTGCATCGTGCCCTTGATAAGCGATAATTATAAATTTTTCGATCATGATTCATGTCGTTTTGACTGTAACGTTTTAAGAAATCACTACGTAATGCAAAAGCTTCATCTCCAACGATTACAAATGGTAGCTCTCTGTCACTGTTTCGTGCACAAGTTGCAGATGGCAGCTTTAATGTTTTATTTAGAATTTTGTGTAGAAATGAGTGCATGCTATGACTCCTCCATCCGGTATTCGACCGTTGGTACCAAAATTACACATTGAAAATTCATAATTTGCATTACATATAGCCATGAGAACTAAACTGTTATAACCCTTGTAATTATAATAAAATGCTCAGCTGCCCGGTGGTGATTTGATTTGAACATGGTTGCCGTCTACAGCTCCTATACAATTAGAAACTTTGCAAACTTCTTCAAAGCCTTCAGAGATACTTTTCCATTCTGTTTCTGTTGTAGGAAACTGTAAAAAATGTCAATTATAAAATATATAAATATATAATATAACATGTGTGTATTATTTTCAGGCAGGTGATGCCGTATCTGAACAAACTGAAATGGAGGCACATTCAGAACATAATATGGCGAGCACAGTCCAGTCGATCATCACCATCTTTACCCAAAAGGTCCAAAAAAATTCAAAGCACACCACCAAAGCATTAATAAAGCACATCAGACATTAGACATTGTCGGTACACGACTCAATAAACCGGCAGACGAGTTCGACCTGATGGGAAAATCGATTGCAATCAAATTACGGCGATTGCCAAGAGAAATACGACTACTCGTATATTCAAAAAAATTAACAAACGATATCCTATTTCAAACGGAGTTAGGAAAAGTTAACGAACATACCAGAATAACTTCCGAACCCAATCAACTCCAACCAACACCAATTAATAATAGTAATACATTATTCCTTCCGCCACCAAACTGTGATCCCATCTGGACTCAGTCTACACCAACCAACCAACCAACAACAATTAATAATAGTAATACAGCTGCTGTGTATTACGGCTCTTATAATCCTTTACAATAATTACTAATATACTGTTATGATTATGTTTTTCGCTATTTAATGAAAATATATTTTATGTTTTTCTTACCTTCATGTATTTTGCTGTAGTACTTGGTATATAGATGAGCATGTTTCAGGAATTATTTCGCTCAACGCTAGCGGAAATATTATTGTGGAAAATCTTAAATCGTCATAATTTCGTCCAGTCGCCAAATATCGAAGGGTTGCAGTTAACCGTTCGTGTGCACTTATTGCAGATCTCATAACTGTGTCCTGACGTTTTATTAGTTAAGTAACCATTTCTAACAATTCTACATAGGTATCCTCATCCATTCGTAGATAATTACGCTAGTCATCGGGTTCTCCTTTCAATTCTTCCAATAAGTTAATATGTGAAAATGACTGCCTTTTCAAAAGTCATTCCTTAGACCACAGGCGACGACGCTTTTTCGACTATTCGGCGCTTTTTAAAACGTAATCGCACGGCACTGCCATAACAGCAAGCTCTTCATCGGACGACATCACAACTGTTTTCGTCGCGCACACCGATTAAAAGTAGGTAGAAAAGTTTTAGCGTCTGTGCAATTCGTGTCGATGCATGCACGTTAATGCATGCGCGTTCATGAATTCAGTCATCAGCGTGCGTCTGTAGCCGCCGTAAAGCAAGAAACTGTATATATGGTAAAACATCGAGAGCCATCTGGTAATGAGCTGTTGTTGCTGACTGAAAATCTACATTCAGAGAGGCATTGTCAATACTTAGATATATTTCAGTAAGCACACTAAGGAAAGAGAGCGGCGATTAGTAGACAGAACAATAGACTACTGCATTAAAATGTCAGACCACTTACTGCTTTGAAGGGCAAAAGATTGCAGAACTAGGCCGGGAAACTATCTCACATCTTTCATACTCAAAATAATATAGTCATAGATTTCTAATAAATTAGTTGCAAGTATTGTAATAAATTGGTATGACAGTATTAAATTAGACTTCAAATAGAAAACTCCGTACTACAATGTAGAGAGTTAGCAGGTTTACACTCTAAGCCGAGGATGTTTTAAACCGGGAAAGCCTGCTTCTTCCACCTCTAAAGCATGAAAATGTTGTATACATGGTAAAACATTCGAGAGCCATCATGGCCGGTCATGAGCTGTTGAAACTGAATGAAAAGCTACATTTGGAGAGGCATTGTCAACAGTTAGATGTATACTCAGTGGCATTAGAAGTGTTACACCCAGAAAAATGATTTCTTCAATTTGATTTTTTGCCAATGAGGTAGTCTGAATCAAGAACGAAACGATAAAATTCTCACGAAATGTTATTGACAAGTAATTAGACAAAAAAATAATAATGTGCTGGGCAATCCCGCAGCTGAATACGCTCCTGTATATGTCTATCGACAAAATGAGATGATCGATGTCTATTTGTAGCACCTCATTCCAAGGAACTCGAACTTCGTGGATTAGCTGTGGCAGAGTCTGTGGCGGAAACTGCAAAGTGGATAGTCTCCTACCCATCATATCCCACACATGTTCGATGGGATTTAAATCCGGTGAACGGGGGGGGTGGCCACGGCAAAACATGAATACCTGCTTCTTGAAGAAAGTCTGTAGAACGACGAGCAATATGGGGACGTGCGTTGTTTTTCTGAAAAAGGATGTGTGGCCTAGATACAGCAGTGAAGTGGTTTGGGGGACATCAACAACATAACGCGCAGAAATCATATTGCCTTGAACAAAGAAGAGGTGATCGGCTACCATAGGTAGTAGCCCCCAAACCAATGCTCCAACAGTTCTGTGTACATGCCTCTCAAGGGCAAATCTAATATCACGCCCGTCCGCATCAGAATCGCTGAAGAAGACATTATGCCATTCTGTCTCCAAATGTCGTCATTCTCTGCTCCAGTTCAAACGTTGATGACAGTGGTTCACAATCAGAGGAAGCACTAACCGTGGATGGTACGCATAGTAACAGGTCTACCTTCTTCTCCAAAGAATTGGTCAGCGATCTGACGCGTAGTAGAAAACCGGTCTCGTGAGGCTAGTATCTGAATCGCCTAGCTTGACGCACTATGGTACGCCCCGGCGGACCAGATGGCCTTAGTGCTCCTCTATCGACACACGACACACACGCATTACCATCATTGCACTACAATTAACACGGCGGCCAATTTCGCGATACGCAATATTTTTACCCCTGTCAAAGTCGCTAACATGGTGATAATTTGGACGTCTTCGAATTCGAGGCATCTTGTTATGCTCAACACTAGTAAATGGAAGGACAATAACTAAAAATATCTGTACTACTCGGCTCTCAGTAACAGCTTTCTTAACAAAGACTAAGAGAAAATAGGCTTTAAAAAAGGTAAACAAAAACAAAGATAAAACGTTGACATTGTTGCCACAGCATGCTTTAAATATAGTCATTATATTGCCAAGCAGTGACCTGTCACCTGATGACTTTAATAATTTTTTTTAACATAGTAGGTAATATAGTAAATCACATCCCTGATGTACATTTAGATCCTGTAAATAATATTGATTTCCTGGTACCGCCACCTCTGTTTTCTTTTTCTGAAGTCACATTTAACGAGGTTCGCGATGTAATGGTTAATCTCAAAAATAAAAACAGTAAAGATATTTTTGGTTTCAATTTAAAAATTGTAAAATGTATAAAGAACATAATTCTGAGCCTTCTAACACGACTGATTAATATTTGTCTTAGAGAAAATATTTTTCCAACTGTTCTAAAGAGAGCTAGTGTCACATCTATTTTTAAGAACGGCAATGCTGACTCACCAGAGAACTACAGACCTACATCCCTTCTTCCAGTTATATCGAAGATCCTTGAAAAATGTATGGCTTTGAGACTGGTAACCTTTCTGGAGGCAAATGAATTGTTTTCACAATATCAGTTTGGTTTTCGCCAGGGTAAGAGCACTGTTATGGGTGTACTTAACCTGATTTCTTCTATAATTGATGCTTTCCATGGAGGAGGGTATAACACGGTTCTTTTCTGTGATTTTAGTAAGGCATTTGATTGTGTGAGCCATGACATCCTTTTAAAAAAGCTCCATGCTTACAACTTTAGTTATGATTCCGTTAAACTAATTGAGTCTTACCTTAGTAATAGAACTCAGTTGGTGAGATGTCATGGAGTGACATCAGCGGAGCGAGGTGTTAATATTGGCGTCCCACAGGGCTCCATCTTGCGCCCAATTCTTTTTTTAATTCACATAAATGATTTACCTCTCAATAACAATATGGCAAACTTTACTCTCTTTGCGGATAATACGACCGTCTCTCACACCGCTAACAGTTTTGAGCGCTCAATGGCACAGTCTCTGGCTGCGCAGGTTGGGGCTGAGCTGTGGTTTTGCTTCAATAAGCTGCTGCGAAATAAAGATAAGACAAAGAGAATGGTGTTCTCCATGCGAAGCCTGCCTGGAGACAGTGATTTGGTTGGTGAAGCCAAGTTTCTGGGGGTTACTTTGGATCCAAGATTGCAATGGGGCCTTCACATTAACAGTGTTGCTGGAAATGCCACCAAAGGTATATATGTGTTACGGAATCTGTCTTCTTGTGTTTCTGTAGCCATATTGAGAATGGCTTACTTTGCCATTTGCCATTCACATATATTTTACGCCATTCTGGCTTGGGGGCATTCTTCAGGGGTCCATAGACTGTTCACCTTGCAAAGAAGAGCAGTTAAGGTTGTGAGCCGTTTGGGCTACAGGGACGATTGCAGAAATACCTTTGTCAAGTTGGGAATCCTTACTGTGCCTTGTTTATATATTTTTGAAAATCTACTATTCGTTAAAAGAAACTCTAACTATGTAACTCATGGGGACGTCCATGAGCACAATACTAGGCATAAGAACAATCTAGTACCTCCTTATTGGCGACTGAGAAGGTGTCAAGATGGACCTGGTTATTGGGCGGTCAAATTTTTTAATGTACTTCCAGACGACCTAAAATCGCTTCCGTTTAAAGATTTTAAAGTTCAAATCAAGAAAATTCTTATTAATTTACACGTTTAAAGCGTTTTTAAGACATAAATTGTAACTATAAATCTTAATATGTTATGTAAGCGTTATATCTCTATGAGTGCTGGTGTACTTGTTTGTAATTTTTTATGATCATTAGCACTCCCTTTGTTTTAATTCTAATGCAATTCTCATTTGATCTACTGACGTATGTAAACATATTTTATGTATTGTGACACGAATAAAGAATTTCAATTTCACAAAGACTAGTTCAAGAAATTATTTTTTCTGGGTGTAACATTTCTAATGTCACTGAGTATATTTCAGTCAGCACACTAAGAAAAGAAAGCGGCAATTAGTACTCGTAGAAAGAACAACAGACTACTGCATTGTACACTCAGACCACTTACTGCTTTGTAAACCAGTCAAAGAATTGCAGATCTAGGTCGGGAAACTATTACATTCCTCATAGTCTCCAGACCTAGTACCCTTCGATTATCATCCATTATACAGTTTTCTGTAGGGTGAAAATAAAAAGTGGTTGATCAATTTTTCACACCCCGATATAAGACACTTGGTAAAAATTGTATACACAGTTTGCTATTATATTACTCGACAGAGTTTATGCAATGAACAAAAAAATATGTTGTTATAATCTAAGAACTGACAAAATATCGACTACTGAATAGAATATTTTAGTAATACAAACCTTTTTCTCATTCCTGTTTTCTCCCTGACAGGCATGTAATAGTAAAGAAAAAGTATATCAGGTCACATTCAAACCTGAATTATTGCTGCGTACTAGCAAGTGCAAGATAGCGACGCATTTCTGAACGTAAGTATAATGACTTCGAGAGTGGGTCAGATGATCCGTATTATGTTATACAGGGTGTAAACGTTATGGTAGTCATTATTTAAATGGGTGATAGAGGAGGTTAAAAGAAGCAAAAAGTTTCCTATAACATGGAGGTCAAAACGGCATTTATTTAGAGAAAAGCGACTTTAAAGAAAAATATAATCTGACAACGCCGCAATGCCAGACGCAAATTACGACGGAACGCAGTGTAAATAAAGATGGAGTTTGTTATTTTTGGCTCCTAGGTATTATTTGATTATTTGATAATGTACTACTGTAAAATGCAAACAACTAAAAAAAAACGGACTTACCACTAACTGTGTCAGCGCTAGACCTGGTATGTGAAAGTTTATTGAACGTATTAAAAAAATACACTTATAAATAGGGAACACAATTTTGATACATACATTGTTTTTCTTTTTGAAACCCACGCTGTACCTTTTTGGTATTTAAAGGTGTTCAAAATGTCGTCCTCCACTTTCCACACAAGCTTCATTACGACGAAGTTTCTTCTTACTCTAGGTCCTCGAAGTTGTCCATTTATTATGTCAGCTGTATTAAAATTTTTTTCGCGAAGTTGTGCTTCAATTATTATTAGACCAGTCCCATAAACCATCCCTTTAAGTTCTCCCCGATACCAGAAATCCATCGGATTGAGGTCAGGTGATCTTGCTGGCCATTTTCGAGGATCAGGAGCATTTCGACCGATCCAGCGATTTGGATAATGTTCATTCAAATACTGAATGACGCCTCTAAAAATGTGTGGTGGTGCCCCGTCATGAAGAAACCGCAAATTCTGTCTCCGTTGTAATGACATGTCGTCTAAGGTTTGTTCCAAAAGTTCTGGTAGGTTATTGGCTAGAAAGCTAAGGTAACCTTCTCCTAACAACTTTGGGGGTAATTCGAAAGTGCCAATTATCTGATCGTCAAGAATACCCGCCCAAATATTTATTTTAAAACGTTGTTGGAAATGACCTGCACGAATGGTATGAGGATTTTCTTGGGCCCACGTGTGGGTATTATGAAAATTTAATATCCCGTCTCGCGTAAAAGTACATTCCGTCGCTAGAATGTTTTTAAAAAAATCCGGATTTTCAATGTTTTGTCCAAAAACCACTGACAGAATGTTAGTCTGCGAGGGTAGTCTTCTGGTAACAACGCCAGCACTCGTTGTACATGGTAGGGATAAAGCAAATTTTCCCGAAGGATTCTATGGACTATGGTATGCGATAGTCCTACGCGCCGGCCAAATTCCCGAGAGCTAATATCTGCATTGATTTCCACGATAATTAAAATTTGTTCCTCCCGATCTACAGTATCCTGTCTTTCACGAGTGCGAATATTAGCGGGCTGAACACTTCCTGTATCTCGAAGTCTTTGGTACACTTGCACAAATGTCCTTCTGTCTGGGTGTACCCGTTGGCGAAATCTGTCGCGATAAATTTGAGCTGCAAGATTTGAATTCTGATGAGCTTCACCGTACAATAACAACATGTCGGCGAGCTCTTGATTCGAGAACATTATAAATAAACATAACGACGTACGCGAACAAAAACAAAACAACACCCCCGAACCACTACTACCGTTTGCGATCGATTGCCGGTTCGATAAGAGTGATGAAAGACCGACGCGCTGTTTTAAGTATTTAATTTAATGAAACTTACTTACTGACTACAAATTTTTTCTTAACTTAGAAAAACTTAATGCCATTTATTTGTTAATTACCCAATTTAAAAACGTTTTAGATTAGATTATAAAAATTAGTAAGATTGTGGTGATTGTGGGCGATATAAATCTCTTAAAGTTGTAAACTATAAAGCCATTTAGACAAAAATCTATTGACTTTTGGACCATGGGTCATATGAACTTTTTGACTTGTTTTGACCCCCACCCCCCCTATTACCCATTTCAGTTATGACTACCATAACGTTTACACCCTGTAGAATGATCGTTTCCAATGGATCGCCCATTTCTTTATACCTTAATAATTCTTGACTATAGGAAAAAATTCTGAAGTGTTTCCTAAAACAGACTCCCGTTTCTCCGGCGTCAAAAAGTGAATAGGAACTAGATTAGTATGATACTTAATTTACTCACTCTTCTCGCAGTTTCATGTTGATGAATGGTAGGTCATTTGCATTGAAAACTGCTCTAAGCTCGCCAGCTTCTAACATCATCAGCCTTCCAAAAGCGGTACCGACAGCTAGCCTGTCTTGAGATAACCAGCAACAGCTTGTGTAAACTATGTATTCGACTTTACCGTATCCAAACTGTCTCCAAGTAAATTCCTTAAAAAATTACACGGTGAAAATTAAATCTATCGCGACTTTGCTGTTAAACAATTGAAATAAACGTTTAGCAGTCCCACTTGGGGATCAAAAAATTTTACTCCTTTGTTAAAAATGACGATCGTTAAGTAATATTACTATTTACTGAAGCATGCATTTACAACGATATAGTAGAAATGTTCTCACCGAGCATCCCAAACATCGAAGTACTGAGTCTCCAATGACAACTAGCTGATTGGGATCATTTGGATTGCAGGCGACCTAAGCAAACAACAAAACTTTCATTAGACATTCGCAATGAAACTTATTGGTGTTATTCCGTATTTTGATTATACTGGAAATGAGTTCTGAATTTGCAAAACCAGTGACGGTAATGTAAGTGACATTGGTCAATTTGATCAATTGATATTTTCTTGGAACTTCTTATCACTAAAGGCAGGTCACCAACGCACTCCAGGTAACCTTGTTGTCGATCTCATATTTTAATCGTATACTAAGTGACATATAAATCCGAACACCCAGTTTAAATGGTTTTATTTTAATAAAAGTTTGTGAATGTATTTATCTTACTGTAAGTAACAAGTGAAAAAATGTCCAGCCTTATCAGTTGGACATTCCGGTGTTTATACTGCTTTTTTTAATTCACTAACGCTCTAAAAATGAATATTTCAGCCGCAGTAAAGAACCAACGTTGGCGGATTTTGGTTCTTGACATCCTTTACGATCGGTTACGATGGCTAGAGTACGGAGACCTATACGATTTCGTCAACTTAGTGAGTTTGATAGGGGCCGTATAGTGGGACTTCGGGAAGCTGGACATTCTTTTCGGGCAATTGCAGTTACAGTGCCAAGAAGTGTAGACACTGTGGTTAGGTGTTGTGAGGCATGGCTTCGAGAAGGCCGTACGCAAAGAGCAAGGGGCACTGGACGCCGCCATAGAAGAACAGACCGTGAAGATCGCCGCCTAAGATTATTGGCCTTAAGGGACCGTTTCTCCACTACCAGGTCCATTGCAAATGAATGGTTTGCAGAACACGGAAGACCTATTGGCATGCGAAGTGTTTACCGACGAATGAGAAGTTTTGGCTTGTTTTCATACCGGCCACACTGGGTCCTCCCTTTAACTCGAGAACACCGACGTAATCGCCTTGAGTGGTGCAGACAACGGTCACTCTGGGATCGGGAATGGAACAGTATTGTCTTTAGTGACGAGTCTCGATTTTGTTTAGGCATGCACGATGGTTGTGCCAGGGTTAGAAGGCGACGTGGTGAAAGGAGGAATCCACAGTTTTTTGTTGAAAGTCATGTTCATCACACTGTTGGAGTTATGGTTTGGGGTGCTATAGCTTATGGTTCCAGGTCACCTTTAATCTTCATCAGAGGTAACATGAACGCGCAGCATTATATCCACGAAGTTATAGAACCCCATCTTTTTCCCTATCTTGACACCCTGGCAGATCCAACTTTCCAACAAGATAATGCCCGACCACATGTTGCAAGAGTCACAATAGACTTCTTTCAACATAATCATGTCACATTGTTACCATGACCACCAAGATCTCCCGACTTATCTCCAATTGAGCACGTGTGGGATATGATGGGTAGGAGATTGCTCAATTTGCAACGTCCTCCTCACACTCTAGAAGCACTTCGAGAGTAGTTCGTGGTTGCCTGGAATGAGATACCACGGGAGGACATTGACCACCTAATCAGAAGCATGCCTAGGCGCGTTGGAGAATTCGTAGCACATCAGGGTGCATCCACACATTATTAAAGGTCAAAGGGCTTTAAAGCAGTGCAATCATTTTGAAATTTTTATCATTTACTTATTATGCTTCATTAAGTACTTATACAAAATTTTATTAAAATAAAACCATTTAAACTGGGTGTTCGGATTTATATGTCACTTAGTATATTTTGAATAGCATCGATGTACTCACTTGGCACAACTTCATAGTTTACAACATATTTTTAGTAACTTAACACTGTGACGTTCATTTACTCCACAAAACAACAGTTGTAGCTCAAATTGAAGACTGAAGCAAACATCGAACGAAGTATCTAGTTAGTCATACCTTTCTTTCGAAAATCGCCGTTGAGTTAGAGATATTCTCACCTGTGTAACAGTTCCTGTAGAATTCGTATTATTTGCTCTAGCGAAGCTATCTAATCTTCCTTTGTCACATTTAAAGCAATACAAGCTGAAATCAGGCTCTCCAGTGACCAATACGATAAATTTTGAGTCAAATGTGAAATCCACTGCAACAAATCTGTTGCAATATATGTCTTTGTCAGATGGAAGCGTCAATGTTTTCTTCTTCCTGCATAAATCCGGGTCCCACAACGTACATATGGGGTATTTGTCTGTCGTTTCTACAACTGCTATCATCTTTCTGTAAGTATTATACAGGGTGTGAACGTTATGATAGTCATTATTTCAATGGGTGATGGAGGGGGTTAAAAAGTAAAAAGTTTCATATAACATGGAGGTCAAAACGGCATTTTTTTAGAGAAAAACTACTTTAAAGTAAAATAAAATCTGACAACGCCGCAATGCCAGACGCAAATTACTACGGAACTCAGTGTAAATAAACATGGAGTTTGTTATTTTTGGCTCTTAGGTATTATTTCATTATTTGATAATGTACTCGTAAAATGCAAACAAGTTACCACTAACTATCTCAGCGCGTCACCTGGTGTGTGAAAGTTTATTGAACGTATTAAAAAAATCCACTTATAAACAGGGAACACAATTTTGATTCATACACTCCTTTTATTTTTTAAACCCATACTGCACTTTTTGGTATTTAAAGAAGGTGTTGAATGTGTCGTCCTCCACTTTCTACACAAGCTTCATTATGACGAACCCAGTTTCTTCTTACTCTAGGTTCTCGAAGTTGTCCATTTATTATTTCAGCCGCATTATATTTTTTTTCGCGAAGTTGTGCTTAGTTGTTATTGAACCAGCCCCATAAACCATCCCTTTAATATCTCCCCAATACCAGAAATCCATCGGATTCAGATCAGGAGATCTTGCTGGTCATTTTCGAGGATCAGGAGCATTTCGACCGATCCAGCGATTTGGATAGTGTTCATTAAATACTGAATGACGCTTCTAAAAATGTGTGGTGGTGCCCCGTCATGAAGAAACCACAAATTCTGCCTCCGTTGAAAAGGCCTGTTCCAAAAGTTCTGGTAGGTTATTGGCTAGAAAACTAAGGTATGCATCTCCAGACAACTTTGGAGGTAACTGGAAAGGGCCAATTACCTGATCGTCAAGAATACCCGCCCAAATATTTATTTTAAAACGTTGTTGGAAATGAGCTGCACGAATGGTATGAGGATTTTCTTGGGCCCACGTGTGAGTATTATGCAAATTTAATATCCCGTCTCGCGTAAAGGTACATTCCGTCGCTAGAATGTTTTTAAAAAAATCCGGATTTTCAAAGTTTTGTGCAAAAACCACTGACAGAATGTTAGTCTGCGAGGATAGTCTTCTGGTAACAACGCCTGCACTCGTTGTACGTGGTAGGGATAAAGCAAATTTTCCCGTAGGATTCTATATACTATGGTATGCGATAGTCCTACGCGGCGGCCTAATTCCCGAGTGCTGATATCTGCACTGATTTCCACGATATTTAAAATATAATTGTTCCTCCGGCTCTACAGTAACCTGTCTTTCACGTGTGCGAATATTAGTGGGCTGAACACTTCCCGTATCTAGAAGTCTTTGGTACACTTGCACAAATGTCCTACTGTCTGGGTGTACCTGCAAGGTTTGAACTCTGACGAGCTTCACCGTCGGCGAACTCTTGATTTGAGAACATTGTAAATAAACACGACGACGTACGAAAACAATAACTAACCACTGTTACCGTTTGCGATCGATTGCCGGTTCGATAAGAGTGATGAGTGACCGACGAGGTGTTGTCATGTGTGTCTTAAATATTCAATTTAATGAAACTTACTTACTGACTACAAATTTTGGCTTAACTTAGAAAGACTTAATGGCATTTATTTGTTAATTACCTAATTTAAAAACGTTTTAGATTAGATGATAAAAATTACTAAGATCGTGGTGATTGTGATCGATATAAAGCACTTAAACTTGTAAACTATAAAGCCATTTAGACAAAAATTTATTGACTTTTGGACCATGGGTCATATGATCTTTTTGACTTGTTCTGACCCCTCCCCCCCCTATTACTCACTTCAATAATGTCTACCATAACGTTTGCACCCTGTATAATTCTTACGAGTATTTCTTAACATTGTCAGTTTTCGTTAAAGCATTGAAGACAGGTATGTGTGGTTATTTGACCATAAACTATGCTGTTCCGTAATGATCACTTTCCGCCTTTTATCGTCGCCTAAAGATAGCTTTGGTGCAATTCCGATTCTACGAATATTTGACAAATCAAACGAGGAAAGTTCCCTACAATCTACGTGCCAATGAATTAGTTTTTTACTTCCCACGCCGGGTAAGACGCCTACAAGTGAGGAAGTATTTTAATCGCGAAACATTTCGAAAATGAGATATGTTTTTTAATTGTTATATGACATTTACATCACGAAAAAACATGTCATTCATGCCCCTTGGTCTGTCTCTTGGTTTGTCTGTCTGTCTGTCTGCTAACTTGGAAAGGACCATTCGGATTTGGGTAAAACTTGCACACAAGGTTACTACTATACCGAGAACGAAATTTTTTTGTAGTTTTCGAAAATCGGTCCTGCGGTGGCGGAGAAAAGGTTAAAACTTTATTTGTCAACGCTTCAGAGGCTCCTGATCATTTTTTCAGAAAAGATCTTTTGGGCTTAAACAACGGGATCAATGGTTGCAGGGGGTGGGGGTGAGGATAATAATAATAACTTTTATTCAAATTGCTTTGCGGATATGAAACGTCAACACGAAAAGGTTAGATTAACATAAGCAAAAGGAAAATGTACATGACTAAATTAGAATAAAATAGATAACGAGTTATGAAAACAGCATGCTTGCTTAGATATATAAATAGTTAAATAGAAGAAAAGAAAAAGTATGCAGCATAAATGTATAATAAGTAAGATAATAAAATAGATAAATATGTAATTATTTGAAGTTATAAAACCTTTGAGGTGAGTATAAATACTTAGGGTACAAGTATGTTGACAAATGTTTTCTGAAGACTTCTAAGTCGTTGATGGCTTTTAACTCGGAGCGCAAATTATTGAAGATAGATCCACATAGGTAGTCAGGGCTATTACGGTGTGTGCTGAGGCTATAGTTGTTCAATGTAACGTTAGATTGTGTTTCTTGGACTATTTTAGGTAAGTGAATTTGGAAGGATATAATTTTGCATGATGGCACGCCTCTAGGATGAGTAATGATGCTAAAGTTAGTATTTTTTTATCTCAATGTTTTTCGACAAGCCTCTTGAGGATGCAATAAGAATAAGAGTCTTATAAGACCCCATTTCTTTTAGTATGAATACTTTCGGAGTGCGGAATGGTTTTCTCTAACCGGAAGGTAAGAAAAATCGTTCATTGATTTGGTAACTGGTATTTTGGGAGATTTTCAAAAATCACTGCTTCCATAGGTTTCTTCGTATCCATTCCACATAGTGTCTTGACCATATTTCGATAATAACTTAGCTACTCTTCACTCTCGCAGGGGATAATTCTAGTAATAGATGGCGCTGCCTTATTTCGATAGATCTCATACCTCTGATAGAGGATAGTTGTTACGTTTTCGTTCATTGCGTCAGAGATAGTGTATATATTTTGATGATTTGCCTTATTCTACTGCTGAAATCATTATTTCACAAACCAGTATCGAATGTTCCATCAGATATCTCCTCCAGTTAATGAATTGTAACTTGTGACATACATGAAAACCTTATCAGATTTTTAGCGAGTGTGCGACAGACTAAAAGCTTTACTTCTGAAACACACTGCCCATCGAATTGTGAACCTCTTTTTCGGTCCAACTTATTGGTACAGAACGACCCAGCCCAACTAACAATTATCACTCCTATTAGAGTTGCAAGAATTATTATACAGTATTCCTTACACAGCATTGTATACTGTAAGAACATTAGCAAAACCCTCTTAGAACTGCTATACAAGCGGAATGCGCACACCCAATAGGACACTTCAGTCATTTAAGAGGTTGCATAAGGGCTGCAGGTAACAGTTATACAACAAAAGTGTAAGCCTCTTGCAGCCGCTATAGGATATTTGCGTCAGTGCAAGATTCAGTTTTTGTCAACTACACAACTATTCTGTTACGTGATTCTACTTTATTGCAACCAAACTATTTCTTATGTATTGTATACACGAAGTAAAGAATATATAACTAACACAATACAGTCATCTTGTTTACTTACATATTGGCCATTGTGAATTTCATACACAGGTATATGATAAACTTCTACACTGTGATATAGGGCTATTGAATTACTTGCGCACCAAATTTTATTGTGATTATCGTGCAAAGTAGTTACGCATTGTCTACGGGCTTCGTATTTGATTCATATACTAAGTGACATACAAATCCGAACACCCAGTTTAAATGGTTTTAATTTAATAAAATTTTGTATAAGTACTTAATGAAGCATAATAAGTAAATGATAAAAATTTCAAAATGATTGCACTGCTTCAAAGCCCTTTGACCTTTAATAATGTGTGGATGTGCTACGCATTCTCCAACGCGCCTAGGCATGCTTCTGATCAGGTGGTCAATGTCCTCCTGTGGTATCTCATTCCAGGCAACCACCAACTCCTCTCGAAGTGCTTCTAGAGTCTGAGGAGGACGTTGCAAATTGAGCAATCTCCTACCCATCATATCCCACACGTGCTCAATTGGGGATAAGTCGGGAGATCTCGGTGGCCATGGTAACAATGTGACATCATTATGTTGAAAGAAGTCTATTGTGACTCTTGCAACATGTGTTCGGGCATTATCTTGTTGGAAAGTTGGATCTGCCAGGGTGTCAAGATAGGGTAAAAGATGGGGTTCTAGAACTTCGTCGATATAACGCTGCGCGTTCATGTTACCTCTGATGAAGATTAAAGGTGACCTGGAACCATAAGCTATAGCACCCCAAACCATAACTCCAACAGTGTGATGAAGATGTCTTTCAACAAAAAACTGTGGATTCCTCCTTTCACCACGTCGCCTTCTAACCCTGGCACGACCATCGTGCATGCCTAAACAAAATCGAGACTCGTCACTAAAGACAATACTGTTCCATTCCTGATCCCAGAGTGAGCGTTGTCTGCACCACTCAATGCGATTACGTCGGTGTTCTCGAGTTAAAGGGAGGACCCAGTGTGGCCGGTATGAAAACAAGCCAAAACTTCTCATTCGTCGGTAAACACTTCGCATGCCAATAGGTCTTCCGTGTTCTGCAAACCATTCATTTGCAATGGACCTGGTAGTGGAGAAACGGTCCCTTAACGCCAATAATCTTAGGCGGCGATCTTCACGGTCTGTTGTTCTACGACGGCGTCCAGTGCCCCTTGCTCTTTGCGTACGGCCTTCCCGAAGCCATGCCTGACAACTCCTAACCACAGTGTCTACACTTCTTTGCACTCTAACTGCAATTGCCCGAAAAGAAAGTCCACCTTCCCGAAGTCCCACTATACGGCCCCTATCAAACTCACTAAGTTGACGAAATCGTACAGTTCTCCGTACTCTAGGCATCGTAACCGATCGTAAAGGATGTCAAGAACCAAAATCGGCCAACGTTGATTCTTTACTGCGGCTGAAATATTCATTTTTAGTGCGTTAGTGAATTAAAAAAAAAAGCAGTATAAAAACCGGAATGTCCAACTGATAAGGCTGAAAATTTTTTCACTTGTTATTTACAGTAAGATAAATACATTCACCAACTTTTATTAAAATAAAACCATTTAAACTGTGTTCGGATTTATATGTAACTTAGTATATTTTGATAATTTAAAATTTAATCTGCGTTAAGTCTTCCACAAATCCTATATTTAGACACAATTACACTAATGTTTATCACTTTATATCTGTAATTTCGAACTGAAACAATTGTTTAATACCAAATAGAGGAATAAATGTTTGCCCAATATGGCGGGTGATTGTATATAATCATGGCATCGTCCATGTTGTATTTAGTTCATTAGAATATTTTGGTGTTGCCTGCAGGTGTTATACAACAATTTGACGAATGTCAGAAATGAAATACCGACAGAGTCGAATGATTTACCTAGAATTTTTACCAGATCTATATCTTCGGTTTGAACAGTTGATAAAACCTTTTTAACCAATATGCATGCGTTGTTTGTCTTAAAACATTGGTTATGGCATTTTAACAAAAATATGACAGCAGAAAGTTAGGTTACGGTGAAGTTGTATACCAACATATTTAGCATATGTACAGCCTTTAACAGTTTCTAAACAACAGTTGTATAAGTGCTTCCGTTGGGAGCAGTTTGTTGGCTAAAGTAGTAAATTTGCACAGCAAAACAACAAGGCTCGGGTTTGTTTTATAAACTTTACCATGGATGCCACAACACAACCATTTTGACTAACCTGCAAATATGCCGTATAAAATTGTTGTATAAACGTTTATGCATCAGTTAAAAATTTGTCCTATAAGGTGTTGTGTAACTATGCTATAAGAATGTTTTAAACATCTCATGTTAGAGCAAATATGTTGCGGAAAGCAAATTTGCATTCCACACAACATTAAGCCAGCATTTTGGTGTTCAGGCAACAACAATAGAGAGCTTTTATGGCTGAACGGTTCTTTTACCAAAAGCTTATAGCACTACTTTGCTAGTTGGGAGATATTGCTTTTCACGCAAAACAAGTTTTTATAATTTACTACTTACTTATTTGGACTAACGCATACATGTGTGAGATGTTTTCCTTTCTCAGATAACTTTATATATCGTTGTTTCTTCACACTGAAATTGTGCACTGCTATCACAGATCCGACCGGATACACTACCTCATCATCAGATATAAAGTGTAAATTGTTTCTGATCCTGGTTTCCAGACCTAGCAACAGCTGAGGCTGCAGCACCGGAAGATTCATCGTTGTGACTTGAAAGATATTGTACCACTTATTTAAAAATTATTCAAAACGTCGTAAATGTCAGAATGACTGTCATTGCCGTAAAGCGGGGTGCTAGGTGAAGATAGCGAGTTGTTAGGTCGATACGTCTTGGTTGTCAAGTTGTTAAAGCAACGGGAGAGAGGGCGAAATTCCTATAACATTAGTTTACGCAGAAAATGTACCTCTACAAAAAGATGTTTAGACGTAAATGACTCTCATTTATTTTTTCAAAAAACCGTTTAGGAGATTTTTGCAAAAAACGTGTTTTTTGCGCCATAGTGCAGTTATTACCAAAAATCTTCCCTTCACGGCAATATATGATTTGTGTCAATTAAATTCGGAGTGATCCCAAAATGTCTGTTGAAAGTTGAGAAGAAAGACATCTTTGAAGCTTTTTTCAACATTATCACGGTTTATTGACTTTTTTTTGAGGCAACATCTTTTTTATACTAACATGAATTATGCAAGCTCAGAGATGATTTTGTCACCTATGTAACAAGCATAAGTTTGTCTGAATCGGACAAAAAATGTGGAAATTATGACTCGTAATGTGAACACATGCAATTTTGCAGTATTCACATACATCTTTACGTTCATTTAGGGTACAAAATACGCTTTCACTGTGATACTTTTTCTCTTATGTTGCGGGAAATCTTCACGAAGTTGCTTCCAGCAATAGTCGCTCATCATGCCTTGATCCTAAAAGCACTTATAACGATTTTCAATCGCAGCAATGTCTTGATGAAATCCAAATGACTGAGAAGTAGGTGCATTTCCAAAGTCATGCGAGAACCTGTAAGCATAAAAAAAGTTGAATGTTTTGTTGTTGTTGTTGTCGAATATAAAGTTTTCCGCAAAAATTGTTGTACCCATTTTATGCGTCCAGGTTTTAAATACCACCTCAAACAATTTGCATCAACAGAACCCCATCTTACAATAATTTGAGGTAAATTTTTTAATATGATTAGACTACTGGGCATTAGAGGACCCTCGTGTCATCCATCAACCACCACTATATCCTCGTCGAGTCACAGTTTGATGCGGTGTTTGGTATGGAGGTGTCATTGGACCTTAAATCTTTGAGGACGCTGCAGGTAATTCTCTTACTTCCTGGCTCTTCAAATCCAACAATTTAACCTGCAAAGCATGTGGTTCCAGCTCCGGCTTGAGCGGCTTATAGAGACGGATATTTGTCTGATATTATTTTTCATACATAATTTTGAAGTTTCAATGAAATAGTAAGATGAAAAAAAATGGACGTATTTTATTTCATTTCACAAATATTCAAGATATAGACCAGTCAGTTACATATCGGCCACCCTGTATAATATTACCATCCAGTACTGTACTATAAGCTGCACACTTTATTATATTTATAGGTTTTTGGTGTATTTCTGTTATGCGCTAAGTCTAGCTATAAGCTGAACATCGTCCTAGGGTCAAAAAGGTCTATGATCTGTCTTATACAGGGTGGCCCATAAGTCCTTTGAGCTGGAAAAAAAGGAATAAAACCAAACTAATTACATTATGAAGAATTATTATATTTTGTTATCATCTTTATTGAATGGGAATTATGTTTTAAAAATCACATCGTCTAAATGCAATCCATAACGATCACGGCACTCATATAAACGACGTCTAAAATTGTCGATGACTGCGCGGCAAGTCAACACTGTAATGCTTGCCATTTCTCTTCGGATATTTTCTTTCAGGACATCAACTGATCGCGGAGTGGTGTCGTACACTTTACTCTTGAGGTAGCCCCATAAAAAGAAGTCCATTGGGGTCAAATCTGGACTACGTGGTGGCCAGGAAATGTCTCCTCTTCGAGAAATTACTTTGCTGGGAAAAAGTTGACAGACGACGGGCATAGAAGTGTTGGAGGTGTGGGCAGTTGCTCCGTCCTGTTGAAACCAGGTCTGCGTATTATAGCCTGGAAAATTCTGCAACGGTGGTGTCAAAAACTCTTCTATCATTGCTACATACCGCTCCGAAGTAACAGTTAATGCGCGACCTCTGTCGTCCTCAAAAAAATAAGGGCCTACGATGCCATGCGCTGACATAGCAGCCGAAACTGTAACTTTAGGGCTGTGTAAGGGCTTCTGATGCTTACGCCTTGGTTTTTCGGGGCTCCAATAACGGCAATTTTGTTTATTTACATGCCCGTTTAAATGGAAGTGATCCTCGTCCGAGAACAACACATTATTGAGCGAAGAAAATCGATTCAACATTTCATTCGCAAAGTTTAGTCTCTGAATAGCGTCATTATCTTTTAATTCCTGCACTAACTGAATTTTGTAAGCGTGCAGACGTAAATCTTTCCTTAAAATCCGCTGTAAAGATGTTCTGGATACGTTTAGTGCACTGGAACGCTTACGAGTAGACTGGGTAGGATTTTGACGAACAGACTGTGCCACAATGTTGATGTTTTCTTCAATACGAGTTGTCCTTGGTCGACCCCACCGCTGTTTATCTAACGTCGAACCAGTCTCTTCGAACTTAGCAACCCAGTTCTTAATCGTTTGAGCTGTTGGACACTTTGTAAAATTGTGGTATTCTCGATATTTACGCCGCGCAATGGTTGCCGAATCATCATTTTGATAAAACGCGCGCACACAAAAAGCACGATCCGCTCCAGTGAAACACTCCATGGCGACTGAATTCCCAGACACTGAAGATACTGCCCCCACCTCGCCCGCGCCGCTCACGCTCACCCGTTAAATTTTATTCAAATTTGAAATTTCAAAGGACTTATGGACCACCCTGTAGTTCAGACTAGAGACGCGCACTATATTTGAGGATTCGGCCCCAAAATATAAGTAAAACTGTCCAAAGATGTCAAAAACGACCTCCAAATTACGGTAACATAATGGGATTTTTTTATTACTGTGGTTTCTCTATGGATTCTGAGTTTCGGTATCTTAAATCTATATTAGGATGCTATACAAGGAAAAATGTGCGTACCCATTTTCCACGTCTTAAACATATTTTCGGCAAACACATTTATGACTATGTGGGGGAGGATCATATCTACGCCGCTGTATAATAACAATCACAACAAAATTGAACATGTGCAATAGAATCAAACAGAATTTATATAGAAAACTAATATCTTCCATCTAGTTCCCCCTATACGCATAGAAGTAAAAATCATATCCCCTTCCGATTGTTCCTTTTCCATTTCAATGTTCGCTTGGAAATTGGCCATCAAACTGCTAAAGGGACCTGATTCATCACTGTTTATCTTATTGTATTGACAAATGATTTCGGACAACTGAAATCCTGGACGTCTCGTTCCATTTACCTCGGTAAACTTGGAGAATTTTTGCCACCCTAGGTGAAGTTCTTCTTTAGGGAAGCGGGTATATTAAGGGACATCCTAAAGACAACCAGTGGCGTAACGTAGGCACATCCTTAAGTGGGTATTTTTGATTTTTAAAAGCTTTGATATAATCGTTTTACTGCTGAATATTTTTGGGTTCCACTACTTCATTGAGTCATGTTTTCATTTCTATCTTGTTTTCGTGCAATCAGCGAAATATGCAATATATTAATACAGTACCTGATTGAACTTTGAGAGGTAATTCTTTGAGTAAACGTTCATATTAAAGATAACAACCGGTTGCAAAAAAAATCCGATGATTCGTTAGCCGATATTGCTAAAACACAGTGAACTCGCTAGGAATCCATGTAAGAATAACGATTCATGGATTTACATCTGATATAATATTGTTACGACGAAAATGAGTGATAGCCTAGGTACTACGCCTGCAGAATGGACTATAATAGAATTTCTCAGCCTACCTCTGAGATTTTGTCCTTTCTACTAAACATCGCCGCCCTTTTTCCTTGGAGTTATATCTAGTTACCGACTATCTAGTTACTGAAAATGGCTCTCCGAATTTAGTTTTTCATTCAGTTTCAACAGCTCGTAAGCTACTAACTAGTCTAAAAATTTCCATCCTGTGGGCGAATTTGGTTTAGAGATAGTGCAATTAGGTTTCCCCGGTTCCCAGTGTGCTATTTTTCTTACAAAATTTAGACCTGATGTTTCAAATCCGACTCTCACGATTTTAAAATAAAAAGTACAATAACATTCCCACCTTTTCTCTCTACAAGATAACTCAATCAGAATTTCAATATGATGTTTCGTCTGTTGCCTTCAATCGTCCACTGCGCAACTTTGCCCACTGGCTCAAACACTTCGTTGCATAGAGTTAAGGCTGATGGCCGTTAGGCAGCGCTATTTCACGAGATAAGAAAATGCATTTCGTAGTTCCTGATTTTCTCAGTTCCTTTTGAACGCAGAAGCTTTCAATTTTTAGGTTAGCTGTAAGAAATAGTTTTCTTGTTCTGAAACTACTAGATTTCACAAAAAAATTACGACCTATGAGATCAATTTATTTTTGATAGAAAATGGCTATGGGTGAATATCAGGTATTTGGGTTTTTAGTGGTACCTAAGAAAAATTACTCATTTCAGTTTCATATTCATTACCTCTTAAGATTATACTATTTGTGATGCATCTTTGACAGGACCAGATAGTTTTTTGATTTTTAGAGTTTTTACAGCTACCAGGGGAAAATGTGTAGTCAGGGGAGTGACACTATACACAGGGTAGTGACAAACTGACACAGAAGAGTGACAACTTCTCATGTGAATGATCTTAAAGGACACTTTATAAAAGAATATAAATACCAATAGGTAAATAAGTTATTGAAAATAACAAAATCCTACATTTTCTATTAGTCTCTTAAAAAATAACATTTGGATCAACTGAGTGAACCCTGCTCACACAAGAACTAATATAAATAAAAACCACTATAGCTGTTTATATCTTGCAACTTAATATAGATAGCAATGTAGGTACCTGAGTAATAATAATAATAATAATAATAATAGAAATAAAATTATAAAAACTTAAAACAAAAAATTGACATAATACTTATGGTCAGTCTTTGAATCGCAATCAGTGCTTATAAATAAAAAATGGTAGCTAGCATAAAAATAAAACTAACATAGGTATAACCCGATTTTTCATGAATTCGAGTAGATACTCATTTTTCGAATACAGGTATAGGAGTGTGAATTTATAAAATAATCTATTTCCTCTCATTACTATATTTGGCACCGGCAGTCTTTCTAATACTTTTCCAAATTTATGTCGGAAATGTCATGCGATAGATAGTAATTTGGCATTGCTTGAAAACTCATAAAGCCTATAATTTTCGTTCTTCTTAAAGAGAGCAAAATCAACTCCATATTTGCATGAATTACACACAAGCATGTTTCTCTTCTATGAACGTTTGGATATACAATCCAAAAAGGTCTCAAACGTCAAAATGAAGTATAACTTATCGGCACTCCTTTGTTTTTAATGAACCGTTCGTGTAAATGCTTCATTGAGTCTAGTAAAACCCTCTTTTGTTTTTTACTTTGTTTTTCGTAATGTAGTCATTTTTTCCTGCGCATAAGCGACTGTTGCAGTCTCCTTCAAAAAAAATTTAATTACGTTCTTTATCTTCTCTCTAGTTTCATTCATTCTTGTTCTCCTTGTCACGTCTATCAAACCTCTCCCACAGTGGGTTATCGTTTCACAGGCTTCATATCAATTTGACTTGAAACATTGTACTTTCTAACAAACCTACCACTCAATACTTTACGTGTCTTCTCATTTTTCTTTTTGGTATGCTTTATATTTTCTTTTAGTTGATTTTGAACTACCTTACTGAATGACAGATGCTTCTTCCACGTTCTCCTGATTACTTGGTTTCGTTTTTTTTTAGTAATCGATCCACTTTCGACTTTGGTGACATTTTTAGACTTCTTACGTGAGCTAGTTTCCTTTGAAATCTCTTCACCTTGTTTTTTAATCGATCAATTTCGTTTTTTTGTTTTTTGATAAGCTCATTTATCCGTTTCCTCTGTTTTTCTGAGGGTCTATTGGCACCTGAAGCTCTATTGTCCAATATTTGAGGATCGAAGTGTGGATCTTCATGGTCCGAAGGCGGCGATGACTCTGGCTAATTAACAATAGTTTTTTGCCTCACACGATCCCTATATCTTTCAGTTTGCTCTCTCCATATCTTTCTCATAGCTCGCTGTTCCCTATCTGTCAGATCTTTTATCCTTCTAACTTGTACTTTCTCCTTCTTTCTGTGATACTTCTCTTTTTCTTTTTCTTTTAAATCAGCATTCTTGAGTGGATCATTTTTAATTCGCTGGTCGCGTGGTCTTTCTGCTTGGCGTTTTTTCTCCATTCTTTACTCTCGGGTTTGATTTTTTATAATTTTGCCATTTTAACGAGTTATGTTTTTTTTTGGTACCTGAAATTAATGAAATAGTGTCTATACCACATTCAACTTCAAGAGCAGGAAGCAGGCCGCTCAGAGCCCTAAACTGGGCCAGGCAACTTCTTGGGTGCAGCCCGCTGATTGATGTAACAGATTGATATGAACACTGACAATGAGCGTTTGATCACTGAATACGGCCCTAGGCGTCTGGCCGTGTCTGGCCCGGCCCCTCATGCCTGACCTATTTCAGATCTACTGCCTCTTGAAGTTGAATTTGGTATAGTAGCTACACATCTTATACAAAAAGGTGCCTTTGTATTTCCCCTGGGCAGTGTGTATTTCCCCTGGGCAGTGTGTATTTCCCCTGACATAAAAAATGCCAGGGGAGTGACTCCAGGGAAGTGACAAAAACGTGCGTAAGCCCCAAAAAAGCAAGATATGTTGATTATTATATTATTTTAACGTGATTCGTGGCTTTTGTATTCAAAAATCTTAATTTTTTATAAAATCGCAAAAATGTAACTTTTAAATTCACAAAGATATGCTTACCAGGGGAAATGCTTCACTCACTGGCAAAAGGGTATCGGACAACGGTTAGTGGGCTACTGACGCCTCCCTGGTCTTCGTTTTCCAAATTACGATAGTTTCGCACTATCCCATCTTCATTTGCTACTTGCTGCTCAAAGTAAAGTCGCATAGTTGCCATATTTTGATGAATATATGCAATTTGAATTGCGCCAGGTGAGGGTGACACTGTTCTCAGGAACAACTAATAAACGGGATTTTTTATGCATTTATGTATATTTTTAGTGTGCCTTTTTGCGAAAATATGTTATCAGATGTATTAGGTAATACAAAGAGTATCCGCTTATTGTTATACCAGTACATAATACAGAGATTTGTTGATGTTTGAAGTGAAATTTGGGAATGGAACATGCCAGGGGAGTATACATTTTGTTAACTTTCAATCAGATTTTTCCTAAATTTTAATGGTTACCTCAATTGCGCCATATGTTCCAAATAAAGATTGACATCTTCCACTATTTGAATGGTCTATTTCCACAATTTGTCCATTGGATTAAGTTTTTTTTGCAGGAACATTGAATTCTCCAATAACTGATATTCACCCCTATACCAAAAAACAAGCTTTTTTCCGAACTTAACAATTTTCATCTGAAGATTAAGCTAGAAACTGCATCAAAATCGGTCAATAATGAAGCCAGATATCCTGGAACTAAGTTTGCGGTAAAGTAAAAAATGCTCTTGAAAGAGTACAACAAAAGATATTATGCGGGTCAGGCCAATATCGTTCAAAACCTCAAAAATCCGTACACATTGAACTCAAGCCGTCAGACAAATTTGGTTCTCATATTCTAAGATGTCTAAAAACTTTGAGATTTTTTGTTGCTTAGTATGGTTCATGTTCTGGCAAACAATGAAGAAAACAAGGTAGAGACATGGACCTGAAAATCGCATTGTATTTTGTATGTTTTCAGTTAATCAAAAATTGTGAATCACCCATGCTTGTCTGGCCAATAAAACCGCATGTATAGGTTTCAATCACAAAAATGATATCCTTTGTTATTGAAATGTTTACAGTAAAGAAGATTCTGTCAATACAAGTGGTTTTATTGGATAGATGGTTGCAGGATTATAGAGATGTAAACCACATGATACGTTTCAGACATTAAATATCTAGTCTAACAAATATTGAAATGATAAAATCGATTAGTGTTTTTTTGTCAGTTACATGTTTTGAGTCTGTCTGCTAAATAGTACGACAAAAATAGGGACGATGTGCGAAGTGCAGATCTATAACATACCAAAAAAATGACCCTGGTAAAAGTTTCACTGTTTTTGAGATATTAATTTCTTGTGTCACTTTTTTAAATCTATCTTTTGTTGCTGTGCCTAGAAATAACAGGATATCTGTTTGTGTTTTTTTTTTTCTTGCAAAATATTCTCAGATACTTGGTCTGGCATTTGAAATATCATTTTCGATAAATACAAGTAGGTAAACTTGACAAACTAATTTCTTCTTCGCAATTTTTATTTTAGAAAACTATTTCACTCAATGGAATAAAAATGTACTAGACTACTACTGCAATGTACTGCGATAAATTACATGCTTAATCAGCATCAGAAAATAGATCGAACGAAGAAATTTTTATTATCTCAAAAACAGTGAAACTTTCACTAGGGTCATCTTTTTGGTATGTTGTATATCTGCCTTTCACTTATCTTCCCTTTTTTGTCGTACTATTTACAGGACAGCCTGCATATCACATTCAAATCTTTTTTTAACAATTCCAATTTTTTGATGTTTCATTTGGTATTACAACGAAAGTCGTGTTCATCCTTTGTTTCGTCTCATCCTGTTGAGTCATTATAAAAAATATACTGAGTGACATATAAAATGCAACACCCAGAATTATTTATTGAATGTTGATAAAAACTGTTAACACATTTTCTATCAGGGAATTATAAGCTGATAAAATCTTGAAGGCATTCCAAACAGCACTTTTACTGCAAGGACTTTTTTGTCATATTAGGATCCGAACAGTGTGAACATGTTAATTTAATATTCAGTGATTTTTCTGTGTTGGTTCCATTTGTTTCATTGCTGTTTCATTGCATTATCATGCCTAGAGTTCACAGACGCGCTAATTTCACTCAACTTTCCGAGTTTGAGATGGGCAGGGAAATCAGGTTACATGAAGCCCGATTTTCTTTTAGAGAAATCGCTAATCGGGTGAATCGAAACAAAGCTACTGTAATGAGATGTTGTCAAGCGTGGTTCCAAGAAGGCCGAAATCGACGAGTTAGAGGTACTGATCGTCAAAGACAGACTACAGAGCGACATAATCGTTATTTGAGGCAACTATCAGGTCTTTTGGACACAGCATCAACGGCACCGATTGGTATGGAGTTGGGAGAGACTTGAATGAAATATGGAATGGAACTCAGTCCTGCTTAGCGATGAGTCCAGATTCTGTTTGGGCACACATGACGGCCGTGCAAGAGTAAGGAAGAGACGTGGTGAACGTCCAATATTCCATCGAACGGCACATCCATCGCACTGTGGGTGTTATGGTATGGGGTGCTATTGCCTGCGGCAGTCGAGGTAGCATCTTCTTCCCTTTTTGGAAACAGTGCAAGATCTGTTTTTCTAGCAGGGCAGTGCATGACCTCATGTCACACGTATCAGTTTAGACATTTTAGAGGCGTCTGGAGTAAATCTGGTTAAGTGGCCTCCTCGATCTCCAGACCTTTCCCCCATCGAACGTGTATGGGACATGATGGGAAGAAGGTTGCAAAATCCACAACACCCTCCACAAATATTGGAGGCTCTACGAAACCAAATTCAGATCGAGTGGGATACAATACACCAAGAAGACATCAATCACCTAATGTAATCAATGCCGCACCGACTTGACGAATGTGTAGCGAACAGAGGATTCAACAGACTATTAACATTAGGGTGGGATATCTCAGCTATTTTACAAAATTTCGAGTTAAAATTTTAGTCACTATCTTGTATTGTTAATAACGTTTCAACAATTGAAACATCTCTTTCTGCTAAGTTGTTGGGTATTACCATTGATTGGGAGCCACATGTTGAAATGCTGCGTCATACATTACGTAAAAGTGCTTATGGTATAAAATTTTTATCAAATCACCACAGTAAGCAAGTCTTACTTACTCTATCCTATTCAAGCTTTAACTGTCACTTGCGCTATGGCACTTTAATCTGGGGATGCTGTTCATTCATAGAGTATTTCTTCTCCAGAAATATGTTACTACAAGTAGAATCATTGAAAATCTTGATTGAGGGATCTTGCAGGGATTATTAAAAATTTTAACAGTCGCTGGTATTTATATTTATGAATTATCAATATTTGTGTATAAAAATAAATTGAACCTTTTCAATAACAGATCTGCTGATACCCCCTCAACATCGTACGCAGCATATCAGAAATCTTTGAGTTACATGGATTGTAAAATATTCAATAATTTAAGAGATGATATTCAAAAAGCACCAACATTAAGCAGTTCTAAGTCTCAGCTGAAATCATTTCTAACAGCTAAATGTTTTTATAGCCTGGAAGAGTCCTTTGTATCCGAAAGTTATTTTTAATCTGTATTGTATTGTTTTTGACTTTTGATTTGTTATAGTCTGTGGCTATTTAACAAAGAAATAAAAGTATTATCATTAATATTTACCAGTAGACCTAAAACTAAAAAAGTATGCTTAAAATTACAGCACTCCTAGTCGGTGTTGCATTTTCCAAGTCATTTAGTATATGTTTCTGGAGTTATTTGGTTGGTTTTTTTGTTAAAATATTTTTATTTGACGTTTCGCCAACCGAGTGGTTGGCATCTTCACAGGATGTCTATGGTTCGGAGTCCTGTGAGCTACATTCGCATTTCATTATCTTTCTGGAATTGAACGTTACTTTTCTGCGCAACCGCTTCTAGTTAATTCACCCTTGTAATATTTTTCAAACTACTATGATCAGCTTAAATAATATCATAATCAGATTTCTCACCTTAGCGTCAGTTTAATTTTTTCAGTGGGCCTCATAGGCTGTTGAACTATTATTACAAGACTGTTCTAACTAATCCGCTTGAACGATCCATAAAGTATGATTGAACAGGGCAATATTCGCATGAAAAATTGTCTAAATATTTATCCTTTTCCCAACTAGCAAAGTAGTGGTATAAGCTTTTGGTAAAAGAACCGTTCAGTCATAAAAGTTCTCTATTGTTGTTGCCTGAACACAAAAATGCTGGCTTAATGTTGTGTGGAATGCAGATTTGCTTTCTGCAACATATTTGCTCTAAAATAAAGTGTTTAAAATATTCTTATAGCATAGTTATACAACACCTTACAGGTCAAATTTCTAACTGTTGCATAAACGTTTATAGAACTATTTTATACGGCATATTTGCACGTTAGTCAAAATGGTTGTGTTGTGGCATCCATGGTAACGTTTATAAAACAAACCCGAGCGTTGTTGTTTTGCTGTCCAATTTACTACTTTAGCCAACATGTTGCTCCCAACGGAAGCACTTATACAACTGTTGTTTAGTAACTGTTAAAGGCTGTACATATGCTGAATATGTAGGTAAACAACTTCACCATAACCTAACTTTCTGCTGTCATATTTTTGTAAAATGCTAAAATGCCATAATCAATGTTTTAAGACAAACAACGCATGCATATTGGTTCAAAAGGTTTTTCAACTGTTCAAACAGAAGATATAGATCTGGTACAAATTCTGGGTAAATCATTCGACTCTGTCGGTATTTCATTTCAGACATTTGTCAAATTGTTGTATAACACGTGCAGGTAAGACCAAAATATTCTAATAACCTAAAGACAACATGGACGATGCCATGATTGTGCACAACCACCCGCCATATTGGGCAAACATTTATTCCTCTATTTAATATTAAATAATTATGTTCCAGTTCGAAATTACAGATATAAAGTGATAAACATTAGTGTAATTGTGTCTAAATATAGGATTTGTGGAAGATTTAACGCAGATAAGTTCAATTTTCCATCTTAAAAATCTAGACATAATTTGATCATTGTCAAAATATGAATCAAATACGAAGCCCGTAGAAATTGGGTAACTAATTTGCACGATAATCACAATAAAATTTGCTGCGCAAGTAATTCAATAGCCCTATATCACAGTGTAGAAGTTTATCATATACCTGTGTATGAAATTCACAATGGCCGATATGTAAGTAAACAAGATGATTGTAATGTGTTAGTTATATATTCTTCACTTCGTCTATACAATCCATAAGAAATAGTTTGGTTTGCAATAAAGTAGAATCACGTAACAGAATAGTTGTATAGTTGACAAAAACTGAATCTTGCACAGACGCAAATGTTCTATAGCGGCTGCAAGAGGCTTACACTTTTGTTGTATAACTGTTACCTGCAGCCCTTATTTAACCTCTTAAATGACTGAAGTGTCCTATTAGGTGTGCCCATTCCGTTTGTATAGCTGTTGTAAGAGGGTTTTGCCAATGTTCCTACATTATAAAATGCTGTTTAAGAATACTGTATAATCATTCTTGCAACTCTAATAGGAGTGATAATTGTTAGTTGGGTTGTGATATGTGTCTGAATTAAAATATTTTGGAAGCCGTGTTCCCTGATACAGTTTTTTGAGCTAGGTAAGTGATAACTATCATTTCTATTCCTCAACTAAAAGAAATGGCGTGAGAATTAACGCATCCTCCATGATATTAATGGAACATCTGAAAGACGAGAGGTAGCGTTATGAGAATCTAACTGAGCAATTAGGATCGCACCCAATGAAAATAGTGTCACTTTAGTCATTCCATGAATTTGTCTTCATTATTCTACAAGAAGGAAGCTAAATCTATCATAATTGATTTCGAGCGAAAAACTCAGTATGTATTATTTTGATTAGTATCAGATGCTAACAAAGTTTTTCGTTACATTGTAGATACACGAATTATACAAAATCTTTGAAACACCTTACGTACATCACCAACATCAAAAAACCCGCTCCTGTCAATAGCTTTCATTTTCCCCTCCTTTCTCAACCATTAGCAGCATGTTTATTGTTGTGGCACTAGCATGGAGTCCCTTGAGGAGCCAGTCATCAGTTTCGGCCCCAATAACTCCCTCATAGAGGGGTCGCTCGGCACGTCTTCGACAAGCCGCATTCTTTTAATTATCAACGGCCGCAAAACAAGGTGTAATTATTGGAAGGATGGAAGGCGTAGTTAGTGGGTTAGTTTGGATGGAGTTAAACAAGGAGTTAACGATGTGTGATGGCCTTTTGTGGATAGTCATTGGCAATATTAACGCCTTATGTTCAATCAAGTCGTTCACAATAAGAATAAAACCATAACTGTAACTAATGAAAATACGTTTGCATAAATTGCTCACTTAGTGCAGGGTTAAGATATTTGACTCCATTTTTCCTAGGGATCAAACGTTCTATTAATGGATAGAACTTAACATGTAGAATTTAATGATTCTGTTTGATACTTTCGAGTACTACATAAATAGTATTAGTTTTAAATTAAATACACAATTCTTTTTATGCAGAACTCGAAACTATCAAACTAAGAATCGTGAAATTCTGGATGTTACGTTCTATCCATTAATAGAATCTTTTGTCCTAGCTCACAAACGATTATGTTCGGCACAAGTTAGTTCCTCTGAATTAGCTACAATCATTTATAACAAAAAAAATAAATGGATCAAGTCAGCCAAACAGGCTCATGTAATTAGCCCCACACCTTTGATAACGCTAACGCTAGTCTCTTCTTTGCTCTAAGTATCTCTGGAGGAACTATCGAAACTCCAGATTAGATATTGGAATCGATTTGTCGCCCGGGGAGGTGGAGTAGTGACTGGCCTAGGCTCCTAAGTAGCCTGCTTGTTCACGATAACTGAAGAGCGAAGTTGAGGGGAGGTTAGGCATAATAATACCCCAAGAATCTATTAAAAAGCAGGGGATTAGGATGGGGGTTGGGAGACACGTGTAATATTAACGAAACTTTAAGTTCGTTCACATGGGGCGGAGCCAGAGGGACATTTTGAGGTGGCGGGACTTCTGGCGAATGATCTTGTGATATTGTGACAATGGGAAAACCAGGAGGAGAGTTACCGGCTATTGAAAATTGAAGAGCGGGGAGACAATAATTTTCTGCGTATTTACCTTTCCCCAGTGATCTTTTCTTTGGGGGGAGGGGCGAAGGTTATCTCTCTCTTCTCCCGGTTATCGTACAAAAATTGTAATAGTCGTACATCAAGTAACAATGTGTCAAAAGTGTTTGGAAGGGATGTCGTTGATATGCTCGCAACACGACATGGCAATTGAGCATTTGCGTCATTATGCGTAGAGATCAGAACTTCCACTGGTCCTCGTTTCATGTTTCATTAATCTGCACCGAAAACCAAATTTGTCTGACGGCTTAAGTTCAATGAGTTCGAGAGAGAAGTGTCTATGGACACATATGCTATTCGCCTCTAAGTTGCTGCTTATCGAATTAACTACTATTTTTCTTAATTGGCTTTTATGAGGCTGCTGTCATTCGAGGTACATCTCCAAGTACCTTGCTGAGGTAATGTCGGCGTTTCTCTGTGACTGCAAATACAGCGCTAACATGTCAAACCTATTTTCATTTGAATAGTGAATACCGGCCATTTTCAACAGGTTTTGACAATTTTTTTTTGTCAGATTTATTTATATATTTTCACCAGGTTACTGGATGTTTCCCTCTACTTAAACGTTAATAACATTTAGCAACAATCTCACATACTACTGTAAGTTAATTTAAAATCGTTTTGCACATTAGTTGCTATTTCTTCTTAATGTTATTGCATCTCCTGATGAAGATGGCAAAGTCTATTGAAAGCTAGATACTAATAAAGTATAAAGAGTCCCCGTTGCTTGAGTATTGTCGAAGTACCGAACGAAAGGAGAAAGCTTAATTTTTCACCTAACTGGTCTAGACGACAAGGACCATGTTTCAAGTTATATATATAGGGTGACTTTGAAGTTGTGTCATTAATTTTCAGATAATGATTGTAGAAGGAAGATAAACCAAAATATGTGTGTAAAAATAAAAAAAAAAATTAAAAAAGAATTTTACCTTGTTTTATAAAGTATCCTCCCGACAAGTATTTCAGTGCGGACCTGTATTTGATCGTGAGGTCTTGGAGCACCGGCATGCCGTCCATATGTGAGGTCTTAAGTCAAATGATTCACGAACCCGTTGTACTACATTAACAAAGGCACGAGGGGTTCGTTGCACTCGATTGGGAAACCGATCCGCATAAACATGTGCCATTTTTTATTTCGTTTGAGCCACGCAACACACACCACTATTCACTACCGACTGACACTGACTGTATACAACTGAATGAAATAATTGTAAAAACATCGTTCCAAATTCTTTCGCTTTTTTGTTTCCGATGCGATGAACCGATAAGGCGGATTATATCCGTTGTCGCCAAACATGAGCACATAATATTATTATTGAGACAGGGCGGTACTCAAACTTCCAAAGGGCTATAACTTTGTTACTTTAATTTTACCAGAAAAATGGTAAAGGAAAAAACTTTTCTTTTGATCAGATCTACTCACTGTTAAAATAAATGACTCAACTTCGAAGTCACCCTGTATATATATACAGGGTGGCCAAACACGTGACGTCATAAAAAAAATTAGATTCCCCACATCGAGACGAACCCAAATCACCCCCATATATGTGGTCCGATTTTGTTTAGTTTAGGAGTTATGATTTTTTTTCGGATTTTTCGAGACTTTTTGAGTTCTGTGTTTATTTTTACCATAACTTCGTTAATAATTGTGATAAATGCCTGCTTTTTTCACGATTATGTAGCTAAGACCTAAGGCTTAACTATCATATAATCATTCAAGTCATGTAACTAATACTACCTTTTAATTTTTTTCAAAATCTTCGAACATAACAAAAAAGTAAAAAAGTGCAACAACTTTGAACGTTTATAAAAAATTGAAAAAACATGTTCTTACTATTCGTAAGTATCTTAGAAACTTCCTTACGGTATCAGCTATTTACCGTAAAAATTTCATCAACCTAGCTTTACTACATGCTACCGTAATTGTGGCTCAAATAGAACCGAACCCAAAATTGGATAACCCTCTGCTCAATAGAAATTGTTAGTTTCGGAAAAAAAATTTGCAAAAACCACAAAAACACGTTTGATTTTTACTGAACAGCAGATTATTATTCATTTATGTTATTTACAAGAGGTTTTCAAAATGTCTGCCTCTAACAGAAATGCACAGTGTACACCTACGTATGAAATTTTGTTTTAAATCTCTAAATGCTTGTGTGTTGTTTTTCAACACATGTGTCGCTTCTTGAATTTTGTTCCTCAATGAATTTTCATTTGCACATTCTTGGGCGAATGTTATGTCTTTAAAATATCCTCAAACAAAAAAATCAATGGGGTTGAGGTCAGGGGAGCGTGGAGGCCATCGTATCGGTCCGTTTCGTCCGATCCATCTGTCTGGGAACCTTTCGTTTAAGTAGTTTCGCACGATCGTTGCGTTGTGGCATGGTGCACCATCATTCTGGAACACCATGTTCCGACTGGCTTCCAGGCTTGAATCTTCCAGCAATAATGGTAGGCTATTTTCAAGGAAGCTTTTGTAGGCTACCGAATCCAACCTTGACGGCAGTTCAAATGGACCGATAAATTCCATATTGAATATTCCTGACCACATGTTCACACTAAAACGGTGTTGAAATGTCGACGGCCTTGACTGGTGGGGGTTTTCAACAGACCAAGTATGTAAATTATGGATATTGAATATCCCTGTTCTTTCAAAACGTGACTCGTCAGTCCATAAAATTTTATCAAAAAAATCGGGATCCTCTCGTTGTCTTCGCAGCATTGTCTCGCAGAAATCCACTCTTAACTGGTAATCTGAAGACATCAACGCTTGAACTCTTTGAACATGATAGGCATGATAACCTTCTTCATGAAGAATATTTTGTATCGATGTTCGTGGTATTCTAAGGATTCGGTAGCCTACAAAAGCTTCCTTGAAAATAGCCTACCATTATTGCTGGAAGATTCAAACCTGGAAGCCAGACGGAACATGGTGTTCCAGAATGATGGTGCACCATGCCACAACGCAACGATCGTGCGAAACTACTTAAACGAAAGGTTCCCAGACAGATGGATCGGACGAAACGGACCGATACGATGGCCTCCACGCACCCCTGACCTCAACCCCATTGATTTTTTTGTTTGGGGATATTTTAAAGACATAACATTCGCCCAAGAATGTGCAAATGAAAATTCATTGAGGAACAAAATTCAAGAAGCGACACATGTGTTGAAAAACAACACACAAGCATTTAGAGATTTAAAACAAAATTTCATACGTAGGTGTACACTGTGCATTTCTGTTAGAGGCAGACATTTTGAAAACCTCTTGTAAATAACATAAATGAATAATAATCTGCTGTTCAGTAAAAATCAAACGTGTTTTTGTGGTTTTTGCAAATTTTTTTTCCGAAACTAACAATTTCTATTGAGCAGAGGGTTATCCAATTTTGGGTTCGGTTCTATTTGAGCCACAATTACGGTAGCATGTAGTAAAGCTAGGTTGATGAAATTTTTACGGTAAATAGCTGATACCGTAAGGAAGTTTTTAAGATACTTACGAACAGTAAGAACATGTTTTTTCAATTTTTTATAAACGTTCAAAGTTGTTGCACTTTTTTACTTTTTTGTTATGTTCGAAGATTTTGAAAAAAATTAAAAGGTAGTATTAGTTACATGACTTGAATGATTATATGATAGTTAAGCCTTAGGTCTTAGCTACATAATCGTGAAAAAAGCAGGCATTTATCACAATTATTAACGAAGTTATGGTAAAAATAAACACAGAACTCAAAAATTCTCGAAAAATCCGAAAAAAAATCATAACTCCTAAACTAAACAAAATCGGACCATATATATGGGGGTGATTTGGGTTCCTCTCGATGTGGGGAATCCAATTTTTTTTTATGACGTCACGTGTTTGGCCACCCTGTATATACATATACGAGTATATACAGGGTGTTCGAAAAGTTGGGGTTTTCCTTTTCAGAAACAACTACCCTTGAAATAACAAAGGTAATGTGAAGTGAAACGAGGGCGACCAAGTAAAAAAAAAATAAAGGAAAAAGTACTCACTCTCCAGTTGACGAGAAGGGCTAAGTACGTCTCTACCCGAAATCATACCGCTCCAACAGAAAATGAAATCAGCTGATGCGCTACCGAGCTGACGCAGGCAAACAAGGAAGACAAAATGTTGCGTAAAAAGTCTAGGTATTGCATCCTGTCCAATCGATTTGGGAGAATAAATGGTCCAATGAGCATACCGTTCACCATGCCAGCCCAAACATTCACCGAAAATGTTTGTTGAGAATGTGCCCGACGGACAGCGTGCGGATTTTCTACTGACAAAACATGAGTGTTGCGAAATTTATTCACCCCATTACGCGTGAATGTAGATTCGTCTGTCACCAATATGCACTTCAAAAAGTCCGGATTATTGTCTTGATGCAACAACCACTCACAAAACGCACTTTTGCTGGAAAATCGTCAGGTTGAAGGGCATGTACACGTTGGACGTGAAACGGATACAGCCCCTCTTCACGCAGCGTTTGCCACACTTTAGTTTTTGATACTTGCACTTCTCTAGCCACGTCTCTAGTGCTTGTTGAGGGATTATCGTCTACGCGATTACCTCTACACGCGTGACTGTAACCGTCGGTTGAAGGTTGCATACTGACCTGACACACTGACCCCGACCCAGTTCTGTCGTCGGGTTGAGCTAGTGTCCTAGTACCACTCGGGGATGTCGCGGGTCGCGGCTACAGGACGGTATTCAGATATTTTTGATGTTGAGAACCCTTTATCTCGGTTCCCATAAGACATTGGTGTATATGGTACTAAGAAAAATTGCTTATGTTTTCAAGATCTACACGTCGTGTAAAGGAAAACCCCAACTTTGCGGACACCCTGTATATACATTACATAAAGAACATATATATATGTATATATGTTAGTCTATGGGCACAAAGTTTTGTAGGCATTTATTAGGTACCTGTTTGATTTAACTGCTTTAAATACTATTGTGACATTGCAATAGCAAAACTTTATTGTTTTGTATCTCCTATACCATCTCGTTTTTTTTTCGTCTTCATATGGTTAAGTGTAAAAATAGCTTTCGCTAAACTTTGCCATAATAAATCGCATTTTTGTACCTTTGTAAATAAAGACGATATCATTATTATTATTATAATTATCTGTTTTCGTTTTACTGAATGCTTAGAGGGTCCTGGTACTGTCGGCTTATTCACATCTTTTGAGTGGTGATTTTAGAGCTTATAATAAAAGGTAAATATGTTTGCTGGTCTAAAGTCTGACATAGGCACTCACGATAATTGTATGTTTTGCTTTTACACCCATAAATCATCATTAAAGATGTAGTCTGTGTTTTACCAAATCATCCAAGATTGATTTTTTATCGAGGATAAGGGTCTGTTTCTGTATGCTTGACGATCACACGATGCGATATAGGTATCACAAACAGTACATCTTGCATGAAGACTTTTTAGCATTTTCTCAATTTATTATTATTAAATATAATGAAAAAAAAATCAAGAAGGCGGTAAGTGTTACGCACATGGAACATGATCCAAGAAGTATTAATTAATTGCGATTTGTACCACGTTACTCTGCGATCTAGTTAAACATAAAATTCAACTTACTGATTTTTTGAACTTGTCCGAGGACAGGTCAAAGCTTGAAAAAAATTCCCATAGAAATCTTAAGCTGTTGAGGATTGTATGTCTATTGCTTTCATGAGAAATATACCCAAATTTTGGATTTCATCTTTCAGAGCAGGAATATAAATTTCATGGAATTCTATATTTTTTTGTGCTGTGATAAGAAAAGAGGTCTAGTCGATTGGCTCCTTATTTTCTATTGGATGATCTCAGTTTTTTCCGCTACGGTCAGAAGCTCGAAAAAATACTAAAGTGAGGTTCGATGATGTTGCCCTATTTTTTATGCCTATATTCTATTACATGGACTCCCTTTACGAAAAAGCTGAGCCCTCGTATAACTGGAATTATCGCGGTAGAATAAAAGAGAGAAACAGAAGCATACAGCAAAACTGATCACTTGGATTTCACAAATGTTGGCAATACCTCCATCGTAAAATAGTCTGGACAAGGACAGTAAATTCAAAAATTCATATGATCAAACTCCACAAAATATTGTAAAAGACTTCGGAAGCACAATGATTATTCTCTCAAGAATAGTTATTATGCAGTTAGTGAATAATATGAGTACGTTAGCTCTGAAATCGTTCTGCATGCTAGCAAAATGCGGTTCTTGATGTATTTCATACCGGGCGTGTCGAGTGTGTGAAGCCGTAAAGACAAAAAAAGTTGCGGCATCAAATGTAACAGGGATAATTAAATAAACGCAACATGTTATACCACCGCATGCATGTGTGAGGAATCCGGTAAAATACAAATAATATTGATGTTGCAGGCTAATTCATTACCTCCGTTAAAGTTAAAAGCATTCTGTGCTCTATACTAGCAGAAAAGTCAATTGGATTGACTCAGTGCTTACCATATTTGGACTATGCGTATGAGTAACTCCAACTTTACCCGCTGTTAGAAGCCCAGGCTACAGAGAAAAAAATAGGTTTTGTTGTGTAAAAAAGTTTAGAAGATATCTGAAAGTTTTGAATGACAAATACATAAAAAGGTAGAGTCAGATATCCATTTTCTTTTATAAACAATAGGAAAAGTTCAAAATTCAGTATTTTGCTAGTATAATTTTCAAATGAAATTTTACAAATAATCGGTAAACTGGAGATTTTTGAGCATAGACAGTCTTAAATTTTTATTTTTTAAGAATTAAAATCGATAAAAAATTAAGCTAAATATAGGTCTTCTCAGCGTTTTTGAATAAATGTTTAGAAATATTGCAATAACATATGTAAAAGGCTAAGAATTTGTGAGAATGAGGTGTTAATATGTGTGCTAAATTTCAGCCGGATCGGCTTAATAGTTTATGTAAAAATCGAATTGTTTATCCTAGGAACGAATTATTTAAAAAATTGTTTTTGCCCAAGATATGGTCCTAGAACATTCACCAACGGGGAAATGTATTCTTCAAGAATTTTTGCAAAAATGTATTATTTCTTTAAAATCGTTGTTGAGTGTTTACTATTAATGTTCAAATATCTTTGAAAGTAAAGGTACTCGCGTATTTTCGGGTGAGGTGGTGGGGCAATCAGCTCTAGCTCTTATTTTTTAAAATTGAGTCTTCAGATCGGAGCGAATTTTATATTATCTCGGCTCCTAAGCAACGCGGAACCTTATTTTTGTTGAATTCGTGGTAACTCGAAATAATGACATCTGGCACATTTTCATTTTCCTGGAAAATCGGGAGGTCTCGGAAAATTTGATACGTTGTATTCTTCAAAGTTAAATTACTATGAAATAATAATAAATTAACAATAAATCATTTACTTTAACTCTCACTCTAATAGAATAATTTATATTTTGCAATACAATTTTTATACAATTCTTAATTCAGTTAATTGGTATACTCTTAACAAAATACATTCCAGTGAATTGTGAAAAATAATGATTCACGTTTATCTTTTATTTATATTTATTTTATTTGCATTCTTTCTGTTATAATAATATTATGTAATGTATTTTTTTATTATAATACTTTATTATTTAATTAATCTTGATCCCCCATTCTAAATCTTTTGTTTGGGCGCTCTACTACTTCTTCAATATATGTAAACTTATTTCTTTGAACAAGTCATCGATTTTTTCAGTCTGCTCTTCATCATCGTCAATTCCAATTACAGCAAGGTTGTAGCATGTGTCATCATCACCGGCATTATAATTTATGCACAAAATTGTGTCTATATTTTTGGCAACTACACCTACCCGTTTCGCAACCAGTAGTACATTTGTACGAAATTTGTTTGATAGTATTGTCTGGTATTAACTAACGATAGTATACATCGGGTCACCTCAATTCGTACTTGGTTAGATCTAATTTATTGTCAAAACCATGTTTGTAATGGGTAATATACCCGTAATGTATGCTGCTTACCAATTTTTATCTGGCTCCTATTGGTCGTACAAGATTTTTTAAATATGCGTTTTTCAACCCCCTATCCAGGCCAACTTGTTAAAATAAATTATGTTGAAATATAACGGAGTTGTAATATTTGTAACTCTAAAAATGGCTATATTTTTAACATCTACAAGAATCCATTTCACTTTTGTAAAATGTTCTGAGACCATATCTTGGGAGTGTTGTTTAAATAATTCATCTATGGGATAAGCAATTAGCTTTTTAAATAAACTGTTAAACCAATCCGGCTGAAATTTACAATGGTTATTGCAATAAATATAATATTAATAATAAACTCCTGTTACTACAAATATTAACTTTTTTTGGATTTTGTTTTTACAATGTAATGATGAATAATACATCTTCAAACTGGTGTCTCAACCTTACTGCCAACTTTTCTCGTTCAAGAAAAATTGCCACTTATTTCCCAACCAAGTATTCCAAAGTAAAACTTTGCTCAACTTTAACTGGCTGTACTGGAAAAAAATGTACTACGAGAGTTTGGCAAGTAACCTTAAAAGTTGGCGCATTTAATAAGGATTCCAAAATGGTATAACACTTAGAAGATTACTCGTTAACTTATGCACAATTTTTATTTGAAGAAAAACTGATGAAAATTTTTCAAAATTTCCTAATTAAACAGCGATTATGAAAACGCACAATGACCCTTAAGGATAACTGTTTGCACAACAGTGGGCGTCAAAATGCTGCTGATGATGATTTACCTTTACAGCAAATGCTGAAACTGTTTTCCTTCAGCCGCAATACACGCTCGACGTCTTCTTAAAAAAGATCGGGTTATTAAACGAGCGAATCCACGGTTATTAACAAACTCAGCTGCTTCCAATAGTCTTTGCCGTAGCTCAGCTACATTTTGAATCGGCTTGAAATACACTTTTTCTTTTACAGTTCCCCAGTAAAAAAAACTTAAATAAACCTCAGCAGTCAAAGTCTCTGGGAACTCAAACGGACCGATTATTTTACCATTTAAAATTCCTTATTATCTTCTCTCATCAAATGTGGGTTTGCTACGTGCCACTCGTGTAAGTTATGCAGGTTCATGTACCCATCTTTCTTAAATGTGGTCTCATCTGACCATAAAATTTTTTCAAAGAACCGTGGATCTTCCCTGTGTCTTTCTAACATTTTGCGACAAGAAGCAACTCGGGGCTCATAATCCCGGGGCAGAAGAGCTTGAACACGCTGTACGTGGTATGGATGGAGCACGTTTGCAAGATTCTATGTACTTTTGGGCACACCTGTTTTTAGTTCTATTGCACGCACTGAAGTACTCGGGTCTTCTTCGACAGCTCCTAGCACCACGTCTTCGTAAGGAAGGAAAGATCTTCCGTCACCGTGTGATTGGTTTGGTAGTTGGCCCTCTGAGAACAGTAAGTGGTGCACATTTGTGAACACTCGATGATCTGGATGACGAGCTGCATTCGGGTACCTCTCACAGTAAAGTCTCGCTGCAGCACTAGCGTTGCATCTGCATTCCCCATAAATGAGGTGCATGTTAGCATATTCTTGTACGGCGTACACGGACATAGTGGCACTACACAATCACACTATCAAAGATAGTTTAAGGAAAGCAAATGTTGTTTTGAAGAGCAATTAAACAGTCCAAATCCAAATCGCAAGCGACCAACAGTCCAGTTCACGAATCCAAAATTAGTAACAGTACGAAATCAACAAGCACGAACATGTAAAGATGCGCAGTAAACGAAGGAGTACTGATCGGTATCACAGTGTGCAACAGCAAGTAAGTGATGTGCTTCGTCCATACCACATACAGCGTGTTCAACCTCTCCTGCCCCGGGATTATGAGCCCCGAGTTGCTTTTTGTCGCACAATGTTAGAAAGATACAGGAAAGAACCACAGTTCTTTGAAAAAATTTTATGGTCGGATGAGACCACATTTAAGAAAGATGGGTACATGAACCTGCATAACTTACACGAGTGGCACGTAGCAAACCCACATTTGATGAGAGAAGATACATCTCAATATCGCTTCAAGATAAACCATTGGACAGGAATTTTAAATGGTAAAATAATCGGTCCGTTTGAGTTCCCAGAGACTTTGACTGCTGAAGTTTATTTGGATTTTTTTAAAAATCATGTACAAAATTTATTGGTGGACGTGCCACTGAGTATTTACAGGGACATGTGGTTTCAGCATGATGGCTGCCCAGCGCACTATGCACTCTCAGTGAGAGGGTATCTGGATCAAAACTTTCCAGGCAAATGGATAAGGCGGTCTGGTACAATACCGTGGCCAGCCCGATCACCTGATTTGAATCCTTTAGATTTTTTTACTGGGGAACTGTAAAAGAAAAAGTGTATTTCAAGTCGATTCAGAATGTAGCTGAGCTACGGCAAAGACTACTGGAAGCAGCTGAGTTTGTTAATAACCGTGGATTCGCTCGTTTAATAACCCGATCTTTTTTAAGAAGATGTCGAGCGTGTATTGCGGCCGAAGGAAAACAGTTTGAGCATTTGCTGTAAAGGTAAATCATCATCAGCAGCATTTTGACGCCCACTGTTGTGCAAACAGTTATCCTTAAGGGCCCTTGTGCGTTTTCATAATCGCTGTTTAATTAGGAAATTTTGAAAAATTTTCATCAGTTTTTTTTCAAATAAAAATTGAGCATAAGTTAACGAGTAATCTTCTAAGTGTTATACCATTTTGGAATCGTTATTAAATGCGCCAACTTTTAAGGTTACTTGCCAAACTCTCGTAGTACATTATTTTCCAGTACAGCCAGTTAAAGTTGAGCAAAGTTTTACTTTGGAATACTTGGTTGGGAAATAAGTGTCAATTTTTCCTGAACGAGAAAAGTTGGCAGTAAGGTTGAGACACCAGTTTGAAGATGCATTATTCATCATTACATTGTAAAAATAAAATTCAAAAAAGTTAATATTTGTAGTAACAGGAGTTGACAGACTGCCGTAGGGTGTGAAATTTCTATATCTTTTTCAAAGACCTATAATTTTCAAAACACATACATAAAATTTTCATGTCATTTCACCGCGCCAACTTGTACCTAAGTGTTTCCAGATTATAGACGAGGTTATACACCATTGAATTTTGTTAATTCTTGAGTATATTTCGCTCAGTATCTCCAGCAGTCAGCACTAGGGCTTTAAACTCCGGTTTCTGAGGCATGAATGCATAGATGCAATATTTTTAAATAACAACGAGGCACACGGCACGTACGACCGATATGCGTCTGCTGAAAGAAGTTTTAATGACAGTTGTTTACGGCAAAATCTATGAGGTTTGAAATATATTATGTCAAAAGGTGCGCAAAATTACCGTGGCTGGGACTGTATTAGTATACTAACCCCCAATGTTTTACCCTTAAAAAAATGTTCAAAAATTATCAGGTTCCTTTGAAACGTCGAAAAACGAAGTTTGATTGATTTGCGTTTTTGGCCCTTTTCTCCGCCGCCACTGAACCGATTTAAAAATGCTACAAAGCTTTTTCGTAGTTTTTGACATGTGAGTAATCTTGTGTAAAAATGTCACCCAAATCCAAGCAGTACTAGACGGGAAAAGGATTAGCGGACAGATAGACAGATCGACAGATAGACCGACGGAAACGAGTGATGTACTAGGCAGATAGCATCCAAAAAAATCTAATTTTAGTACGATGGGTAAGTAAGATCGTCTTTAATATGCCTAAAACTTACCTTAACCTAAGAAACTATAAAACATGAAACATATTTTTTGTGTACCCTCAAGTTTTCTTTCACTCGAATGCCTCTGACGCATGAAAGCAACTGAGTTGCATACGGTGTAAGGTATTTTTTTTTTTCATCAGTCATTTTGCATCATCCTGATTACGTTATGCACCAAGTTTTCAAAATCAAATGTTGTGTTTTATAAACTAACAGCCTTATAAGCATACGTGACGACTTGACTCTTTTCAGTATGCATGACCATGCCTTGATAGCTTGCTATCTGTAAAAATATAAGTTACTCAAAGTAATTCAAAGAACCATGTAATCATCCTTTATGTACCTTTTATTGAGTCTGCACCCCTGCAGGAAATGCTTTTCCAGTTATTTCGCTTTTATTTTTGTCCAGTCATGAAGTTCTAGAACACGCCGCTTTCCCTGTAAACAGCGAAATTTATGGAAGGGAAGCCCTCCCGGTCCTGAAAGCGGAAAGCGTACACAAAACGCGTTTACAATAACTGGCAGGTTCGTACTTACTGAAACTCTGAGGATAGTAAGCTTAAAAAGAGTTTTCATTGTAGACCAAAGATACGTTGCAGAAAGGTCTCTCTATTTTTTCAACTCTCCAGTTCACAATTTCAACTACAATCTGAGGTAAACAGAAACGATAAATTGTTTTACGCATGTTTAGATACCAGTTTCTAGTATATTGAAAAATAGTTTAAACAATGGCCAATGGTACATACAGGAATAATTATGAAGCGTGAAAACATTATTACATTTCACATTATTTTTATTTCCATCACTTTAAATTTTATAGAAATTTATTTTACGATGTCAAGTAGAAAATACAAATCAGCGCCTAGATGTGGAGCAGTGCGAAAATGTTTTGTATGTGTTTTGTGATGTGTCTTAATTACACGTATCGCGGGTGCGGTGCTGATTTCCCGTAATGCTTCTCAAAGTTTTTGAAAACGCCAAAAAACGGGGAAAGTCAGAATGTATAACTTTGAACATAACCTCTCTTCAGAAACACAACACTAATAACCCATCTGGCACAGCTAATAGATATATTTCATGGGTATAAAATTTATATATTCAGTATAAAATTTCTCACTTAGCAAATAATATGACTGGTTTTACACACAATCAGACCAATACACACAATCATCCAGATGTAATCTTGCTACTGCTACTCAACCACATATCTTCCCAGAGTACAGATACGGCATTCTGCAGCCAACAACTGGGGACCTGACTTGCAGCGTGAAGCATGTTTATTGAGCGTGGCGTGTCGTTGAGTCATTCCTCCATAGATGGACGCTTTTGATGACCCTCTCAGCGCTCATAGCGAGCAAACGCGGAATGTGCTATTTGTACACTGGAAACTATCTAGGCAGCAAGTTGACATTTTGTCAGTTTTCTTAAGTTTTTTACGTAAAAGCCCTGCTGACCACAAGCGACAATCCGTAGACAGCTGTTTCGTGCTTTTTGGTAACTCATCAGCACGATCTAGCCTTGGTCCCAGGAAGGAGTGTCATTTTATGAGAATCCGATCCTGTTCATGCGATAGCTGCACATAATTTGATAGACACGCAGCATTATGAACGACAGGGCACAGGGCTGATCAATTACGTTGTTAGGGGTAACAGTTTGTCGACGGTGTATAAACTTGATTTTTCTGAACCGAATGAGGTGAAGGAAAATATCAGATTTTAAATACAATCTACCATAATGTGCAATGCAAAATATTACTTCTTGAATCAAGACGCCATAGTAATGTATAAGTGAAATGACATAATGATATCGGGTTTCATTTTATATTATATAGGCTTTTTGTGACATTCTTTAGGTTTTCCTACAAGATGTCAATTTCGAACTACTTAGCTGTCGTACACTTTGTGTACCTACTCACAGAAGCTATAGGTGTTGCCCAAAACGTTTTTTTTATATACCGAAGCAGCCTGGCAGGCAGAAGACGAAATGCCAGGACACCGCGGCTGCTATGAGGATCCCAAAGCAACTTTGTTAAACCGATTTTTGAGCTGCCTAATGTTAGCAGAACTGGGAAAAGTCTCCTCTTGTAGATTGTACCACAATCTCGACACTCTCGGAACAAAGGAACGGTCGTATCGGCCAGTTTTGGATGTATGAAGTTCGACACGGTTAGGACGGGAGGCGGTAGTCAGGTCTGACTGGCAGGCACATCGCGCGGCGGCTTCATGGAGGACAGCTTTGAGGAGCGAAGCTTGTTGGTATAGCTGTAGAAGAGAGCTAGATCACCAACGGCCTGAAGGTGTGACAGGGTCCCGAGTCTGTCTCTTAGAGAAGAGTCATCGATTATTCGCGCAGCCCTCCTCTTGACAGCATCGAGCATGGGCAACGTAGCACCCCAAGCGTGTGAGTAATAGTGGAGGCTATGCCTCATCTGGGACTTGTATAGAATGAGGGGGTCTTGCGGAGAAAACAAATAGCCAAGCTTTTTCCCAGTAGCTGCCGCTATTGACGAGATGTGTTCATGCCAAATCAAATCCTCCGTGGTCTGGATTCCTACCAGCCGAAATGAACAGCTCTTTGGCAGAACTCGGGCATCCGTTGAAACCGGATGAGCGCTAGGACGCTTTGTGTTCGTCAACGTACAGTACTGTGTTTTGGAAGCATTAAACTATACAAGATTGTTGCATCCCCAAGATTCTTTTTTCCAACACACCGGCTGAGATCCAGTGGCGGACTTAGAGGGGGGCGCGGGGGGCGCGCGCCACCCCTTGAAGTCTGATAGTTGCTTTTGTAATCTAACACCATTGTGTTACTTTCTGACACATCATGGCGACAGAGGAATACTAAGTATAAGTTCTAGCTATAAGAACTGAGCATTGCGATTTTTTTATCCTTTGATATTCCAAATGCTGGCCCACTTTGACATCACTTGTTTACAGCACAATTCCTACGATTTATACGTATATATATATGAGTATTATGACTTGAGACAAATCTATGTCTGGGTAATATATTAGCTATACAGATTGCACTTAAAAAGTGAATCATGTTCTGTTTGTTCCTCAATAGTAATTTGAAAAGTGTGTAAAGCTTGACAGATTTTGTTCGGGGTTGGTGTTGCAGCAAAGCACTATGTTATGGTACGATTCCACCAAAATAGTGTTCAGCACATTTGTTTACAAACATTTTGTGTGAAACTCCGGCATTGAATGTGCTCACTGGTATCGAATTTATCTTCTGTGTCCACCGGCAAAGCAGTGCATAACTTTTGTAAGCGTACAGTGTAGCACATTTGTGCACGAACATGTTTACCAAGCAAAGTTCTCACTAACTTCAGTTCTTAATATGGATGGGCGGCAATACGTAGTGTTTTGTGCTGCAGCTTGTGTTTTAATAGGTAGTCTGCTTAAAAAGAAACGAAGAAGAAAACCACGATGTTGGGTGAGGCCATTTATGCAGTGATGGAATGAAGAAACGAATAGATTTGTAGAAGAAATAAAAGTACATCCCTTAAGTGGATTTAAAAATTTTACTCGTATATCGTGTGAAGATTTGCACTTGGTCCTCATATTGCAAAGCAAGACACCAACTACAGAAAATGTGTCCCTGTTTCAATAAGGCTTATTTATAGCTTTTATTGCGCAACAGATAATATTCCATTTATAGGCCAAAATCTTAAATTAGAAATATTACAAAAGCCTAACTTATAAAACTATCTAAGGCGCTCCCGCAGAACACATTTTAGCTCCGAAATAGAACATAAAAATATGTCACAAAACTTACAAATACTATTATAATTCAAACACATAACCATTTCAGGTGATTTCAAAATCAAATTTGTGTTAGCACAACTGCAAAAGAAAGTAATATTACATCTTGAAACGAATCTTGGCGTTAAAAACTGTAGTTTTGATAACAATATAAAATAACAAATAATAAATCTGAGAACCCAGAACCTGAAGATTTTATATGCTCTATTTTCTTCTTTTCTCTTCGGTACCGAGCCAAAATAATCTTCTATTTTCTCATTACCTCAGTCGAGTCACAATTGAAACTTTGAGCCAACTCTTGAGTGGCGTCGTGTTTTTTGTTTCTGTTTTTATAATCATGGTGACTGGAATCCCATAGAAGAGGATACGTTTCAATTGCTTGAATAAATTTTATAATCCTATCATTCGTCCAGTCCATTTTAAATTTCGTAAAAGAAGTGCGCGTACAAACAAATGTTTTCAGTCCAGGACCGGAAGCAATACTGAGCTCGCGAACAACAAGTATGTACCCGCCGACGCGAGTCCACTGCTTGCATGTGCGCGCGCACAAAAGTAACTGATGTTCGCGAACGTTTCCGAAATGTTTGCGCACCATTTGCTATTGTTTGCGTGAGTGAGTCGACCAGAACAAACATTTGTGCCGCACAGTTCAGCACACTGGTGGAATCACACCTTTAGATGAACGCCTAAATTGGAATTGGAATTATGAGATTTGTTTAGCGGTGCACCTGTGGCCTGTCTAGAAACTGCGTCGATCGATGCTCAAAGTCAGTACCACTCGTCCCGCATCTCTTCTCGCGTATGTGTCTATACTCAGTGACATATAAATCCGAACACCCAGTTTAAATGGTTTAATTTCAATAAAAGTTGGTGAATGTACATATATTTATCTTACTGTAAATAACAAGTGAAAAAAATTTCAGCCTTATCAGTTGGACATTCCGGTTTTTATACTGCTTTTTTTTAATTCACTAACGCTCTAAAAATGAATATTTCAGCCGCAGTAAAGAATCAACGTTGGCGGATTTTGGTTCTTGACATCCTTTATGATCGGTTACGATGCCTAGAGTACGGAGACCTGTACGATTTCGTCAACTTAGTGAGTTTGATAGGGGCCGTATAGTGGGACTTCGGGAAGCTGGACTTTCTTTTCGGGCAATTGCAGTTAGAGTGCAAAGAAGTGTAGACACTGTGGTTAGGTGTTGTCAGGCATGACTTCGAGAAGGCCGTACGCAAAGAGCAAGGGGAACTGGACGCCGCCGTAGAACAACAGACCGTGAAGATCGCCGCTTAAGATTATTGGCCTTAAGGGACCGTTTCTCCACTACCAGGTCCATTGCAAATGAATGGTTTGCAGAACACGGAAGACCTATTGGCATGCGAAGTGTTTACCGACGACTGAGAAGTTTTGGCTTGTTTTCATACCGGCCACACTGGGTCCTCCCTTTAACTCGAGAACACCGACGTAATCGCCTTGAGTGGTGCAGACAGCGGTCACTCTGGATCAGGAATGGAACAGTATTGTCTTTAGTGACGAGTCTCGATTTTGTTTAGGCATGCACGATGGTCGTGCCAGGGTTAGAAGGTGACGTGGTGAAAGGAGGAATCCACAGTTTTTTATTGAAAGACATGTTCATCACACTGTTGGAGTTATGGTTTGGGGTGCTATAGCTTATGGTTCCAGGTCACCTTTAATCTCCATCAGAGGTAACATGAACGCGCAGCGTTATATCCACGAAGTTCTAGAACCCCATCTTTTACCCTATCTTGACACCCTGGCAGATCCAACTTTCCAACAAGATAATGCCCGACCACATGTTGCAAGAGTCACAATAGACTTCTTTCAACATAATGATGTCACATTGTTACCATGGCCACCAAGATCTCCTGACTTATCCCCAATTGAGCACGTGTGGGATATGATGGGTAGGAGATTGCTCAATTTGCAACGTCCTCCTCAGACTCTAGAAGCACTTCGAGAGGAGTTGGTGGTTGCCTGGAATGAGATACCACATGAGGACATTGACCACCTGATCAGAAGCATGCCTGGGCGCGTTGAAGAATGCGTAGCACATCAGGGTGCATCCACACATTATTAAAGGTCAAAGGGCTTTAAAGCAGTGCAATCATTTTGAAATTTTTATCATTTACTTATTATGCTTCATTAAGTACTTATACAAAATTTTATTAAAATAAAACCATTTAAACTGGGTGTTCGGATTTATATGTCACTTAGTATATTTATGTTGCTATATTGAATTCGTTTAAATCACAGAGCTGCTTCGTACAAACATACATTATCAAAATAATAACGATCTAACAGATATAGTTTTATCCAAGGATTTCCAACATTTTTACATCCGATCAACACAGGTTCGAAAACTGAGAAAACAACAACTATGCCGTAAATCTAAGCTCGAGAACGAAAGTCTGAAAAATAACTAACGTATATATTGAATTTCAAAAGCCACAAACTCTATTGAGCGGGGCCGTGGCAAATGCTTGTTCCGGAAGTTGTTGTATCCAGCATACAACTTCTTCCCGTTCAAGTGATTGTACGTGCGTCAAGGAATCAGTACCGATTGCCGGGTGGCGGTACAAGTCCACCAACGGGCCACGTTAGGTCTATTTAATATCATTAACACGAAAAAAAAAGGTGATAGACAAGGACCAGTCGACCGAGGCGGTACCACCCGCTAGCTTTTCCCTTATAAATCTCCGCATGTTTCCACACCTAATGCAGTCAGTTATTTTCCAAAACAAAGAAATTAATGATGGTGGAACCTCGAGTACTAAGAATTCCGGACGTAAACTCACTCCACTCTCGGAATGTCCAGGTGGAGGGTGGACTCGAGGAAACAACATCGGAGATAAAATTTGTTTCACGAACATCTGCGGGATTAACAGAAACATTGATGCTGTTCATCAGTACTTGCAATCCAATCGTCCCGCCATGCGTTTCTTGGCGGAGACAAAAATCTCAGAGTCCACACCGATTAACCAACTTAGCTTCCCAAATTTCGAGGTGGACTCCAATCTAAGAGAGAACGGGGGTTTTCGTTGGAGGGATGTCTGTTTCATCATTCGTCAAGTTGAATACTTCTCAAGCAATAGGGAAATATACCTATAGAAAATAAAATTGTTACTTTGACATCCTGTACCTCGCAAACTATCAATTTTTCTACTGAGGTATCTTTAGGTCAATTCACATATTTTGGTCTGTAGTATCTCCAGTTTCGAGATTTCCCAACCTTTCGCAGACCGAAGCAGCCGCGATAGCGTAAAAGCATTTGTTCAGTAAAAAATGTTTCAACCGTTTTGTGAAGCTAATAACGGACTGGAGAGCCTATGGAAAATTGTAGGTCCTAACACATTTGGAGACTTTCTAGATGAATTATACTTTGGGAACGGTATATGCAGATGAGTGCTTTGCCTAGTGATGACTCCATGAATATGGTTATTTAAAAGAAAATTGGTCTCGTTCGAGAAGGTGTATATGGCAATCTCGAAAATAAATACTGATGGTTGGGTCAGTATAACATATTTCTTAAATAAGTCTCTACAGCTGTGCCTGGAGTATACACCTGGCATACATAAAGCTTTGAACAGGTAGGAGCGTTCGACGGAGTGGTGATAAGGACAGGACTGTATCCAGGGTGAGAAAATTGGCTTTGAACTGTGTGAGATTTGACTGCAAGCAGAGCTACTACACTTATCCTTATTTATTCCGGCGAGGCTCATATAATTAGGTAAGTTCGTTTAATCCCTCAATTATAAACGATGAACATTTTCTATTCAACACTTGCTTTTCCGACGAATGTTCCTTTTTCTTAAATGGCGTAGTAAATCGTCATAACTGCCGATATTGGTCCGATTCTAATCCCAGAATTTATCATGAGGTTCATACAGCAGCCACAAAAACTAAATGTTTCGGCTGGTATTTTTGGCGATCATTTAGTTGGTCCTTTTTTATTACCTGGAAATTTGACCAGCGAAATGTATTTGGAATTACTGTAAGACGCCATAGATCCTGCATTAATAGCCATAATTGAAAATCAGAATGATCGTCGGTACATTCCGAATAGGTTGATGTTCCAACAGGATGGTGCCCACATTACGCATTACGTGTTCGACATTATTTAGATCAGACGTTTCCAGATCGATGGATTGGTAGAAGAGGTGCCATTGAATGGCCCCCAAGATCGCCAGATTTATCACCTTTGGATTTCTTTATGTGGGGTCATTTAAAAAGCAAAATCTATGCTACTCTGCCAACATCATTAGAAAACCTGCGACAAAGAATTGTGAATGAGTGCCTTCAAATTACTCCTCGAATATTGCAAAATGTGCGGCAACGTTTTGAGCAAAATCTTTATTATTTCATGGAGAGTCATGGTGGTCATTTTCAACATTTACTTGCCTAACGGGTCAGTTCATTCTTCATTTTTAAATTACTTTGCTGCCAAACGTTTTCATCTCCACTAATGATGATGTATTAGTTTCATTTAAGCTTTAAATCAATAAATTTTCAAAACTACTGAACTGAAGTACATTAATTTCATATCATTATAAAGGGAATTGAAAGACCTTTAACATAAGGTATCACTGGACCCCTCTTTCCATTTATGATTTTAGGGTTGGTGTCCCCCCGCCCATTGGGCTGCACGCGTTCACGTGATTTTTTGCCATACTTGTGTCCCCCTCGAAAACAAAATCGACGGGTCTGAGCGTTTTTCCAAAAAAAAAAAACTGAGCTGCCAGTAAATGCGTCTGTTTCGTTTTCGATGCACCAAAATATATATATATATATATATGACATATATATATATGACATATATATATATATATTTAAATGACATATATATATATACATATAAAGAGAAAATGATCATTCGGAGAAAGGTATATAAGAAAAAGTAGGAAAATAATGGGCAAAATCCGCAAAAATGAGGAACGTGGATTCGAGCAGAAAATAGGATAGGTAACCCGAGCGATACCTATATTTATAATGTTGTATTATTAAATACGGTTTTAGTTACTGTTTTTGTTCATTTGTTGTTTTTGATTATTTATTGTTTATTTTATTTATTCTCTCATTTTAAGCAAATATACGTTTTTATTTTTTTTCAATTTTCAATGTTATAAAACTTTTTAGCTCTAAGCTCTTAGCTCAGGTGGCGAAATATGGCAACTCAGGGGTGTCAAAATCCGCATCCATCCCATCCTGTGATCGATAAATCAATCTTCAGTGGTCTATTCTAGAACGTTACTTCTTCTGTGTTGATATTTGACGTCGAGGTACTGCTGGAAAATGGTATTTTGGAAAAATTTATTTCCATAAAAAAGTGTCCATCCAAGAATTACGTATTGCACTGTCGTGTACACGTTAAGCCTGCAATTCCTAAATACGTGGTTATGTTATGTGTACCATCACCAAACTACTATTTACAGTAACTACTATTTTCACAACATGCTAGATTTTTCAACCAATTTCCATATTAATATTTTTGTTTTAATATTGAGGAATTGACATTTGAAATTAGTGTTTCATAATGTTAGTGCTGGGAGAATGGATTTGTGATTATCGAAATGCATTGGAACGGTTCAAGAATATGAATGAATCGTTTTCACTTAATCTCGACTGAAAGATTGGAATCTCCACTCTTTTGATGTCTCTATATTTCTTGTGGTAGTGTGGCATAAAGTAGTTGGTTCGAGGACTAATTCCTAGAACTAGAATCGGAAGCCTGATATTCGCTTTGCTTCTGTGGCTCAGAGATATAGTGTTTTCTTCTGATACAACTAGCGCAGTTTTTGTGTTCAAAATACTTTACAATAGCTAATCCCGTTGATCCTAAATTTGCTCACAAAACAAGATTCAACAACTCTCGTGTCGTGTCTCGTGCAGTAATCTGTCAATGAAACAGATTTTTCGTTTCTTTGTCCCTTTCTGTGTTACTATGGTGAATTATTATCGGAAAAATAATTGTGAATCACGAGCAAACAGTATTCAAAGATAGAATATAAATCACAAGAGAGTAGAAAACACCAGCAGGAGTTGCTTCAGTTCGCGAATACCTCAATCTGACTTCTGAAAATGTTTCATGCGTGTCAGATGGAATTATTATTTAACCTCTCCTTTTGGTGCCTGAGAAAAATCACTTTCCGCACTTGCAGTGTGGTGAGTGTTCAGTAATTTTCGCCAACCAATATCAGTATGTATAACATGTCCCATCACTGTCCTATGAGTGATCTTATAACAGCTTGTGTTATTGAGATTGCTATATTTACATTAAAAATTGCACTTATTCGTCACGTCAGCGTGAATTGTTAATAGCACATGCTATTATATCTTTCATATCCCAAAAAATTTCTATATACATATATATAAAACTTGAGCTGGATACCTTGCGGGGTATTATTGCACAATCTGGCAACCATGGCACTCCCTCAGAAATGGCCGTCGGCACGAAATAAGTTAGGCGAGTTACCCTTGGAATTAAACTTCCGTATACAAGTTTTGTGTCCCCACTCCCCACCAGACAAAACACTTAACCACCAATATCTTATTACTATTATAATGTCTATAGTAATTCCATTATGCACCACGGAAATGTAGGCATTGATACGTTTTATAGATGCCAGTATTTTAGGATGGAGAGTGCATACTGTTTTGGTTGCTTTAAAGACATTCATTAACCCATAAATTGATGTAACGAAAGATGAGGAATTGGTCGGAATACATTTTATATTCTTTTTTTATGCAAAATACAAACAAATCCAGGTATGTAGCTATAATGATAACATATAAACACTCAGTATATTGAACTTAACAAATTCGAGATTGCCATGCATTAACAAACGTCCAAACCTGCTATTCAATTTAACAGCTAGAAAATCTACCTATTATTTGTCGCATTTCCATTAGCTAAACAGATAACCGAGCTGATATACTATAACATAATATGTAAATTTATAAGAAAAATCAAAATACATGAAAGTTGTCCTGTTTTCTCTGTACAAAAGCATCATATTGGGATCAAGTGCTCTTGCTTATAATACAATCGCTTTTTCACGATTTTATTTAATATTTCAATAGAAATCACTGATATTCTGAGAGATTTGACAGCTTCCGTCAAATTGCATTTCGATAAGGTAATTTCCCATTGGTCCAAATTGACAGTCAAATAATATTAATAATGGCGAAATTCGCTCTTAGTATATTTTTGGTATCGATGGAACTGCATATTCGATGATCATCTTTATTACATTTATTACCGGTAAAGTATTTCAATAAAAGACTAGTATACTTATAATACCTTATTTATTAAAACATTTAAATACAAATGTATAAAATTAAAAAGGTTCAGTCTAATATTATAGTACAACTGTCCCATATTGCACAATAGCTCAGAACTTCAATACGACAGAGAAAGTAGACGGACAATGCCTTGAGATCTCATTCGTTTTGGATATATCTAATTATTTTTATTTTTTTATTATATTAAACAGGATTCATTCTTACTTGATTATTTTGGTTATATTATAAACCAATAAGTTGTTTCAGAAAATGTTAATTAGAGCAAGAACCTATAAGTTTCCAGAGTCATCACCGAACGGGCGTCGCCTACATTGTAGCTTGAATGATTTTTTGGCAAACTCTGGATGTTGCTAACATATCTTTAGGCTAAAATCAATAGCATTCAAGATTTTTAAATGTTTCTCAATTTTTCAACAATCACCCAAAACTGTAAATTTCAGTCTAAATAATAAAAAACTGTGTGAGATATGCAACTGCGATTGATTTCCGTATTTTCTACTCGAGTTAAGTGGAACTAACCATAAAAAGTGCGAAAATACTAAACACAGTAAAATAAGGACTCTAATTCAAGATTAAATAGCTTTTGTTTTAATTTTTTCTTATAAGAAAGTTGTGTCTAGCTCTAAAAGTTGTAGTACATTGCGAATTCAAATTACTACTAAAACTTGACCGCATTGTCGGCTACCACACTGATATTAATCAGGTGTGAGACCGTACAATTCTCAACAAATAACCGATCAAACCAAAATAGGTCAAAGATTATTTATCCCTTAATTAATTGATCATTTTTATAACTATTTCAACAAATTTTTTACAAAGTGCCCCTTGGTTATTTTTCCATATCTAGAACGAGTATGTTGAAAACTCATAATTCTCTGAAGCCCGAATTATGAGTTTTCGATATGTAGCACCTTTTTCCTTAGTAGCACCAAAAACATAAAAAATTCGCTAATTGGAAAAGCTATGACAAGATTGATGAATCTCAGTAGCGACTCTAAAAGCCATAAAAGGTGATGCTGCCCAATCATTCAGCATTGCCGAATTCCCTTGGTCTTTGAAGCATCTGAGGATCTATATATTTTTCCATAAAATTCAATATGCTGATAGTAAATCTTAAAAAACAAATCAAGGCTACTTTTACCTCAAAGATGGCAAAACCATGAACTAAATACAGATCTCATTTCCAACTAAGAGTACAATCACGAAAATCAGTCGGTTTCTTTATTTTTCCGGCAGAAATGTCCAATTTTGGGTCATTGTTGAAAAATTGCAAGGCTTAAAAAAGCTCGAAAACTATTGATTTTGGCTTACGGCGTCCCATACCTTTTCCGTAACTGAGCTACGAAACACCTCATTACAAAAAAACTACGGCAGTAACCGATGATAATGTGCTTTCCTGCCTTCTATCACATAGAAGGAATGGGGTTTTCCGTTTCCTGGAAAGTATTTCATGAAATTCGTCTTCTTGGCTTTAGCTGGGACGTAGTAGGATGGTCTTAAAGGCTTCTTTTCCTTTATCGGCTTCTCGAGGATTTCGTTGAAGTTCTCAGGGTCGTTAAGATCTATCCTGTGATTGTTCGATTTCTTATACTTCGAAGCCATCTTCTTCAGTATCGGTAAATTCCAGTGGTAGATTTTGGCTGGTTTGCCGTTATTTTTGAAACCAACTGGGAGTTTCTTGCTCTTCACGTGAGGATCCTCTGAAAAAGAAAAAGAAAGTGGCTTATAATATGCAGGACAAAAACTGAAGAAGTGATTCTTTGAACTTTGAATTCAGATCTTGCATTTGTAATCGCCAAAGTACAATTTCGATAGAAGCTATCAGTATAGTACCAGACAGGAAGGCGGGAGAAAGGACCTTCTATACATGCCGAGAGGGACTGTTACACGGACGGCTAGAGTTTGGATTTATTGGAAAAGGGGAAAAACTGTAATTCTATGTAATATAGCAACATATCTGGCTGAGGTAACAGCCTGCGCAAAAGAGCTAATAAGGAAGGTGACCGCAAATCAGTCGATCGTCATTTGATCAGGCAACCAGGCAGCCATTGAGGCATTTAGTTGATTGCTGGTATCGTCCAAATTAGTAGGGGACTGCGTCAATACCGAAACAAGGTAACATTGCTCTGGGTACCAAGAAACAAAGGGCACAAAGGAACTGGGGAGGCGGATGAGCCAGCCCTAAGGTACGGACAATCACTTTATATCTATAAGAAGTTGGACCAAGATAAAGTCTCTAGGATGGTGGAACAGCCATTCAGGAAAAAGGCATGGAAAAGGTTTCATCAAAGAACGGAAGCTTGCATCCACAGAGATCCTGCACGGACTTAATAGGAAGGCCATAAGGGCCATAGTGTCGTAGTGTCTGACAAATGCCGTGTCTGCAGAGATTAGTATCTCTGCCAAGGCCTGGCAAGGCTACATGCAAGGTCTTGTGGGTATGGAGTCCAGTTAAGCGCCGGGCACAGTGCTTTAGACAATGTAATTGGGGGATCACAATAGATTCATATGGATTGCAATGGTGTTAGAATTAGCAAGATAGCCGCTTTCCTGTAGTCTTCTTTGGACTACTCCACCACTAGTGTCGGGGTTAGATGCGGCTAAAGGATGCCACTAGAAATGTATTTTCTTGACTATTTCCCTTGTCTTGAATTCTATCAATCACAAACGCACAATTTTGAATCACGAATGGTTGCTAGATGGAAAAATTGTATGACAACACCTGTCAGCAGTTTTTCGAGGTTACTCGCACATTTTACCCGCGGCAAAACTTGACAGCTGTTGTCACTAAAAAAAATTACAATACCTTTAATAACAAGTAATTATGGTCTCCTAGGACACCAGCAATCTGCTACTCACGAAATAGTCTTGTCAAATACCATTCGGGCCTCTATTTTTTTAATCAAAAAAACAATGCAAGGTTATATTTTTTTACAAAAAACATTCGTGCAGATTCAAAAATTTGCCATCAGCACTCATGCTTCTTGTTAAGATATTACTTAGCTACGTGTTTTTTCGATTTTTTTTTTTCGGAAAGATTAGATGCCAATCTATATATACTTATTACTTATAAATAACCTTGAGCTGTAGGTACTGTGCAATTCGGATAAATTTGGACAGCTCAGTTACAAGTAGCTCATTAAAATGATAACCTGGAAAGCAAAAACCTCCAGCTGAAAAAATGACAAATTTTACTTAGTACTGTTTTATCAATTCTGATTACGATTTCCACATAGTCATAAGATTCATAATATAGCAATTTTGATAATTTCCAAGTTTTGGACATTTCTTTTTCTTTTTTCTCAAAAAACGGTACATTTTTTCGAAATCATTGAAGTACACATTTTTATATCAAAGGATTGGGCTTTACAAAAATATTGTTTTTGGGTCATAACTGTATAGAGTGCCAAATAATAGACGTTACGCCAGGGTAACTGTGCCTCTGGTGGTTAAAATGGGTCAACTGTTTTCAATGATCATTATTGTGCGAGATCATAACTAGTTACTGTGCTGTCAACATTAGATTATACAGAGTTGTTCAAAAGTTAATCAAGGAAAGATGACTCTTAATGGCGCCCTGAAGGGACTTGTACCTCCGAGACAAAGCGGTGTCGCGAAAATCGTCGAAGAAATAATTAGCTTCAAGACAATCCAAAATTTCGTGGATTTCTACTCCATGGTTTAAAAACGCTCTGTAGTTCTAGTCAGAGGCGCAGTTTATGGAATAAGTGCATGGTTTGTTTATAACGTTTAAAACAGAAATCGAATTAGTTTTAACTGTACAGTTTTGGATCTCAAATTTCAAAATATAAATTTATCACTTTTCTATTCTAAACCTATTACGAGAGATGTCTTTTAAGTTTTGCATATAGAAACATAGTAGGCCGCGCGGATCGAACGTCAGCACAGAATCTTAACCTCACTCTTTAGTAAACTTAAATCCATAGTTTCACAACAATGCGTGCAGTGTTCTCACTACAGTGTATGTTTAAGTGTGACCAAGTCACTATAAAAATGGAACTCAACCGAGAACATTTTCACGCCATCATTTACTACAACTTTCAGAGACAATTATCGCAACAAGAATGCCTTGCTGAGTTACTGTCTGTTATCGACAACCCAGCGCCACATCGGTCGACAATTTCTCGTTGGTATGGAGAATTCTAACGGGTGAGTCTTAATGACGATCCCAGGGAACGGCAGTCACCCAGGAAAACGTCGATGCTGTGCGCAAACTCATCATTGAAGATAGACATGTGACATATCGCGAGATTGAGACGTCCTTGAAGATCTCAAAGACCTCAATTCAAAAAAATGTACATGAAGAATTAGGAGTAAGAAAATTAGTTTCTCGTTGGATTCCCCACGTGTTGACTGACGAGCAGAAAGCAGCCAGGGTTAATTGGTGTCAAAAAACGCTTAAGTGTTTCAATTTCGGAAACTCAAAAAATGTGTACAGCATTGTTAGTGGTGATGAATCGTGGATGTACTGTTATGAACCAGAAAATAAGCGACAGTCAGCTGTTTGGATGTTCCAAGGTGAAGAAAAGCCAACAAAAGTCATCCGTTCTCGAAGTGTTTCGAAAAAGATGGTCGCGACATTTGTGTTAAAAGCGGATTATATTGCAACAATTCCTCTTAACGAGCAAAGAACTGTTACTGCGGATTGGTATACCACCATCTGTTTGCCAAAAGTCATCACTGAGCTTCGAAAAATCAACCCCGAAAGAAGAATCATCCTCCATCAAGACAATGCAAGCTCGCACACAGCCCAAAAAACAAGGCAGTATTTAACGGAAAAAAACGTGGAATTATTGGGCCATCCTCCATACAGTCCCGATCTAAGTTCTAACGATTTCTTTACTTTCCCGAAAATTAAAAAACAGACTGCGTGGTCAAAGGTTCCAGTCACCAGAAGAAGCAGTTGGCGCGTTCAAAAATGCCGTTTTGGATCTGCCAGCAAACGAGTGGAATAAGTGCTGCGAAAATTGGTTCGAGCGCATGCAGATGTGCATTAATCTTCGTGGAAAGTACTTCGAAAAACAATAAAGTCATTTAAAACTACTTACCGTGTTGTTTTATTTCCATATGCAAAACTTAAAAGACATCCCTCGTAATGCGTAATATTACTGGGGCGAGGTACTCGGTAATAATATACTGATGCCATATATGAAACATTTTTTGTGGACATCTAAGGGAAGGTATATCGGATTCAGCTATGTAGGCTCCGATAATACTATCCTACGTGGCAAAGCTACATCAAACTTACATTTGATACTGAAAGTGGCGTTAAGTGGGTTGACTCCGCACTTCCTACGCAACGCCGACATCAATTCATAAAGGATTAAGCTCAGCGCAATTTAAGACCTCTGTGTTACGGACTTGTATATGTATAATATGGAAACAAAATGTATTAAGGAAGTCAAACAGAACCATACCAAAAGTCGCGTACTCGCTGCAGCGAGTTATCTTTCGGTCCGTGCAAGCTGCGTAGGTATATCTTTTTAGTGTAAACATATTAGGCAAATTTCTCCGAAATAATTGTAAAGTTTGATTTTATTGATGCAAGTTGTTGAAGGGGGTATTTAAAACATGGTCGCACAAAATTGGTACACCAATTTTTGTGGGAAAACTTTTTATTTGACAACAAAGAATGAGAAAACGTGTTTTTTGGGATTCAATCGGAAATGTTGACAGGAACGAAAAAACTTTTTATACAAAATTTTTAGGTATTTATGAGACCTACAAAATGAGATCTCACGTAAAAAGATCCGAGTAATGGCAAAAATGTTATGGCCGAAAAACGAGGCAAAATACAGGTTTTGGCAAAAACGTAATGGGGGGTAGGAAAGTCTAGATGATGATTACGTCATCGGTAGTTATTTACTTTTTTACACAAATGGCAACCCTCACATTGTCTTTGCTTGAAAACGAAACGCATTTTCGGGGATTCCCGCAAATAATGCATACTTTTATTGAACATCGCGCGGTTATTCACCACTCGCTTTAGAACAGAGTAGGGGAATTACCACGCGGTGTTCACTTGTCTAGCGAGTAGACGTATTGTAAGCATAGTAAAGCAAGTTAAGATTTGTGTTACCATTGATTCCTTTAGCCAAAGTTTAATGCTTAAATAAGATGTCGTTTCACATAGACAAATCCAAGTTATACCAAAAATTGTTTGAAAGTTTTAAAAAATCTCATACAAGTACGACAGTACAAAATGTACAAAAGTTAGTTAACGAAGTGTGGAGAAATTACAAATTACAAGCAAAATCCGACAAGGAACTAGATATTATTGTATTTAAAAGAATCGAAGAAGAATTGCAACCGGCGACTAAGAATAAATCCAATCTACTAATTTTTTTTTTCTAAGATGAGTGACGAAATCATTTTAGGTACCTTTACTGATTAGAAAATATTATGGCCTATCTCAAGGTATAGAGGTAATATTCATTATATTATAGATTTATTTCTTATGATTGATTCCGTCAATTGGTCACAAAGTACAGGATGTTAGTTTTATACATATATACAGAAAACTAACACCCTGTATTTTGGGACCGGAACGAATTGCTCGTTTAAACATATTAGATTTAAAGCCATAGGGTTTTGTATTTACCATATATATTGCCATACTTTGTATTTATGTAGCTTAATAAGAGAATCTTTAGCAGAAGCCATGGAAAGTTTTTATTTTTAGGCAACCTGTACACCCGCAGAAAAAAGTCAAATTATACAGTCAGCTTCAAATATTAAAAAAGAGGAAGAAGATAAAATAAAACCCGGTAATGAATCACAACAGCAATGCGAAATTAATGAAAATACAGATAAACAGAGAGCAAAACCTTCTCAGGAAGCTATGAAAAATAAGATTGCTCTACTCGAAAAAAATCTGAATGCTTTGTATTCTGCCAGAGATACTATGCCAAGCCGTGCTGAAGTTGATAAACAGATCATTAAATTGCGCGAGGAAATAAAAATAGCAAAACAGTCATTAAACAGGAAGGTTCAAAACGCAGTTGCCCAGAAGAAACACACGGATGGTATGAACAGAAAGTTAAAAGATATTTGTCATGCAAATCCAGAACTAAAAAAATACTATCTCTGAGGGATTCAGTAGGACGTCCTAATCTTGAAAGCAATCAACATTCACTATTGAAAACAATCACGGATACAGCTTTATTTGGATAATAGATAGATAATAGAAGACGAACGGAATCAATTAACAGCGTAAAAACTCTTTATGAACTCACACAAGAATTACGTAAAATAGGATTTGATATTAGTCGCAGTGGGACATATCTTCGTTTGATTCCCAGAAAATCTAATTCTGCAGAGGGACGAGGACATGTATCGACAGTCCCTGTTAAGCTCATTCGGGCTCAAACTGATCACCACAAGAGCCACTTAGATAGCAAGTTGGCTGAAACATCAATCCATTATTTAGAGAACATAGTATCCGTACTTGGATCAGATCAAGTATTTTTCATATCTCAAGATGATAAAGCTCGAGTCCCTATTGGCGTAACTGCGGCAAATAAGCTAGCACCTCTTCTAATGCACATGGAATATAGAATCAAATTGCCTGATCACGATTGGGTAATCGCTGAGCGTCATAAATTAATACCATCTGTTTATGCTGGTATCAAAATCACTTCTAATCTGCTAGGACAACCGCAAGCCGTTGGATATTCTGGACCGGCATACATCACTATTCGAAGTGGAAAGCATAGTTCATCTACTGCTAATACTCATGCTCAGGATTTCGAGACGCTTCTCGAACTTGAAGAGTTTCGACCATTAGCTACAAGTGACCATGGACTAGTAAAACCAGTGGTAATCATGACGGTTGATGGAGGGCCAGATGAAAATCCACGTTATCAAAAAGTCATAGGGTTTCTATATAACACTTTAAGCGACATGATCTCGATGCATTGTTTTTAGCTACCAATGCTCCTGGAAGAAGTGCGTATAACAGAGTAGAGCGCAGAATGGCTCCTCTTAGTCGAGAACTGGCTGGTTTAACATTGCCTTATGACCATTTTGGGTGTCATGTGGATGAACGTGGCGTTACAATTGGTGAACATTTAGAAAGATATAATTTCGAATCTGCAGGACATGTATTAGCTGAAGTATGGAGTTCAATGGAAGTTGATGGCTATAATGTTAATGCAAAATATGTTGGGGCAGGTGAACAAGATCTTCCTGATTTTCCAGACATTAAATGGTATTCAGAACATGTGCGTGAGAGCCAATGCCGGCTTTAAATTGTAAAATGTAGAAATACAGAATGCTGTCGTCCAAGAAGTGGCCTATCTAGATTACTAGACAATAGGTTTCTTCCACCACCTGTAAAAGTAAAACAAACAGTTGATGACTTGGTTTTGGATGAAGGAGGGCAATTTCTTAATCTTCCAGTCAATTTAGCTCTACGCTTAAGTGCTTCACTCAAAGATTTCCTGCAAATGCCCTACGATTATTTTTGTCCGACGGTAAAATTGAGGCTATCAAGTCGAACATGCAAAACGTGTGGTCTTTATCATACTTCCATCAAGTCGCTAAATCGTCACATCGAAAATATCCATAAAAAAGTAAACACGCACACTGGTAGGAAGAGTCGCTGCTCGTCGTGCTAATGAACTGATGTGCATTATTCAAAATTTAGAGCACCATGATGTTGAATGGCTCGATGAGAACGACGTAGACATTCCAAAATCCGATGAAAGCGAGCAAACTCACAACACTGAGCAGCAATCGAAGCAATCCAATGTCATCGAAAAGTTAGAATCATGGATTCGGGTTTCATGGACTGAAGACTGTTAATTTAATTTAATATATGTACCAAAAACTTAAAATAAGTTTGTTATATTAGTAAGATATGATATTTTTGTCCTTTACTCTATGTTGAATATCGTATCAGTAAAATATAATCTCTATCCTAAATCTATTTTCTTATTTTTCAAATTATAATTATAACGTTATAATTATAATATTAAAAAAACAATACATTAATTGACAAATGTTTACGTAAGCATGGGGGGGGGGTAAGAGCTTTGCTTACTTTTGCTGACAAGGGGGATGGGGGGTAAATAATTGTAATAAATCTGCTTACGTAATACTTGAACGGCCCCTTTAGCACTAACTTGATTAAAAGTATTGAGTCCAGTTGCGTCTCGAGCCGGATCTGAACGAATATTTGTGACAAAAAAATATACAACACTGACTTTTGTGAAATCTAGAAAATGGAGATACTACAGACCAAAATATGTGAATTGACCTAAACATACCTAAGTAAAAAAGTTGATAATTTGCGAGATACAGGGTGTCAAAGTTACAATTTTATTTTCTATTTTTCCTTATTGCTTGAGAAGTATTTCAGATTTTGGCATAAGGGTATAGGGAGGTTTTCTAGTATGAGAAATAAGAATCCGTTATTTTTTATAGCCAAACTTCTAGGTGTTATTTTTATGCTGCAAATTTGATTAGGGAGTGATAAAGTTGGTGTTTTCTACTATATATTATCAAAATATTCATTGTTAATATTTTAAACCTATAACACCCTGCTACATTTTTATTATTTGTGTTTGATAAGAAAAAACTAAGATTTCAATAGTTGGGCCAGCTGAAGTGGGAAGGGGCTCGTATTTGAACATCTGGACATGGACCATAATAAAGAGGGGATGAACGATTGCGAACACCTAAATGTCACGTGTCTGGACTCGACTAGGCTGCCAGAATTATTGTGAATCTGTCCTTGAGTGACCTTGGAGATACAAACTAACTTTAGATTTGAAATGAGCGATCCAAGAGAGCCCTGATATGCTGAAAATTAGTGTGCGTGCAAATTGTTCATTCCGCGCTTGCTACAACTGAATGATAGCTAGTTCCAAGTTGACGTCTTGTGGGAAAACCTACATAATGTCATAAAAACCTACATAATGTTAAAAAACGACATAATGTCGAAAAAAACACCATGTCACTTTTTAGGTTCCCCTGCTGGTGAGAGGGGGCTTAGATAGACAGATCGACGGAAATTAGGGACATGATTTTTCGTGATGTTGGTACCATACCACCTCGCAAATTGGCGTGGAAAGCAAAAATGCGCCTTATTGCTGAAATTTACATTTTAAGTCCCTTGTTCCATAGACTACTGCACTAGTTTTGCTACTATTTTTTCAACTTGGCGCTTAATATTTGGGCTAAACAAAAGTTTCTCTTACGATGAATGGTGTTCGGCCTATTGTGCATATAGTAATGCGGATTGGGAGGCAGCTTGATGATGAACATATGCGAGTCATCTGATCTGCTGTGATGTCGGGATTCCACCGCCAGTCTTTTTCTGTGATGGCTCGTGGGACCTCTGATCTTTTGCAGACCAAGTTTTGACAGCAGCTCGTGGTTTTTTGTAGAATGTGGCTTGGCCGACGCATGGATGAGAAGCAAGGTCGTGAGGATGACCAGGAAAAGGAATATGTGCCTGGAACAAAGAGAAAAGTATGAACATTTTTTTGAAAAATCAATTGAAAATAAATGTAAATAGTAAAAATTTACCGCATTACGTATAGTGTGTATCTATTGACTGGTACCGCAAAGGAAGCGAGTGCCAAGAAAAGTAAAACTCTACTGCTAAGGCTAGGCGCATACATCCGTTTTTTGCATTCGATTGCCGAATTCGTTTTCCGTATTCGGAGACCCAAATGCATCGAAGGCTAATAAAATACATTGACTACCGCACACGTTCGTTTTTTTCCGAACGGAACACATTCCGTACATACGTTTCGGAAGCCAGCCCGTGCGCTCGTAAAAACGGAATGGATAAAACCTAATGACGTCACGCGGAACGCAGCACTGGCATACATATTTGTAATGTATAGTTTATCTGAAGTCACTTGAAACACTGTGAAATACCGGGTGCGTTTTATATATCTATATTTAACACGCTCTGTTGCTGCAAAAATCGCCAAATTTCGCAGCAAATATCCCCCGTATAAGATCAAAGGCAGTTTCACCGGTCCACGTGGAGTAAAGCACGCCTATGCGTGGACATAGCCAATGAGAAAGCGTGTATTTCAGAGCTCCGAAAAAGTGCAGGTGGCTACTGAAAATTGAAACAGTTTAGCCAGTGCCGTGTAGCGGTGAATAAACGTGTTTTCTTTAGTCTGTCCGTGTTTTTTCATAGATTTTATTAGTTTGTGTGTTTTTGACTTTTGAATACTCAGTTTACTTGTTGATTTAATTGTTGTGTTGATTGTTCTTGTGTGTCCTAAATATGGCTCTTTGGAGACCTTGGGAAAATGCTCTAAGCCACGAGGAGATGGTTGATGAACCTGTGCAGGCAGAATTCTTTCATAAAGATTTAGAGGAACAGACCCAAAGAGTAATCCTAAATATGTATGATTGTTTGAAAAACGAAAATCCAGATTCCTCGCAAAATCATATTTTAAACAGAATTTGTATCCTGACAAAAATCAGTCGGTCTACCATTTATCGGGTTATAAAAAGGGGAGATGTAGTCAACCATTCCTTCCACAGAAAGCGCATAGGGCAAAAATTAAAAAGAATAGATGTGGGTTTTCAGGAAGATATTCGTCGTATAATATACGGATTTTATAAAGAAAATTTGGTGCCCACGTTGGAAATGATACGGGATAAATTAAAAGATTATCCTGAAGATTTTTATAATTACAAATGCTTAGACTCACTGCACTGTATTGTAAAATTGTGTGGTTTTCAATACAAAAAATTAGATAAAAGAAAGGTGATTATGGAGTCGTCTCGAATCGTTGAATTGCGCCAAGAACTTTTGCACAAACTTAAAATCTATAGAGAGCAGAAAAGAAATCTGATTTACCTGGATGAAACGTGGTATGATACCCATGATGTTCTGCAGTACGGCTGGGTTGACGACAGCAACAAGTGCATTTTAAATGCACCATGCAACCGTGGAAAACGAATCATTATTCTCCATGCTGGCAGTGAAAATGGATTTATACCTAATGCCTTGCTGTTATCTGCCAAAAATATCAAAGAATCATGTGCCGACTATCATGAGGACATGACCTCCGACTTATTTGAAAAGTGGATAGAGCAGCAGTTAATACCAAACATTTCCCCAAATTCAGTGATTATTATGGACAATGCGCCATACCATTCCCGACAGAAAAACAAAATTCCGAATACAGGCACAAAAAAACAAGACATTACTGATTTTATGAACGATAAGGGAATGGAAATACCACAAAAATCAACCAAAGCCATACTACTGGATCTTATTAAAAGACAAAAATTTGAAAAAGAGTATGTTGTTGACAATCTGCTTCAGCAAAATGGCCATGAAGTATTACGTCTACCTCCCCATTACTGCATTTTTAACCCGATTGAGTTGGTCTGGGCTGCTTTAAAAAAAAAGTAAGAAAACATAATCAGACCCCTCAATTAAGTGAATCGCTATATTGGCCACAATAAGAGATGCAGTATCTCATATTGCTGCCACAGACCTATGGAAGCAGTGTTCTAGGCATATTATTGAAAAAGAAAATGAATATTGTGCTTTGCCTCCTGTAAATCCCGTTGTAATTCCTCTACAAGATGACTCTAGCGACAGCTCTGAAGGCGAGGATGATATATAAATACCTATAATGTAAGTCTTTATATACCTTTTTATATACCTACCTGCTATGTAAATATTTGCCTATGTCAAACGTTGGAATTCTGTAATTTTTCCATTTCTTAACTTTCAGTCAACATAAATTAAACTCCCAATATAAGTATTTTTTATCCCAAATCAAAAAAATAAGAAGATAGTAAAATCCATTTACTGTGATATAAAAAAATTATTATTATCGTTCTAAATAAATCACCGCACGCCTATGATACGTCATGAAATTACAAAGGACGCGCCGACCAAAGGTTTTTATGCTATTTCAAGTGACTTCAGATATACCATACCGCGGAAACAGGTCGGAAATTTCCATCCAGAACCGCGCAGTGACGTGCGTATTGGACGTTACGTCGTTTCGTCAAGAGCTCGAATGCGTCATGACAACGTGTGAAGCAGAAGAACTAACATTGGCAGTTGAAAAGCACTCCTGCTTTTTGGATATTCATGTACAAGCAAACTCATCTCTTATGCTTCGGCCTCGGTTTGTAGATCTAAGAGATAAGATAAGAGATAATCTCACTTCACATTGACACAGACTAATAGCGAATTTTATTACAGTTGCCATGCCAAATGAAAATAAGAATATTTGGTGACTAGGCAGCTGATGGGGTGCTAGGAAAGGAGGACACACTCTAAAGCCATGTTTTTCAATCGCATGTTGACTTTCTGGTTATTTAACTATAACCAGGAAATTTACTTGTAGTTGCATGCAAAAGCGTTTCTCAGGCATTTCGGCAGTGCCAGTTAACTTACCAGAAGTTCGTCATATATTCATGCAACCCTGTATGTGTGGTACTTATACCCTAGGCGCTGAAGAAAGAAACTAAACCCAAACAAATACACGCATATTGCTCGTGAGTGAGTGTTTAGGCGCAGGAGACATTACAGGACCGCATCAAGATATTATGGGTAGTCATCAAAAATTTCATACAAGATAATTATTATCTTTTACAGTAAATTTCAGTTAGAGATTCACAAATGAGTTAACTACACTTTTTAGTTATTAGTAAGTAAGCTGCGCGCACTCATTCAGAAGAGGAACTTGAATCTTCTGAATCGTTTAAATGAATTATTAGAGGTTCAATTTGGGTATCGATGACATTGTCCAAATCCCACATTTTGACCTCAACCTTCTCCCGAACGTGGCGGATACAGTTTTTCCATTCCTCTGCCGTAACTCTATTGACTGCGATGTGAAAGAGATTTTTAACATCAGAAAATTTATAAGTATTATTATTCGACGCCACGTATTGCTTTACGTTGGCCCAAATCAGCTCAATAGGGTTCAGCTCACAATGGTAGGGTGGCAGTCTCAAGACAGTTTTATTTTGTTTTTTGGCCATTTCGTCGATCATTTTAAAATCGTATTTGTATTTATGTCTATTGACTATACTTATCAATTCACCCTTGACCATTGTTTCATCAAAATCGATCTGTTTTGAGGCCAGCCATTGTTGTATGTTTGCTTTTTTAGTTGCCATTGTGGGAATTTTTTCTATTTTTCTAGAATGGTACGGGGCATTATCCAGTACAATAAAGCTGGAGCTTTAGTAACATTTTGGAGAACCAATTTTCAAAGGAATTGCCGTCCATCTCCTCATGATAGTCCCCTGTCTTTTTTGATTCAAAGGCCCACAGTGCTTCGGGAACAAAGCCGTCTTCACTACCTACGTGACAAATAATCAGCCGTTTGCCTTTTCCTGGAAATAAATTATTCCTTACACTATGGATTGATTAAATTTGAAGGAATGAGGCAATTGAGTTCATTTAGCTGAATTTAAGAGTCACGGAATGCTGAACAAAAACTGAAAAACGTAGAAAATTGAAGTTTGCAACTTCTCAAAACCCATTCAAAGCAAATTGACTGCACCCAAAAATGATAATAAATTTCAAAATAACGCTTAAAAGAGGGTCGAAGTTTTTTTCCTAATGACTACACTGCGAATGCACCATTTTTGGAGAATATCACACATTATCTGCTATCACAGCATATTATTTGCCCGAATTTATCAAAATTAAATTGCCGGATAGATGAAGGAGCTTACCTGCAGGATTTTTCAATCCAGCCGAAAGACCGTCTAGAAAAGCCTGCCTTGATGATGTTACTGATTTGTCGACCCAAACTTTCGCTTGAGTATGCCCAGCATTCACCCACGTTTCGTCCAAATAGTAAATTTTTCTTTTTTCATCGCGAAACTTCCGAATCTTCCTAAGGTATTCCCTTCTCCACACAACAATTTCTTCTTCCTCTATTAACATACTGTTTCTTCCCCGTTTCAAGAATCGAAAATTAAGTTCCTTCAAAAGTTTTCGGAATGTGGTTCTTTTAAATGATGGAAGATCCTCATCAGCATTAACTAATCTTAATATCTTATCTACTGTAGGTATCTCATTTCGGAAGAAAAAATTATGCACTTTCCTCCTGATGGCAGTTCTGTCAAAGTCATCTACTCCGTCCGTTATCCTTTTTCTTGCAGGATACGGTTTTGGCTCAGAAAGTGAGTGAGTGCTCCTATATTCCTTAATGATCCTATAAACACTGGACCGACATACTCCAGAAATATGTGCTACCTTACATATAACTTCGTCCACGACCAAATCGGGTTTTTCTTGAATTTGGTTTTTGTATATATTTAATATTATTTGTTTTTCATTTGCACTTAAATGTAGCTTCTTAGCCCTTTTTTTGGGTGGGGTTGCGCTGATGTCAACCACTTCGTCGGCTGTATCTGTGTCAGACATCGTATCTTAGGCAATATATAAACAAAACGTTCCACTCGCGAAAAACGAGTATACGCTACTGAATGCGTAATGCCTATGCAATGCAATCCTGTGCGTGAATTAACTGTTAGATGCCTGTCGTGTCATCTACAATCACGTTTACAAGTCCAAACCTGTGCAGATTCGTAAAGCGCCGACGACTGCTAGTGACCTTGAATTTGTCTGTAGATCGATGTTACTCCAGTCAATTTAGGTTCAAAGTGGATGTTTTCTAAACCAATTCGTTGTTCCTACATCAAAAATATATCGATGATGTTTTGTACTGGGAGCTCATGAAAGATCAAGGTAACTTATTTTAACAGTCATCCTTTTTCTAGTCTCAAGATGACACGAAAAAGGGTCTGTGGATTCACTAGAAATACACTGCCGAGGATGTTTAGACCTAAAGTGACTGGAGTATATCCGTGGATGCTTTCGAGGGATCTGTTCACGTGCTGATCACTGTTTACGTTTAATGTCTTTCTTCAGCGCCCAGAGTTTAAATATCGTATTCTGTGCGCTTTGTGGGCTCGGCGTCTGCATCTTGAGTCTTCATGCCGCTGTTGTTGTTGCTAACATTTATCAAAAGATGAGGAAATGATGTTAGTATCATTGGTCAATAAAACAAAAGCATAATAAGAGCAAAATAAGTGGCTCAGTTTCCTGAAAAGAGAAAAGGGCTGAACTACAGCGCATATCGCAAAATACTTCGTTTCTTATTTAAAAATAAAATATTAGGATGTAACTTGTACGAAAATAACTTTTTTCCTTCAATGAACCCTCTGCTTGCTACTTTATAGAACTTCAAAGTTGCATTTTGGGTTGGTAATACTGTGGTATAGAATACTGCTTTATAATCTATTTTTTTCTTGTTTACACAAGAGATTGCTCAACATTATATGAATTTAACATACACTGTATATTACTGTAACACTGTTCATCACAATAATGTAATTTTTCATTATTTTAACGATGAAAACAGATCACTGTTAAGTAGTCATTTACTTCATTTCAGATAAATATTTCCATCACTAAGCCACCACCACTATCATGCTTTCTCTGTCTAGTTGCGATGTGGTCAAATCATGGATAGTAATGTACCTTGATTTGGTTTGTCAAATTCTTACTTATACAAGTAGCGCAAAAATGTGCAGTCGGCACAGGATTGTCATGAAAATCCAATATGGAGGTGTAGCCAGCAGCTTCTACTGTACTAAATTCACCTAGTTCCCTACGACAGCGTTAGCTATAAGGACACTTTTCTGAAGAATGCCGTATGCCCACAGACTACAGTAGTCTGTGCATATGCCCTTCACAAAAATACTTCGGTTATTGTTTTTTCTATATTTTAGTTATAATCAATTTACTTTTTGTATGAATGTACTTGAAAAGTTATTTAAAGTGAACCTGATGTCACAAAATATACATAATCTAATGTGATATATGTATACGAGAAATTACCGAAAAAGTAGCTGTTGCCAGTCACTAAATAATAAAAACATAACAAAGAAAAACAATGCAAGTTTTTTGATGATTTGATGGAATGGTCGTAGATCTCTATTTAATTATACCGTTGGACGATTATACATATGTTGGGTGGACCTGGCGACGTGGTCCAAATCGACTAATCGAAGTTGGGTATTTTTATATGAAGTTACCACTGGAGCTTTTTGTATTTTTTTTTTCAAGCGACCTGCTGATTCATTTTCCAATGTTCAAATGTTCATCTAGTTGTAAGTCAATATTGGGACAAATTCTTACAAAACAAGCTATTTAAAATATATCAAGGCCCAATTTCACTAACAACAGTCCGTTATTCTCCACCTATAGGGTAACAGACCGTCAGATGCAGCGAATGAGCTTCAAGTTCCAATCAACAAATTTTAGCAACCAATAGCTATGAAATGTTGAAAATAAAATACTGTCAAAGTATGAGATGACAACTTGTCATTGAAACATCACCAGCTTATTGCATATTAAGAAATTACATATAATTCAGTCAAAATTTTAAGAAATGTTTAATTACTATTGTTGATTTTTTATTCATGTTTATATTATTTTCTTCAATTGATATGTGATACTGGGTGTTTTTTCCTATAAACCTCTTGCAGATAGCCATTAAGCACCTACTAGATGACAGGCTCTACCAAAAGATATTGCTCGTTTCCAAACATTCATTCATTTACTTGCCGATCATCAGAACCATTAGATTGATATTCCCACAAAACCATTCAGGTTTTTTGATATCCATACATCCACAAAGTTGAATATTTTTCGTTATTCAGGAACTGAACAAACATCCAAATTTTCACGAAAAAAATTCAAAACCAGCAAATGTAAAAGGTTCATTTCGCACCCTCCACCACGGGACGTGATCGTCGTTAGACTTGGCAACCCTGCGAGTGTCAGATAGATATCCCCTCCAGTCAAAAATAGACAAACAATAAACATTACTAGTTTTTTTGATTTTTGGACTTAAAAGCCATTATCATCTGTGAAACATTTTTCATATTTTTTTGTCAATGCCCATAATAATTGCATTATGCATCAGGGAGATGTAGGGATTGACACGTCTTGCACATATCATCTGTGTTTTAGGATGGAGAGGACATAATGTTTTGATTGCTTTGAAGAAATTCATTAACCCATAAATTAATAAATGATTACTATTATGACGGAAAGGAAGATGAGGAATTGGATGGAATGTATTTTATATTCTATTTTCTTGCAAAATACAGACAAATCCACACTATTCAACAGGTATGTAATGATAACTTTCAGTATATTGAAGTTGGTAAATTCGAGAGTGCCATGCATTAACAAACGTCCAAATCTGCTGCCAAATTTAACAGCTAGAAAATCGACCTATTATTTGCGGCATTCCCATTCGCTGAGGGGAATAACGGATTGTTAAATGTAAACCTATAACATATATCAAAATACATGAAAGTTGTCCTGTTTTTTCTATACAAAAGCATCATGTTGGAATCAAAGAGTGGTCTTTTTTATAATACAGTCGAATTTTCACGATTTTATTTATATATACTTCAATATTTCAATAGAAATCACTAATATCACTGGACAACAAATTTTAGTTTTTTAATTGTATCTTGTGGGAAAAGTGCACTTCTTTGTTAATTTTGGGGCGCTGAATCCAAAAATGACAATGAAATAAAAAAATTAGTTGCGGTTTAGAAAAAAAACTTTTTATTTTTAAGGATATATTAAAAAAAGTAAGATTCATATACTTATAAGAATCACTATATGCGCTGTCTTTTTGCTGTTCTTTTATGGATCGTTTCTGGAGCATCTCTACCAAGAGTCCAACAGTAGTCTGCAAGCATGGAAGGATTCCACTTTCCCTGGTACCTTTTTTCCATTGTTGAAATAACCTGATGAAAACGTTCGCCGTGCTCATCACTTACGGCTCCGCAATTGTCAGGAAAAAAGTCCAGGTGTGAGTGTAGGAAATGTATCTTAAGAGACATATTACAGATTACAGCCCATCTTTTGATACGATGACAGCATATTTTTGACAAGGGTTTTATAGTTGTCAGCTTTTCTATTTCCCAAGAAATTAGTGACCACCAGACGGAAATCATTCCAAGCAGTTTATTCAATACCTGTTAAAGTATTTCAAACTGTGTATCTTTCAAAATATTTCGAATCTGTGGCCCAACAAAAATACCTTCTTTAACCTTTGCCTCACTTAGTCTTGGAAATTTCTGACGCAGGTATTGAAAAGCTGACCCATCTCTATCTAATGCCCTGACAAAGTTTTTCATTAGGCCCAACTTGATATGCAGTGGTGGTAATACATTTTTTTGCGAATCTACGAATGGCATATGCTGTACATTTTTTTGACCTGGCTCTAGGAATTGACGAACAGGCCAGTTTTGTCTGGTGTAATGAAGTGCCTTTGCCCGACTGTCCCATTCACTCAAAAAACAGCAAAACTTTGTGTAGCCAAGCTGCAGTCCAAGTAAAAGTGCAACAACTTTCAAATCGCCACAAATATGCCATTGGTGCTCATCGTATTTTATGCATGTCAATAGGTACTTCATATTGGCATATGATTCTTTCATATGAACTGCATACCCTACAGGAAGAGATGGTAAAATATTTCCAATATGCAATAACACTGACTTTAAACTCAATGTTGAACTGTCTATAAACAATCTCCATTCTTCTGGGTTATAGTTTATATTAAAGCCGCCAGTACGCCGTTAATGTTACTGCAGAAAACCAAGTTATTCTCCATATTGAAAAATGGTTCTAACTCTTTGTGGCGTTTACGAAAAACACATACCGAATCATCGTCTTCTAACAAGTTCCATTGCTGCAGTCTTGATCCAAGTAACTCTGCCTTACATTTTGGAAGTTCTAAATCTCTTACAAGATCATTTAATTCTGTGTTATTTTGTGCGGTTGGTGGCATGACGTGCTCGGTATAAAATCAGGATCTCTTGACGTTGATGGCATATTTTCTTCCTGACGAATCACTCGATCGCCATGATCTGATTCGTTTTCTGATTCGCAAGCGTAGGATTCTGGGGGTTTTGGAATAGGATTTTCGTCACTGTGAGGCACAGGTCTCATCGCAGATGGTATGTTTGGGTAGTTAATAACCGATTTTTTTTCTTGGACATACCTGTGGCTTGTCCAACACAAGGTACCATGCAAAAGTAACAATCATTAATATGATTTGTAGGCTCTCTCCAAACCATTGGGACAGCAGAGCGCATAGACCGTTTTTTGCCATTTAACCAGCTCCTCAGACTTGAAGCACATGTATTACAGCAGATGTGGGGTGCCCACTGTTTGTCTTGATCACCTAGTTTACAACCGAAATAAAGCTGATATGCCTTTGTTATTAGTGGAGTAATAGACCGTCTCTGAGACGCAAAAGTCACATCACCACACACGTAACAAAACTGATCTGGATTGTTTACACACTTTCGAGACATCTTGCATGAACGCTGTCAGCCAACTGAGAAAAAATGGCTAATATAAAACAATATAATGTACACGTATGTATAACGTAACACAATCATGCCGATTACATCATCTTTCCTTGCCGAATATAAAAATGTAGCACGTGCATTCTTGTGAATTACAGTATATTAACACTGTCACAGCAGGAACACATATAATTACCGTATCTCTAAAACTTGAACTAATATTGAAAAAATAAGTTTCATTCCGGTTTTAGCACATTAAAAATAGTAATATTTTGTTGATTTTATTTAGGATATTTTTTGGCTGTTGATCAGTGCAGAGACCTTTGACAGCTTCCGTCAAATAGCATTTCGATAAGGTATTTTCCCATTGGTCCATAATATTAATTTTGGTGGAATTGGCCCTTAGACTTTTATTTTGCAGATAACCTAGTTTTTTATTACGTATTTCTTCCAAAAAAGTACAACTTGGCAACAATGGACATCATTTACCTTATCTGTCAAGAAATGAATGTTATAAAATGGTGTTTGAGAATTGTTTGTACTTTCAAATATTTCTTATAAACGCAAAAATCGTAATCTCATTGAAAATACGCGAAAAAAATAGTTAAGGAATTTCAAGAAGACATTGAAAAATCAGAATACCTCTATACAATTTACCAAGAAAATACCATCATTCACGTATTATTTTGAACTGTTATTTTAGCTTATAAGCTAATGTGTAATAACACGGCTAGTTTTGGACCTTTTTTTGCAAAAAACAACGACTTTTTACAGTTTCACATCTATTTCTCTTAGTACTAGACAGTGTATATTATTTTCTTATCATTTAGAGCATCCTTTTGTGCAAAAAGTAAAAAGACAGGGTATAAAACAGTATTCTATTCTAGAGTATTAACAACAAAAATGCAACTTTGAAATTCTATAAAATAGCAAGCAGAGGTTCCTTATAGAAAAAATGATATGTTCGTAAAAGTTACATCCCAATATTTCATTTTAAAATAAGAAATGAAATATTTGCGACATGCACAAAAGCATAGTCTCACCGAGAAAAGTCCTACAGTCCTTTATGTAACCCAAAATCATGCAAGGCTATCCAGGTCGTCAAATTTATCAAAGCCGATGGCGGATTATTGTTGGCATTCTTGCCTATTCTCTCTGTTATACGTAATCAAGGCGTAATCCCTAAAACCGTTTCAGCGTTAATTGATGTTTATCTATAAATTGATATGAATTTGTGGATTTTTGAATAAACGCCAAAGTCTGTGTCAACAAATGCCAGGTGTGCACCGTGTGCAAGCTCTATTGCTCAGACTGGTTCAGTTAATAATATTAAGCCGCGATATGTGAAAAAAGTTATATCACAAATGCCGATCGAAGAGCATTAAGAAGAATAATCGTGAAAAACAGGCGTGCCAATTATTTACAATTAAGTGCTCTGTGGAGTGAGATGCTGTTAGAAGGAGAATTTCGAGGTCCACAAATCATAGAGAGGCCCACAAACTGGGATACAGCAATTGCAAGGTAAGTTTTCTTATAAAAAAAAGTGAAGTAAAAACCCTAAAGTAGCACAACTTGTTTATAGGCCAAAGAAAAGTCACTATTAACTCCACTGCAAAAGAAAAATCGGCTTAGATGGGCTAAAGATCATAGACAATGGACACCTCAACACTGGTGTGCAATACAATGGAGTGATGAGGCCCGATTCGAAGCTTGTGTTGGTGACAGTCGCAGTAGAGTTATTCGCAAAAAAATGAAGCATTCCATGTTGACTGTCTGAAGAGAAAAGTGAAATTTCCAGCATCCATTATGGTCTGGGGCAGTATGTCATCAAAAGGAGTAGGAAAACTTCATTTTATCGATGGAAATGTGGATACAAGCAAATATTTGGCAATTTTAGAAGAATCGCTTTTACCAGTGATGGAAGAATGTTTGACATCCGGCCAAGATTTTGTGTTTCAGCAAGATGGTGCAGCGTGCCATACCTCAAAAAAGGCTAGAAAATGGATGGAAGAAAATAATGTACCACTTATGAAATGGGTTTCTAGCAGTCCAGATCTGTCACCTATTGAAACTTTGTGGCACGAGATGAAAAAGGTTGTACGACAACATCCTGCTCGTAGAATCACCGAACTGAGACAAAAGCTTCAAGAAATATGGGGTTGTTTTACACAAATGTTTTGCCAAACCTTGGTTAACACTATGCCCCAAAGAATTTCAGCCGTAATAAAAAATAAAGGTGATGTTACCAATGGTAATCTTTCAATTGTTGCTTTGTTAACTTCGCGCATTTATTCGCACATTGTGTGGTTAGAGATGGCGTGGTATCTGAAACTAGGAAATATTTGCATTTTATTCTAATGTTTCGATAAAATATTAGTCAGAAGTAGATAAAACAACTATAATTTATTGTTACGTATATTACGTACAGAAATTATGTGGTATCTCTACATAGCAACCGGCTTTTGATTTTGTGCAGTATTTTGGACATCGGGATTCTATTTTGTTCAAGTTAATAAGCAGTTTTGATTTTTGACGCAAACTTCCTTATTTGATTGTTATCACTTTGTTTTTTTTTCTCAAGCTGGCAAGTCACCACTGCCGGATAAAGATCTTGAGGAAATTCTAAATGATAGTGACTTCTACTTGAGCAAAGATGAAGAGGAAGTCATCGCTGAAGACACTGAGACAATTGAGGCAAGTACTTCAGTTGGCCCACTTCAAGATTTGTACCAAAATATGCCTTTATAAACTAAACATAACGAAACTACTTACTTCTAAAACAATTTATTTTCTCAAAAACATTTTAGATACACTCTAGTCGTAAAAAATACATATTTGAAATCGCTTAGACCTATAACTAATAGAACATCAAATGAAGTTTTCCTACTCGCTTTGACGACATACTGCCCCAGACCATAATGGATGCTGGAAATTTTACTTTTCTTTTCAGACAGTCAACACGGAATGCTTAATTATTTTGCGAATAACTCTACTGCGACTGTCACCAAAACAACTTTCGAATCGGGCATCATCACTCCATTGTATTGCACATCATTGTTGAGGTGTCCATTGTCTATGTCCTTTAGCCCATCTAAGCCGATTTTTCTTTTGCAGTGGAGTTAATAGTGGCTTTTCTTTGGCCTATAAGCAATTTGTGCAACTTTAGGGCTTTTACTTCACTTTTTTTTATAAGAAAACTTACCTTGCAAGTGCTAAATCCCAGTTTGTGGACCTCTCTATGAGTTGTGGACCTCGAAATTCTCCTTCCAACAGCGTCACTCCACAGAGCACTTAACTGTAAATAATTGGCACGCCTGTTTTTCACGATTATTCGTCTTAATGGTCTTCGGTCGGCATCTGTGATATTACTTTTTTCACATAACGCGGCTTAATATTAACTGAACCAGTTACGTTATATCCTCTAACAATATTTCTCATACTGTACCGCGATAAGTATAACAAAGTTGCAATTTCTGAGTATGATTTCCCAGAATTAAAAAGTTTAATTATCAGTAACCGAATTTTCTCACTAATAACCTTTCCTCTACCCATTTTCAAAACCTTAACTATCCAAAACTATTTTAAACGTATTCTGACAGCTGTGATTAATAAAAACAATTATCATGGCTTTTATTTTTCACAGCCACCTATGCGTTATAGACTTATTTTGCATTGAAATGAAAATAGGTTGATATGTTGTAATTGCAACATGTGTTATTTTTATGCTGCAAATTTGATTATGGAGTGATAATTTTAAACCAATAACACCCTGCTACATTTTTATTATTTGTGTTTGATAATAAAAAAAAAGATTTCAATAGTTGGGCCAACTGAAGTGGGAAGGGGCTCGTAATGTCGACAAGGCTGTTCTTGAGCCGACGGACGCAGATCCGATTTCTGATACAGTTGAAGAGGAGTCTGATGATGATATACCTTGGTCCAAAATAAGGGACCAGCTACTTCAGAAGCACAAAAAAAATAAAAACGCAGGAGAAAAATGTAAAAAAGTGTTTTGAAAAACGAGAAGAAGTCTACCTTGATCCGGAATGGCAGATACAAGATGATCATGAGTATTGGTTACCGCTGAACTATTTTTCGGAATATTTCCCAGATGAGTTTTGGAAAAATTTGGCAGAACAAAGTAATATTCGTGCCATGCAGGCAAATGAGAAGCAACCGCTAAAGTCAACAGCCAAAGAATATCGCACATTGGTTGGAATACATATTTTAATGGGCATTTTTGGACTCCCACGATTGCGGCTACATTTCATGAAGGGAATTGAAATATTCAGCATTACTCACTTACCAAGAGACCGTTTTTTCAAATTAAGAAATTCTCTACACGTTGTCGATAACCTAAGTATTTCAAACGAGGTAATGAAGTCCAATCGACTGTGGAAAGTTCAACCTATCATGGATGCGGTTCGTATAAAATGTGTTTCTTTACCAAGAAGTACAGAAGTGTGCATCGACGAACAAATGATCCCATTCACTGGCACCACATCTTTACGACAGTATGTTAAAAACAAGCCAAATCCCGTGGAATTAAAATTTTTTGTTTTGGCTACACCTTCTGGAGTCGTACTAGATTTTTTTATTTACCAATTTGCAAAAATTTGGCCAGATTGTTCTCCCGAACACAATTTAGGAATAGGTAGCTCGGTTGTAGAGAAACTTACACCAGATTTGTTACCAGGACACGTAATTTATTTTGATCGCTATTTTACCTGTCAGTCTACTGTATCATTTACTGACACAAGGAATATTGGGAACGGGAACAATAATTATTATGAACAACCGGATTCCACGAGATTTTAGATCAAAAATAAAAAATGATAAAGAGCTTCTCTCGGAAGGTCGCGGTTCCTTCGATGAATTCATAAGAAAATCCAAAAATGTACCATTCTCAAATGGATGGACAACAGATCAGTTACAATCGGATAAACATCATTAGGTTCTGCACCGCTAATAGACGGATAGAAAGAATTCAAAATATATTCTTGTCCCATGTCCAAATTCCGTAACTAGTTACAACCGTTCTATGGTAGGAGTAGACTTGTGTGATAGACTAATATCTTATTATCGTACCTGTATGCGAACCAAAAAATGACCGGTGAGAGTTTTCTGTCATTTTATCGATCTAGTTATCACAAATTCCTGGATTGAATACCGACAAGACTGGAACGCTCGTAGAGATAGAAAAAACTCTATCATGGATTTATTTGAATTCAAACTGTATATTGGGAAATGTCTTGTCCTTGGGGCGCAAACAAAAGTTTCCACATCAGATGAAGAAACAAGTCGACCTGATAAAAAATGCAAGAAGGCAGAGAGACCATCAAGAGATGTGAGCACCAGCATTCACCAATATGCAGTGTCAATAACAAAAATTCCTATATGCGCTGCCGTAATCAAGGCTGTACAAAAAAACTAGATTTGTCTGTGTGAAATGTAAGTTATATTTATATACCTATTTTTCCAGAAAGGCAACGCTTTTTTGAGTTTCATGATTAGATAGTTACGCCCATTTGTGCAAAATACTGGACATGATATATATATATATATATATACATATTTTTTTGAATACCTAAACTAGTTTTGTAAAACATATTTTCTTGCTTTTTGTGAGTCCTGATAAAGGTATTTTATCTAAAATTTCAAGAAAAAAATAAAACAATTTCTTCGGACTGAAGAGGCTAGAGTTCGCAGACGCGTTAATTTCACTCTACTTTTCGAGTTTGAGAGTGGTCGGATAATCAGGTTACGTGAAGCCTGATTTTCTTTCAGAGAAATCGCTTATCGGGTGAATTGCAACGAAGATACTGTAATGAGATGTTGTCGAGCGTGGTTGCAAGAAGGCCGAAATCGACAAGTTAGAGGTACTGGACGTCAAATACAGACTATAGAGCGACAGGATCATTATCTGGGTCAACTAGCACTTAGAGCTAGATTTTCCATAACAAGGGCAGTTGCGAACCAGTGGTAGGATGCGTCGGAACGGCAATAACAATAAGGACAGATTATCGCCGAATAAGGTCTTTTGAACTATTTTCATTCCGTCTTGTACTATCTCTGACCCCACAGCATCGTCGGCAACGATTGGTATGGAGTTAGCAGAGACTTGAATGGAATATGGAATGGAACTCAGTCGTGTTTACCGATGAGTTGTTCAGATTCTGTTTTGGTATACATGATGGCCGTGCAAGAGTAAGGAGGAGTCGTGATGAACGTCCAATATTACATCAAACGGCATATTCATCGCACTGTCGGTGTTATGGGATGGGGTACCACTACCTACGGCAGCAGGTCAGGATTAGCACGACTGTCCCGCGCTATATCCACGAAGTTTTATAACCACATCTGCTTCCCTTTTTGGAAATATTGTAAGATCCACTTTTTCAGCAGGACAATGCACGACCTCATGTCGCACGTGTTAGTTTAGTCTATTTAGAAGCATCCGGTGTAAATCTGCTTCGGTGGTCTCCTCCATCTCCAGACGTTTGCCTCATAGGAACATGTATGGGAGATAATGGAAAGAGAGGAGCTTCAACACATTATTAACATTAACACGTTCACTGCCACATTGGTCCTATAGGACCAACACTCATGTTGCCTCAGCAGGCCACATTGGTCCAATAGGGCCAACATATATTTTGACTTACCAGGCTATGTTGGTCCCATGGGGTCATCGCATTTTCTAATAACTGCTGGGCCGTTGGCGCTCATTTACCTATGTACGCCTGCAGAAATGGGCCAACATGGTCTAGAAGCTATATACCACACATATAACTTCCATAATGCGGAATGTGGCCCCCATGAGACCAACGTCTTTTTTATATGGTGGCCCACTAGTGCTCGATGTAAAATATATGTTTGGCGTAGTGGACACATGTTAAAAAATATGTGTTGCAGCGAACGTGTTAAGATAGGATATTTTTTTTATTTGGCGAAATTTCGAGTTAAAATTTTAATCACTTCCTATTTATCAGTAGACCTAAAACTTAAAGTAAAAATATGCTCAATGTTACAGCACTGCTAGTCGGTGTTGCATTTTCTAGGTCATTAAGTAGATAACAACATGCGTTTTGACGACTAATTTTTCAACCATAAGCGAGTAATTGTACATGAAATAAAAGCGCTGTATAATCTTGAGAATAGTTAAAATATACATCTCCTGTTTTGTTGATGTCACGGCACTGGCTTATATGTAACATCCCCGATGACAATACAGTGTCCCATACTAGGTCCACCAATTCCATGACACATTCATTACGAGTTTTATTTCTTACTTAAAGCTATAAAGCATAGACGCATATAAAATACGTGTATGTCAACGGCTTATGAGAAAATTTATTATACAACAGCCAGCTATTATACTGAATTGGATGGAAAAAGAGAAAATAATGAAGCAACAGCTTAAGAAGGAGGATATGATCTATAGAATGTTGCGTGAACGCTCATATGTGTACAATAAGGAATATGCATGGACAATATTTTTTGTTTGTTAGGAAAGTGCATTATTATAAAAACGTAATATACTTAACATTAGGTCTAAGTGGGAGCTGAACCTTACTCCAACAGATGAAAACAGCGTTGTAAAGAGATGAATTAATTAGTCTTACCTCCATAAGTCCCCACTGAGCAGGGCTGTTGGCGAATTCTTGTTCCGAAAGTTGTTGAATTTAGTATACAACTTCTTCCCGTTCAAGTGACTACTCATATATTAGTATCTCAGTACCGATTGCCAAGTGCAAGTCCACCAACGGACCAGTTTAGGTCTGCTATTCGAAATCAAAAAGAAAATGGTAGACAACATGCCCACTGAGTAGGCCTCAGAGATTTTTTGTCTAGGGTTGATGTTTAATTTCTCACTCTGATGCGTCGACGATCTGTACGTAAATAAGTTGGGATGTAGGAGTACATCCCCAATACAGTAAAAGAGCCTAATCCGGGGCCTAACGCCTGGTTTATCAAATCGTGTGACCGAAGATCAAGGTACGCCAAACATTAACCACATGGTAATGCGTCTGTCTGGACACTGGCCGAGCAGATTGAAGGGAACTTCTTAAGGTCGCAAATTACTTTTTTTTCAACAACCTGTTTGAAGGAGTATTTTTAATCATTTTCATCTGATACCTTTATGGTGCATATAGAGATGACTAATAAGTAATATTAGTATTTTTTTCCTAAAGAATGCATTGTTTATACATTTTTTCTGCAATCATAGTTTGTCAATTGATAATAGTGCAGCAATAAAATCGTATTACAATATTCCACATGTATAGTAGATCACTTTGAGTTATTACTTACTTAGTACTACTACAAAGTGAGTTTTCAGGAAGAAAATCAGTCAGGTCCTAGAAAGAGCAGTACACGCCATTGCTGAAAAAAACTTTTTTGTTCACATGGCTTTTGAGATATCGCTGCAGTTTGCTATAAATTTTGAGAAAAACCCGCTGTTCATGGAAGTTCTAAAACATACTTTATTATTTTGAACTAAAAAGCCATACAAATTCAAACCCTTTGGCACGTGCGCAAACAAGTCAAACATGCGAGAGAAGAAGATTTCCTGAAGTCAATTCGTAAAGATCGGAAAAGGCAACGGTCATCTTCAAAACCTCGCCAGAAGAATCCTAGTTAAACCGGGTACAATATATTCGCTAAGGCAAGTGTGGTGAACCTACGAAGCTGTGAAGAGAGAGGAGCTCCTCCAGACCAGACGGCAGGAACACCCAGGTACGTGCCAATCCGACATTGTCGGCTCGGGTGTCGATTACCTTATTACCTTAATTATATCTGAACGCGCTTATAGTCCTGCGGCTCTCCACAATTTAGAATCATCTTTGCAATAACACCCGCCTCCCGCTGTCTTCGCGATATTCCTGTCACCGGACTATTGCACCCATCGCCTTAAAGACTAACCTTCCACCGCTTACATGCCAGGATGGACTTCTAAGGCCAAAGCGGCAAAACTTGCCAAGATCTTTACTGCCAACTCCACAATGACTGTAACGTCTCAAAATCACGTAACCCTTTTTTTACTAATTTGATCACTCACCAGTAATTTGAATTTCTCTTTATTAATCGATCCTATGCCAAACCCTTTAAGTTTCTTTTGGCAGATTTCAGCGTTTATTGATTGTATGATTTCACACGTATTATATCCTTCTTTCTTAGCGACTCAGTATCGTGTTGAAATTTTCTGGACACTAATGTTGTAATATTTTATTAGCGACTATCTCAGATATTTCCTTATAAAATATCGTTATTTCCTCGCAGTTGGTTTTCTAGTGTACGCCCATATGCAATCAGCTCCACTCTGTAGTTTTTCTTGGTACTAACATATATAAGAATATTTGGTTTCCTATCAAAGATATCTTCAAGGCAACTCATTTAACCTTTTTTCTATTAAGTTAGATGTTCTGCGTCAGTCACTTTCCTTTTGAGATTGGGGTGCGTGGGTCGTTTGTTTAACTTCGAGTTTCTGGGATATTAGTCCACAAACACCAGTTTATGGAGTAGCACCTTTTTACTTTGTCCCTTTCGTTTAGTTGTTTTAGTTTGGGCGCTTCCATTTTTTATGGGATTTTAACCTTTAGCGTGAGAAGGCATTGAGTAGATTCCATCCCATTCACACTCCTCCTGCTTTGTAGCTGTTTGGCAGTCGATTTCACTAGGAGTCGCCCCTTTTCCTTTTTCTGCACTATGCGGGAAGTAACCTTCAGGCCTAAAACGGTACGACGGATACTCTTGTCACTCGACATCACAAAGCTACTGGTTCTGACTTGATTTCTTCTAGTGTACTGAAGATATGTGCACCGGAACTTTCTCCAGTTCTTTCGCGTCTCTTTCAGATATCTTACGAATCCATGCCAGATTTCCCAGAGCATTGGATGTTTGCTCAGGTTCTGGCCGCCCCAAAAAAAAAAAGACTAGTTCTGCAGCTCTGCTTTCTGTGATCAGCAAAGTAACGGAGTCGTCCACCAATTGGGAGCTTCTGGAGTATGTGGAGTATCATAGCTTAACTATCGATATGCAGTATGGTTTCCAAGACCAGAGAGGAATCCTCCACCTTACGTCAGATAACTGTGGAGTAAACTTATCCAGTCATATGGTGAAGCTGTCGTTGTGGTAGCTCATCATATAACTAAAGTATTGGATCAGCTGTGGCATTCTGTCCTCTTATGCAAACACATGACCTCCCAGAGAAGCTTTGCTGATGGATATCTGGCTTCGTCTCCAGCCGCAAGGTTTTCGTCATAATTGACTCATGTACGATAGATCCCTTGCCAGTAACAGCACTTCACACGTAGGCATTCTAGTGCCAAGCCAATCTCTGTCGATGAGCTGGAGAGACCGAGCGGCTTCCTATCAGACGAGAGACATGGAAGTTATCAACACTTGGGGACGCAACAATATGAAACAGTTCAATGCGCCAAAACACAGTACTGTACCTTGACTAACAAGATGCGCCCTAGCGATAATCCGGTTACGACGGATGGCCAAGTTCTGCCAATTCATTTCTCTCCTCCATGATGCCGTCGCGCGTTAGCCCTCCGCATCTGTCAGTTCCGCAGTTCAAAAATAGCTCACTAAATCAGTAAAAATGCCATTATTTCTGAAGATGGTATACAATAAAAGAAAATCAATATTAAACTAAGCAGTCGAAATTTTCCACCTAGTTACCATGGTAACCCGAAATCGAGGAACATGACGCCAATATAAAGCGAGCGTGTTTATGTATTTTTTGCTGATATTTGACGAGAAACACATTTTTTTTTGGTTTGGTGTAATCGACAATTGTCAGTATTCTTAGGCAGGTTCAAATCATCATCACAGACTGTCAAAGACTCAATGTGCAAAATTAAGCTTGGCTTTTCCAATGCTTTGTAACATCTGCGTGATACAACCAGTCACGTTTCGATTTCCTTCAGTGGTTCCGCTTATGTGTTTTTTCTGAAATTGAAGAGCACTCCACCTACCATGCTATACTAGTACGAACAAGTATACGCTTAAAATCAATGCTCTGCTCCCGCAAATAGAGCAAAACCACAGTTTAAAGCTAGCACACGATCTTCCATTAGGATTAGCCAGCTGATTGCCTCCATTAATTAGAGGGCCATGTAGCTTCAGCTTCGAAATCTTCACAACCTCCGTGCGCGAGGATTATCTCTGGGGGATTTGAAATTTGCTTCCATGAGTTTGTCAATACGTGAGCGAGTTAAACTTACTACAAGATACATAGGACCCTATTGTCTGGCCGAATCAAATACACATATGGTACAAATTTGGCACTTTCCTTTACAGAGCGTATAGGTCAGGCAATAATAAGCATTCTCTTTTTGTAACATATACTTACGCCAATGGTTATTCGCCGCACGCCACTGCTCCACCAGCCATCACGACTGAATGTTTTTTCGCCATTTTTAGAAGATTCACTTCTCGCAGAGGTATTTGCTCTAACATAATCTCAGACAATGGAACAACCTTTGTCGGTGCCAGTAGGGAACTCTTTATCTTAAATCGAACTAATGAAATTTCGGAAAAACTAGCTATTGCTGGTATTAAATCGGTGAAACGGGATTAACTTTTGAAGAGTTTTGTGCGGTATTGACCCAAATTGAAGCGTGTGTGAATTCTAGATCTCTCTACCCTCTACTCTCACACCGCACATTCCATCATCGGGGAAACATTGATGGCTGCACGAGACATAAATTAATTGGACGTTCCTAAGAATCAGTTATATCGCTTCAAACGCCTACAGAAAATGACGCAGCACTTCTGGGCGAGGTGACCCAACCAATACGTCCCCCATCTACAACATCGCACCACTTAGAAGAATAATTTCGCTCAGCGTCTCAAGGTTGGCACTGTGGTGCTAGTTAAGGAAGACGGACTCCACTTAAGTAAAATCAGAAAAAATAAAAAAAGAGCATGTTCAAGATCCTGTTGATCTGTTGATACTCCGCGAGTGTACTCAGAACGTCGCTGTCACAAGGCAGTACATGAAATTTTTTATCAAATGAGGAGTGAGCATTTCTCTTTAATTTTTTTTTTGCTTTTTCGGTGTTGTTTTGTCGCAAATTCCGAATTTGAAAATTAAAGTCCCAACTGTCAAGGCCCCATAAATGTTTAGGTTTCTGCCTATTGCACGATGCTGTGACCACCACTGTGGTTATTTTCAAGTACAATTGACATTTTTTGTGACAATATGTTTTGTTTTCTGTCTTCCAGGTGACATTTCGTTTTTTTCACATTCATATATAGTGTTTTACTTCAATAGTCTGAACGGTCCTGTATCATGCTGAGATTGCGCGAAGTGCAATTTTGAGACGGCACCGCGCAAAACTAGCAAAGCCCAGGACCACCTAACGTATGCATTCTCGCTTCCAAGAGGGTGTTCAGCCTTCCAAAGCGACAAGCGAACATGAGGTTATCTGTCGTTTTTTAATGTCCCAGACACGTCACTCTAGTCCTAGTCCATCGTACCGAAAACACTAAAAGACCTTTGACAACGCCAAAACCCACCCAGAAAAAGTGTCGCAATAATTGATATGCAATCTTTGTCTGCAAATGCTGCATATGCATTGTTTACGGGTCCGCCACTTACGATATAGGACGGTCAATTTATTTATACGTCCAGCCAAGGACTAAACTAAATTTTGCCCTATAGCCGAGTGTACCTATCTAGTGCGCTATAGACATTTGTGTTTCTTGGCATGCTTAATACTCTAAGGGCCAATTTCACAATCTAACAAACCAGTATTTTCCACCAATAAGGTACGAGTAATGTTATGAAATTATATAAAAATGAGCCAAAATTTAAAAAAAATGCTTGATGTCTGAGTAAAATCCACGTTTTCAGTTTAGCTGAAGGTTTCACCATGTTTGTTGCAACTTTTGTAATCCATATGTGGTTATACTGACTTAACATCACCTACCGTGTGTCTATAGTTTATCCTACATTTGCAAACTGGCACTTCCAAACGCTTACATGGAAAAGCCTTTTCACTCAAATTTTTGTTAGGGGTTGCGTTTCAACACATTCATACACTTCTTTAAAGTTCCTCAATGACATTTTGACACCACTGGTCCGAAAGTGTTCAAGATTTTCAACATTCATACATACAATTGCAGTTTTTTGTTTTGATTCCAGTGTATCAGTCGCACCATCGGTGATGGTACATGGTACATTCAACATAACCACGTATTTGGGGGTTAGTGCAGATTTAACGTGTAGACGACAGTGTAATATGTAATCCTGCACAAAAAAATCTTGGACGGAGCACTTTTTATACGGAAATTTGTTCTTACAAAATTCCATTTTCGACTAATACATCGACGTCGAATAACACAATAAGTGACCACAAGTCATAGACTACAGTGACGTTGGAGAAGGAGAATAAACAACAGAAGATCCATTATCGATCACATAATTGAATGGATGCGCTGCGTTGCCATATTTCGCCTCCTGAGAGGTGTAGTATAGTCACATCGTTGACTGATCTTGAAGTATATTAACATGTGAATCAATCATCCACGTTAGAGCTAAAAAAAAATTATAACAATAAAAGAATTAAAAAGATATAAGATATTTATTATATTGTTTTATTGAATACTGTTTCAATTACTGATTTTGCCGATTTGTTGTTATTGATTACTTATTGTTTATGTTACTATTTATTCACTCATTTTAAGCAAGTATACCTTTTTACTTTTTTTAATTTTCAATGTCATTAAACTTTCTAGCTCTAACATGTATAATTCATGTTAATATATTTCAAATCACACTCAATCACGATGTGACCATACACCTCTCAGGTGGCGAAATATGGCAAACTCAGACGAGTCAAAATTCGCATCCATTCCATCCTGTGATCTATTCTCAAACGTCACCTGTTCTGTGTTGATATTTGATGCCGAGGTACTGCTGGAGAATGGTATTTTGGTAAAATTAATTTCCATAAAAAAGTTCCCATCCAAGATTTTTTTTACTGCAGAATTACATATTAGACTGTCGAGTACACGTTAAGCCTGTAATCCCTAAATACGTGGTTATGTTAAGTGTACCATCAGCAAACTACGAGTTACAGCAACTACTATTTTCATAACAAGCTAGATTTTTCAGCCAAATTCCATATGAATATTTTTGTTTTAATATTGAGGAACTGACATTTGAAATTAGTGTTTCATAATGTTAGTGCTGGGAGAATGGATTTGTGATTATCGAAATGCATTGGAACGGTTCAAAAATATGAATGAATCGTTTTCACTTAATCTCGACTGAGAAACTGGAATAACCAATCTTTTAATGTTTCTATATTTCTTGGAGGGGTTTGTTCGCTGACTAATTCCTAGAACTTGAATCGGAAGCCTGAGATTCGCGTTGCTTCTGTGGCTCAGAGATATAGTGTTTTCTTCTGCTAAAACTGGCGGAGTTTTTGTGTTTAAAATACTCCACCTTAGCTAATCCCGTTGATCCTAAATTTGCTCACAAAACAACAATAAACAACTCCCATGTCGTGTCTCGTGCAGTAATCTTTTAATGAAAAAGATTTTTCGTTTCTTTGACTCTTTCTGTGTTATTATGGCAAATTATCAAAAAAAAAAAGAATTGTAAGTCACGAGCAAACAGCATTCAAAGATAGAATTCAAAGCACAAGACAGTCAAAAACACCAGCAGGAGTTGCTTCAGGTCGTAAATATCTAAATCTGACTTCTTAGAATGTTCCATACGTGATAGATGGAATTCTCATTTAACCTTTCCTTTTGGTGCCTGAAAAAAATCGATTTCCCCACTTGCAGTGTGGTGAGTGTTGAGTTATTTTCGTCCACCAATCAGTATGCATAAAATGTCCCATCACTGTTCTATGAGTGATATTATAACAGCTTGTGCTATTGACATTGCTATTATAACATTCAAAAAGGCACTTATTCGTCACGATAGCGCGAATTGTTAATAACACGTGCTATTATATATCTCTTATCCCACGAAATTTCTATATACATACATAAAACTTTAGTAATCTTAGATTTATATGTTGAGCTGGATACGTTGCGGGGTATTATTTCTCAATCTGACAACCATGGCGCACCCTCATACATGGCCGCTGACATAACATAAGTTAGGCGAGTTGCCCTTGAATAGCGTGGACGGTGAAATTAAACTTCTTCAGTATATATGTTTTGTGTCCCCACCAGACAAAAAACTTAACCAATATTTTATTACTATTATAACTTTTTAGCTCTTATTTTTCAGTTATTACTAATAATTTTAGGGCTACGTATATGATAATTCCATTATGCACCAAGGAGATATAGGAATGGACACGTTTTACAGATACCGGGGTTTTAGGATGGAGAGTACATACTGTTTTAATTGCTTTGAAGAAATTCATTAACCCATAAATTGATAATAATTATGTTGTAACGAAAGATGAGGAATTGGTCGGAATACATTTTATATTCTTTTTTCATGCGAAATACAAACAAATCCGCATATTTCAACAGGTATGAATGTATAAAGATAACGTATAAACACTCAATATATTTAACTTAACAAATTCGAGATTTCCATGCATTAACAAACATCCAAACCTGCTGTTAAATTTAACAGCTAGAAAATCGACCTATTATTAATCGCATTCTCATTGGCTAAAGGGATAACCGATGTATTATAACATATGTAAATTTATAAGACAAATCAAAAAACATGAAAGTTGTTCTGTTTTTTCTGTACAAAACCATCATGTTGGAATCAAAAAGTGCTCTTGTTTATAATACATTTCATATCAGTGATTTCATTCAATAATTGAATAGAAATCACTGATATTAAGAGAGGTTTGGCAGCTTTTGACAAATTGTATATTGATAAGGTATTTTCTCATTGGTCGAAACTGACGGTCAAATATTAATGATGGTAAAATTGGCTCTTGGTATATAAAGTTTATTCAGATAACAAACTATTTAACAAGTGATCTGTAATTGTTTAACGTTAGGGAATCAATACTCATTCTTAATGAATTGCCAATTTAACTGTTCGTTGCAACAAATAGCCTGTATATCCATATTGATTAATGTTTATGGGTCTAGATATTTGCGAACAACCGTTAACCACATATAGGCATAAACGTATGCGTATGTTAATATAAAAGCTTCCTGTTATAGTCGATAGCTTGTTTAATAATGATACGACAACAAAACCCCACTCACGAGAAGAACGGCGGCGCTTTAAGAAAACATCTTCCGGTGCTATACAGCGGCGCTTGAAAAGATTCCACTGACTTACTCCCGTAGGTATCTATTTTCTTTTGAAGGTTTGATAAATCGTCCTTTAATAAGTGAATATCGGTGTTAGATAACAATAAGGTGGCGTTATCAGCAAAAATTACGGAGTTTGCCTCAGGTGCCACATCATTTATATCAAGCAGGAAAATAACTGGGCCAAGGACTGACCCCTGAGGCACGCCATGTGATATTTGGCCCTCGGTGGATGCTTGTCCGTCTACAACAGTAACTTGCCTACGATTTTCTAGATATAATTTAATAAGTGCAATGTTACTATCGTCAAAACGATATACCCGTATTTTCAGTTTATTTGTTAAAATATCAAAATGTATGACTGAAGCAGTCTTGAGGTACCGCTAAACTGCATATGTATTCATGTTGAGCTGAACTAAATATACTCAATGACATTAGCAGTGGTACACCCAGAAAAAAATAATTTTTAAAGCTTGATCAATGCTGTTAATCTGAGCATATATTTTTAAATCATCGGCAAACAACAGAGAAGGACAGGTTAAGCAGTTAGGGAGGTCATTGATAAAATAAAGAAAGAGAAGAGGACCTATATTTGATCCCTGCGGTACACCGGATGAGGCCGAGTAAGGTGAAGATTTGAAACCATGGTAAGAAACGTACTGACTTCTATCATGCAAGTAAGAAGAAATGAAATCTAATAAATGATTGCTAAAGCCAAAATGCTGAAGTTTACCTATGATTCTTTGGTGACTTATCTTATCGAAGGCCTTTGAGAAATCCGTATAGACCACATCCATCTGACCCCTGTTATCTAAGACCTCTGCAATTTCCTGGGTGATTTCAGTTAAGTTAGAAATAGTAGAGCGATTGCGCATAAATCCATGTTGCGTCTCAGATATCAGATGCGAGGTTAAAGGATAGATGTAGTTGTATACAGATATCTCAAATGCCTTACCAAAATTATCCAATATAGATATAGCTCGGTAATTTTCGATTTGACTAGGGTCCCCAGCTTTAAAAATAGGGCACACTCTAGCCAGTTTCCATTTTGTAGGAAAAGTTGCTGTACTGAGGGAGTAATTAAAAATTTTCTTTAAAGGCGTGACAAATATGTGCGCCGCATCACGGACTACAAAGCTCGGTACCATATCTTCTCCTGCTGTTAACTTGTTTGGTAATTTACACAGTGCCTTTAGAATATCCTCATCTGTGAAGTTACCCAGATGAAAACAGTCATGCTGACTATTAACAACGGGATGTTGGTATACATTACTATCTAGAACATAAACACTTTGGAAATACTCTGCGAATAAATAAATAGTCCGATTAGGATTATCTGAGACTTCATTAGCAAGGGTCATCCTTGAAAGACCAAAAATGATTCGGATTTGTAACCAAATCATTTTCAACTTTTTGCAGATATAGATTGTAACAGTCTTTTATTTGTTGTTTAACAAGTGCACGGACTGACTGACTTTTGGAATGTTTATATTGTTGATGCAGTCTACATTTCAGTTTTAAATTTCGAATAATATCCGAGCCATACCAACCTGGATAACGATGCTTATGCTTAATATATTTCGGAACGTACAGATCAAAAACGAAGTATAATTTTTCATAGAACAAGTCACACATGCGATTGACATCCTCCACGTTGTCCAAAAAGGACCAATCAATGTAAGTCAAGGCATTATAAGGGCCAATGAAATTAGCCTTCCTGAAGTTGTACGTTGGAGTTGCTACATTCGTGTCAAAATTAATAGTGGCATTGAATTTAGTTTCAGAAAGTACAGATAGAGAAGGATGATACAAATCTTCCTTGACCAGCGGCAAATTATCAGGATAGGTTTTGCAGGTCATGTCAGTTATGACCAAATCCAACATTCTTTGTCTAGCATTCAAAACAGTATTGGTTTGAGACAGACCTGAAAATTCAAAAAATCTGTTAAGTGCAGTCGAATGTCTGTCAACAATTGTATTATCAACAAAATTTGTTATATTGAAATCTCCTATAATTAGGACATTTAATTGACTTATTGTAGTTTGTGAAAATAATTCCAAGAATGTTTCAAAGTCTACAAGTGTTACTTGTGGTGGTACATACAGGACATATATAAATACCGAATTAAATCCTATAGTACACTTGACCCCTAGAATATCGATGAAGTAAATTTCATTGCGATTGTGCTCAAGATTAATTGACTCAACATTAAACATATCTTTACATGCTAGCAAAACCCCTCCTCCGCATGAAGTGTTTGTTTTTAAGAAATCGCGGTCACAACGGTAGACAATATACTCCGGAGGAAATAGTTCCGAATTTCTCACACCACTACACAACCAAGTTTCGGCAAGTCCTACAAAATCATAATCAGAAGACAAAATTGCGGAATAAAATTCATTGAATTTGGTATTCAGTCCGCGCACGTTTTGGAAATAACAGCGCATAGGGATGTTTTTGTTGGGCTTCCCTAGTTTTCCGAAACGATTCTAGGGACACCACGAACGTACTTGATCTTTAAGCCGTCTTCGCCTCTTGCAGAGCGTTCTTCCATCTCCTGTTTCAGTTTTTTATAATGCAGGATCTGTCGAGGTGTACGATCAAATGAGATACTAGTCCTGGAGAAAACATTGCTCCTCTTTAAGTTGCTAGCTGACTTAATACAAGCACGAACATCATCTTCATGATGATAGATTCTGCCTCCCAATGTTGCCGTTCTGTGTTCCAGTTCAAACATTGACGACAGTGGTCCGCAATCAGAGGAAGCACTAACCGTAGACGGCATGAAAAAAGTCCAAAGGCTCGAATGCGGCGACAGAGTGAACGCATAGTAACAGGTCCACCTTCTTCTCCAAACCACTGGTCAGTGATCTGATGCGTAGTAGCAAAACCGTGTCGTAGAGCTAGTTGCCTGAATCGCCTATCCTGACGCCCTGTGGTACATCTCGGTAGACCAGTCGGCCTTCATCGTGCTCCTCTACCATCTTCTATCCACTCACAACACACACACACACACACACACACACACACACACACACACACACACACACACACACATTACCGTGATTGCAGTACAATTAACACGGCGGCCAATTTCGCGATAGGATAAATCAACATCCCGATAGGCAATAATTCTACCCCTGTGAAAGTCACTTACAGGGAGATAATCAGGACGTCTTAGAACTTGGGGCATTCTGTTATGCTTAACACTAGTAAATGAAAGGGCAATAACTAAAAATACCTGTACTAGTCTAGACATATTTTTTTCTGTGTCTAACACTTCTAGTGTCACTGAGTATAATATGTTTGCTTACCGTCAGTGTAACCATGACTAACCGTAGCCAGTGCTGATTTGTGGTCTTTAGCACTCAAATGTTGTGATGAGAAACATTCAATCTTATGGGCTGAGGCTGAAGTCAGCTTTGTCAAAGCATTTGTACAGACTTGTCACTTACTTGCGCACAACAGTTTTTCAAAAGTCGCTACCCACTTGTTTGCTTTCCGTTTGTCCGTCTTCAAGACTAGACCTATACCGTACTGATGAGTGCTGAAGAGCACAAGACAGCGCTGTCTGTAGTTGGTCATGGTTACTGAGACGGAAAGCTAACATATTTAGCGCAGTCTGGGTCTGTTCATGTATAAATGCATGGATTACAGTTGCTGAATACTTTGTTACTACTTCCAGCTATTTGACGAGTCAACCGTTTCAATGATGATGGTGCGAGATCCAGCTGTACACAGTACAGACGACCAGTTATCAGCAAGACGTAGAGGCATTTCTGTTATTTTAAACGGATGTGTTGAGGATGACGTCTGTTTTGAACCTTCAAATGGTGGCGATAGTCAGATTTGCCACCTATTTAGCCAAAGAAGAAACAGATCTACTTTAAAACCATGACTTAATTTGTTTTGTATTTTTAAATTGATGCTTGCTTCTGTGACTGCCATTAATCCATTCATTCAGCATCATGTTATTGGCCAGAGCCAGAATGCTCGAATAAGAAGACTGAAGTAACGGTTAGGGCTTTTTTAACCGGATAGTCCATAACATTGACGACATCCATCAATAAGTATCACATATACAGAATCTCAATCTCATTAAGCTAAATAAACTCTAATGATATTTGTCTACAGGATTTCTGTAATTGACTGAAAATATGGGGAGTAATCAAGCAATAAAAGTAAATGGCGGCCGGAATATGGTGTATATTGAAACTGTTGGATGTATCTATTTATAGGGACCAGTTTGTGATTAAACTGAGTGTAATCTTAATGTAGCAGTGCGCCTTGATTTAGAGCTGACATAAGGACAGCAACATCAAATAGGTTCTTTGAGTGTTCCGTATGCATTATCGCGTTTTCACAATGGGCCATAATGGGTCAGCGGTCAGATGATTCATTTGAGAGACACGATCATATTAAGTATATAATTACTACACATATGACTCTACTAACTGAGCTAATCGATAGCTCACCTTTGTGGCAGAGTGTATCGTCGAATTTTGTTATCACCAAAGGTTAGAGTCATTAGTTCTCAACGGGCAGCGCCACTCGTCGCCGTCATTGAATGTTGCTATCAAATCCCACAGGGTCCATGTTTACACCGTAGGTAGCCAAGTACCTATATGGCGCATATCCAGGTACAGCACATAGTGTAAAAATACACAAAATACCATATATGCACATAGCTATAGTTCTCTATGGCTATACAGGGTTATCCAAATTAAGTGTCCACCATTGGTAACTTTGTTATTAGTAAAAATACAAAGTTGTTTAAATTAGCAAACTAGTAGCATTTTTAACGCTGGTAAAAATGAGAAATAAAAAAAAACAATTGAGAGTCGTTATTTTGATTTTTTTCAGTAAAATAACATTTTTTCAAATGGAAACCCCTGTATATTATATTTTTTTCTGTTAAAGCATCAAATTTTAAACAAAAAAGTTCATAATGACTTTTCCGCTAAAGTCAAAAATAAAGTCAAAATATCGATAAATATTTTTAATTATTTGCAGTATTATAATATTAAGACGGCTATGAAAACAACATGGCGTTCGCGATTTGACAGCATTAAGATAAGCGACAAATTGTTAAACTGGACATACTCGCAACTAGAAGGCTTTGGAAAACAATGATAAAATCAAATAATGTCAAACATTAGTGTAAATACTTGTTTATAAGCTTTATTGTGTCATTAATTTAAAGAAAAATGTTCTCCCATGAAGAAAAGTGTGATATGTTAGAATGCTATTTAGTGTGCAGAAAATCCTCCTTGAGAGCAAGAGAATACTACAGTGAATTATATCCCGCTCGCATTCAACCGTATGAACGATATTTTCTGAGACTTTATCGAAAATTTAGGGGCAACGAAAATGTTTTTGCTAAAACAAGGGCAAAAAAAGAATTCATAATAAGCGAGGCCACGGAAATTGCAGTTATTGGATATTTTGAAGCTTATCGTGAGAATTCAACAGCAGATATTCTCAAGGACTCTAATTTCAGTTATGGTACTGTTCAAAGGATTTTAAAAAAATACAAATTTATTCCGTATAAGTACCGACCAGTTCAAACGCTTTTGGCAGGGGATCCAGAGAGAAGACTTGTTTTTTGCCATTGGTATCTTAGCTTCTGTCGCCAAAATGTAAATAACTTTCGTTACCTTTTATGGACAGATGAATCAAATTTTTCAAATTCTGGAATGTTTAATAGAAAAAACCACCATTATTGGTCAAGAGAAAATCTTTTGTTAGTACATCCAAGAGGCCCACAAGTCCGTTTCAGTTTCAACGTTTGGTGCGGTATAATTGGTTCAAAAATTGTTGGCCCGTTCTTTTATGAGGGAACCCTAACTGGTGAAAGATATGTGGAATTTATGTCAGAAATTCTGACTAATTTCTTAGACGAATTGGATCTTATAAGTAGACATCATCTGCATTTTCAGCAAGATGGCGCACCTGCCCACAACTCCAGAGGTACTTATCATTTTCTAAGTACTACTTTTAATGATCAGTGGATAGGAACAAATGGCCCAATACAGTGGCCTCCCAGATCACCAGATCTAAACCCACTTGATTACTTCTTGTGGGGTTACTTAAAGAACCAAATTTACAAGCGAAGGTACGATAACCTTGACGCGTTAAAGACTGCAGTTAGGGAAAAGATAACCCAGATAGATGGTAGGACCATACTTAAGACAGTTCGAGCAGTTGAAAAACGTGCCCAAAAATGTATTGAAGAACAAGGTGGTGTTTTCGAGCATCTTCTTTAAAAAAAATTGTTATTGTATTTTGTAAGATTATAAGTTGATGTTGAAAATAAAGTTTGTCGATACAATTTAATTGTTTCAGATTGGAGGCCATAACTTCAACAATTTGTAACCTAGGAGAAAAGTTATTGTAAGCTTTTTTGTTTAAAATTTGATGCTTTAACAGAAAAAAATATAATATACAGGGGTTTCCATTTAAAAAAATGTTATTTTACTGAAAAAAATCAAAATAACGACTCTCAATTGTTTTTTTTTATTTCTCATTTTTACCAGCGTTAAAAATGCTACTAGTTTGCTAATTCAAACAACTTTGTATTTTCACTAATAACAAAGTTACTAATGGTGGACACTTAATTTGGATAACCCTGTATAGGCACTTGGCTAGCTACGGTGTAAACATCGCCATTCACAGAAGGTAATGCGCATTTAAATATCTCATGTTGGTTCAATAGCTTAAGTTGTAGCTGTCAATTTACATACTAAGTGACATATAAAATGGAACACCCAGAATTATTTATTGAATTCAGTGATTTTTCTGTATTGGTTCCATTTATTAAGGTTAGATATCTCAGCTATTTTGCTAAATTTCCAGTTAAAATTTTAATCACTTTCTATTTATCAGTAGACTTAAAACTTGTAAAAGTATGCTCAAAATTACATCACTTCTAGTCGGTGTTGCATTTTTCTATGTCATTTACGAGATTAAAGTAATATCGAATTTAAATTAGCCAATTAATATAATAGCCCCAAACTCAAAATGCATGCATGACGCATGAATATCCTATTAATGGCCATTGGTCACGAATTTATAATGCATAACCTTCAACTGTCATATCAAACTGACGCAGTTTGCCTAATGTCAGCCAACCTCTTCAAGGGCGCTCTTGTTTCAAGGCTAAAAAAATCTCAAAATGCAATTTACAAATAAAATTGATAAGAAGAAACTATAAATATAATTTAAAACTTACTGAAAAGTGACGTACTTTGAAGTTCTTAATGACGGTGAATAAAAAATGCGATACCAATTTTTGCATTCACAGAATACGCTCTTCGTTTGATTCTGAAACAACTTATCAGTGAATCTATGGCAAACATGTGATGGGGTATTTTCAACACCTACGTATATCAACAAATACCCATGTACTTTTTATCAATATTCTTATTTCTACTGAAATTACGAAAAATGGGAATTTTAAGCGCAGTACCACTCATACCTAAACTCTCAACCCCTGACAACTATAAATTCCATTTATGTGATATTTCCGTACACACTATCTATACCGAGACATCTTTTCAGCAAATTTTAGTGACGTGGAGAGGAGCTAGTAATGTGGTTTAAAACAAAACAGTCTTATGAAAATCATCAATGACAAAAAATTGTAAATATTATATATCTTTAATTATTAAAAATAATATTTCATAACAGATACTTATATTAAATGTATGTTAGTAACTAAAGCACTGATAGATATCAGTTCCCTAGTGCTAATTATACAGTTTTCGTGATGGATAACTTGTGACTGTCCAAACATGACGTGTTCAACCACTGCACAAATAAAAAAAAACTTGACCAATACCTCTAATGTACAAAGAAGTAGTTCAATCTGTGCTTTTGGTAATATTCAATTTTGTCAGATTTAGCTGCTGAAGAGATTTTTTGCAGTGTTTATCGTCTAGTTCAATTTTCACCTGAATAAAAGAAACAGAGCTTACACGACCACCGCTGCACGTATAAATGGGGGGCCGGAAAGTTGGGGTTTTCCTTTTCAGAAACAACTACCCTTGAAATAACAAAGGTAATGTGTAGTGAAACGAGGGCGACCAAGTAAAAAAAATAAAGGAAAAAGTACTCACTCTCCAGTTGACGAGAAGGGCTAAGTACGTCTCTGCCCGAAATCATACCGCTCCAACAGAAAATGAAATCAGCTGATGCGCTACCGAACAGACGCCGGCGGTGGTGCAGACCACGAACAGAGGTAACAAATATGACGGCGTTGCCGCGTTTTCAGTTTTTAGGTAAACGTACTTTATAGGTATTGTTCGAAGTTATCGCCGTTTGATTCAAAAACACAGGTGCGTGCACGACGTAGCCAAGCATCGGTGCAGGCTTAGAGAATGGAGTCCCTCCCCGAATGAAAGCACCAGCTTGTTCAATTCTGAGACGAAGTTCGTCAACCGTATGCGCTTCAGTTTTGTACACTAAGCGTTTCATTTCTCCCCGAAGAAAAAAATCACATGGTGTTAAGTCTGGAGATCGCGGAGGCCATGCTACGGGTCCATTACGTCCGATCCACCTATTCGGAAATAGGTCATTCAAAAACTCACGCACTTCGCGTCTAAAATGGGGCGGTGCACCATCGTGCAGAAACCACATTGATTGTCTTACACTTAATGGCACATCTTCTAACAAGGAAGGCAAAATGTTGCGTAAAAAGTCTAGGTATTGCATCCCGTCCAATCGATTTGGGGGAATGAATGGTCCAATGAGCATACCGTTCACCATGCCAGCCCAAGCATTCACCGAAAATGTTTGTTGAAAATGTGCCCGACGGACAGCGTGCGGATTTTCTACTGACCAAACATGAGTGTTGCAAAAGTTATTCACCCCATTACGCGTGAACGTAGATTCGTCTGTCACCAATATGCACTTCAAAAAGTCCGGATTATTGTCATATTGATGCAACAACCACTCACAAAACCGCACTCTTGCTGGAAAATCGTCAGGTTGAAGGGCTTGTACACGTTGGACGTGAAACGGATACAGCCCCTCTTCACGCAGCGTTTGCCACACATTAGTTTTTGATACTTGCACTTCTCTAGTGCTTGTTGTTTTTTGAAACGCAATCGATTATACGGGTTCGTTTACCTCTACACGCGTGACCGTAGCCGTCGCTTGAAGGTTGCATACTGACCTGACACACTGACCCCGACCCAGTTCTGTCGTCGGGTTGAGCTAGTGTCCTAGTACCACTCGGGGATGTCGCGGGTCGCGGCTACAGGACGGTATTCAGATATTTTTGATGTTGCAGAGCCCTTTATCTCGGTTCCCTTAAGACATTGGTGTATATGGTACTAAGAAAAATTGTTTTATGTTTTCAAGATCTACACATCGTGTAAAGGAAAACCCCAACTTTGCGGGCACCCTGTATATGTGATTTCAGACCTTAAAACATTTTTTCCGATAACAGGTACCCCAATACAGTAACGCAAAATTAACAATATAACCTATATAGCCCTCTATAACCCCACGGTACCCAATGGGTGCTTAGGCCTTAGGCCTTCGTGGTAGTTGGAGTATAAAAAAAATTAGAACGTTATTGTTGATGACGATATGAATATATGGCATGAACAAATTGTAAATGTTCTTATATATTTTTTCTGATTTACGTCTTGAACGATTGTCTCTAAGTTACTTTAGTTTTTCAGGTTTTGGCAAAGTTTTTCGGTGCCTTGCTTCACTCTACGCCGCTGTTATACGAACTGAATGATCAGCACTTTAGTGTTTACCAACAGAACTCTCGCTCACGCGTGGGACGTAAAGTGCATACTTTAGCTCCGCTTCTTCATAGCAACCCGTTCCCATGCATGATAACCTACCTGTATCCCAAGACCCAGGAAGCAATAAAGGTATCAAATGTTACACGGCTAAGATTAATACGTATTATTTATTTGAGACTGGTAGCTGCAGTGCCGCCAGACGCCCCGAGGATTACATTCGTAATCTAGCGCTAATGTAGTGTTATGCACCTCGTTATAACGGAAGAAGCAAGTAATGCGCGTTAGGTGCAGTCCAGTAATTCCATTATATTTTGCTGCAGTGAAATTGAATCCCTCTCGCGCCTAGCTGATCAGTGATCACTACTCTGCTTCCTGTTTAGAGATATGCAATTCAATAAAGTCCTGGAGTCGTATAAGCATAGTCATATAGATATACTAAATCACATAGAAAATGCAACACGGACTAAGGGTGCTGTAATTTTGAGCATACTTTTACAAGTTTTAGGTTTACTGATAAGTAGAAGGTGATTAGAAATTTCGCAAAATAGCTGAGATATCCCACCTTAATGTTAATAATGTGTTGAAGCTCCTCTGTTCGCTTCACATTCGTTAAGTCGTCGCGGCGTTGATTGTATTAGGTGATTGATATATTCTTGGGGTAATGTTTCCCAGGCAATCTGAATTTGGTTTCGTAGAGTCTCCAATGTTTGTGGAGGGTGCGGTGAATTTTGCAACCTTCCTCCCATCATGTCGCATACATGTTCGATGGAGGAAAAGTCTGGAGATCGAGAAGGCCACTGAAGCAGATTTACTCCAGACGCTTCTAAAAAGTCTAAACTATCAAGTGCTACATGAGGTCGTGCATTGTCCTTGCAATGTTTCCAAAAAGGGAAGCAGATGTGGTTGTAAAACTTCGTGAATATAGCCCTGTGCAGTCACGCTACCTCGAAAGAATACCAATCGTGACCTGCTGCCGTAAGCAATGGCATCCCATACCATAACACCCACAGTGCGATTAATATGCTGTTCGACGGAATATTGGTCTTTCACCACGTCTCCTTGTTACCCTTGCACGGCCATTATATGTGCCCAAGCAGAATCTGGACTCATCGCTGAATACGACTGAGTCTCATTCCATATTTCGTTCGAGTATCTCCCTACTCGATACCAATCGTTGCCGACGATACTGTGTGGTCAGAGGTAGCACAATATAGGAGTAATATAAAAAGTCCAAAAGACCCTATTCGGCGATAAACTGTCCTCACTTTTATTGCCTTATTGCCCTTAAATAACGATCCTGTCGCTCTGTAGTCTGTCTTTGACGTTTATTCACCCGATTAGCAATTATTCTAAAAGAAAATCCGGCTTCACCTAATCCGATCGTCAGACCCTTCTCAAACTCGGAAGGTTGAGTGAAATTAGCACGTCAATGAACTCTGGTCATGATAATGCAATGAAAACACAATGAAACAAATGTAATCAACACAGAAAAATCACTGAATATTAAGTAAACGTATTGTTCGGATCCTGATATGACAAAAAAGCATTTACAAAAAAAATACGACTCTGAATGCCTTCAACATTTTACCAGAGTATACTTCCATGATATCAAATATTTTTATAAGTTTTTATCGAAAGTCAATAAACAATTCCGGGTGTTGCATTTTATATTTCACAGTACATTTATGAAATTATGTTTGATAGTCAGCCAACCTTGTCACTGACCCATAATGTTTATTATATATATATATAGGTGAAAAATTAAAGCTTCCGCCTTTTGTTGGGTACTTCGACAAAATTTAAGCAAAGAGGACTCTTTATACTTTTTTTAATTCTCTCTAGCTTTCAATGGACTTTGCCATCATCATCAGGAGCTGCAATTACAATGATAACAGTAGCAACAAAAGTGTAAAATGAATTTAAATTGACTCAACTTACAGTAGTATGTGAGGATGTTGCTAATTGTTGTTTACGTATAGGATGAGGGAAACGTCCAGTAACATGGTGAGAGCTGGATGCATGGTACAATTGTCAAAATTATATAAAATATGACAAGACAAGTTAAAAACAGATTAAAAATTATTTAAAAAACATTAGAGCATTACGTCGTGAAGCCACTTGATGATTGCACAAAATGGTGGTCATGGAATAATGAGTGAGATGAACCTTTGACAGAAGGCCGAAGGTTGTCAATGTCTGTGTTGAAAGATGGAACGAATTGTGGGCGTGTGCCAAACGTTGCCAAATCACTTCAGATGATGTGATTTTCAGAATGTTATGTAAGAAATTGTTAAACCGACCAGAGGCAGTTGAATAAACTATATTTTAATTAATGGGAATTTTAAATTAACAATTATTAATAAATCGTGAGAAGAGAATTATTAGATTTTGAGTGGAATGAAATTTGTTGGTGGAATCGGCTAAAACACAGATTATATTTATGGTTGTGAAAAGTCGAAATTTGGGGAGATATGTAAGTTCTCCAATTTTTCGCAGTTTAGCAAATATGAGTAAATGACACTCAGTTGTTTAACATCTGTCTTTTTGTTGATACAGTTGTTATTCATGAAAATGTGGGACATTTCCAGGAATAAACGTTTGGAAAGGTGTTTTTCTTTATCAAGAACTTTGATACTTGTGTAATTCATAGAATGCCCTGTTGTGTTAACATGAGATGCTAGAGCGCATCTTTCAGGATGAAGCCTAGCATCACTTTTGTGTGATGTAATCCTTCCTTTAAGAGATCTGGAGGTCTGACCTATGTATATTTGGTTGCAGTTGTTGCAATTGAAGTGATGCTAGGCTTCATCCTGAAAGATGCGCTCTAGCATCTCATGTTAACACAACAGGCATTCTATGAATTACACAAGTATCAAAGTTCTTGATAAAGAAAAACACCTTTCCAAACGTTTATTCCTGGAAATGTCCCACATTTTCATGAATAACAACTGTATCAACAAAAAGACAGATGTTAAACAACTGAGTGTCATTTACTCATATTTGCTAAACTGCGAAAAATTGGAGAACTTACATATCTCCCCAAATTTCGACTTTTCACAACCATAAATATAATCTGTGTTTTGGCCGATTCCACCAACAAATTTCATTCCACTCAAAATCTAATAATTCTCTTCTCACGATTTATTAATAATTGTTAATTTAAAATTCCCATTAATTAAAATATAGTTTATTCAACTGCCTCTGGTCGGTTTAACAAATTCTTACATAACATTCTGAAAATCACATCATCTGAAGTGATTTGGCAACGTTTGGCACACGCCCATAATTCGTTCCATCTTTCAACACAGACATTGACAACCTTCGGCCTTCTGGCAAAGGTTCATCTCACTCTTTATTCCATGACTACCATTTTGTGCAATCATCAAGTGGCTTCACGAAGTAATGCTCTAATGTTTTTTAAATAATTTTTAATCTGTTTTTAACTTGTCTTGTCATATTTTATATAATTTTGACCATTGTACCATGTATCCAGCTCTCACCATGTTACTGGACGCTTCCCTCATCCTATACGTAAACAACAATTAGCAACATCCTCACATACTACTGTAAGTTGAGTCAATTTAAATTCATTTTACACTTTTGTTGCTACTGTTATCATTGTAATTGCAGCTCCTGATAATGATGGCAAAGTCCATTGAAAGCTAGAGAGAATTAAAAAAAGTATAAAGAGTCCTCTTTGCTTAAATTTTGTCGAAGTACCCAACAAAAGGCGGAAGCTTTAATTTTTCACCTAACTGGTCTAGACGAGAATGACCACGTCTCAAGATATATATATATATATATACAGGGTGACTTTGAAGTTGAGTCATTAATTTTCAGATAATCATTGTAGAAGGAAGATAAACCAAAATATGTGTGTAAAAATAAAAAAAAAATTAAAAAAAATGTGTACCTTGTTTTATAAAGTATCCTCCCGACAAGTATTTCAGTGCGGACCTGTATTTGATCGTGAGGTCCCCTGTGAGGTCTTAAGTTACCTGATTCACGAGCCCGTTGTACTACATTAACAAAGGCACGAGGGGTTGGTTGCACTCGATTGGGAAACCGATCCGCATAAACATGTGCCATTTTTTATTTCGTTTGAGCCACGCAACAGACACTATTCACACGCGACTGACACTGACTGTATGTATAACTGAACTGAATTGTAATTGTAAAAACATCGTTCCAAATTCTTTCGCTTTTTTGTTTCCGATGCGATGAACCGTTGTTGCCAAACACGAACACATGATATTATTGAGACAGGGCGGTACTCAAACTTCCAAAGGGCTATAACTTTGTTACTTTAATTTTACCAGAAAAATGGTAAAGGAAAAAAACATTTCTTTTGATCAGATCTACCCACTGTTAAAATAAATGACTCAACTTCGAAGTCACCCTGTATATATATATATATATATATATATATTATACTATATAATATTACCTCACGAAATCAAGTAACCTCATAGCATATATTTGTATCTATAGTTCTTTTCACTGTTTTTTGCGGTTGAGTCAACAATGCTACTACAATGAAAAAGCCAATCTTAAACGCATCTGTTCTTGCACACACGGATTGGTTAGGCAAGGACGATTGCTTTCGTTCACTTTCTCAGAATACTCCATTAACTTTGGCAAAATATATTGTTGCACTGCTATGCTTTATATACTAAATATCATAGAAAATCCAACACCGACTAGGAGTTCTGTAATTTTGAGTATACTTTCAAAAGTATTAGGTCCACTAACTAAAAAAAGTGTATTAAGTAAATATGTTCATTGACAGTGACAAGCATACATTAGGAATACGTTGGCAGGGAAAAAAACCGTAAAATGAACTGTATATAAATATCGCGCCCACCTGGTATGTGCGTAACTGCTACCTGCAGGACCTTCGGATCTATTGCCAAAAATGCAATGCTTATAACCTACTACTACTAGAACCCCCCCCCCCATAGACCCAATATATACCCCTATTTTTTTTCAAAGAACATCAGGATTTTCTGAAACGTAATTCTTATTTTGGGACCTCGGTTGGTTGCCTGGGTCAGAGTGTCGTGCTACTGATCAGGTGGCAGGCCGGGTCGCGAGTTCGAATCTCGCCTTCGCCATGGATGTTGTGACGTCGTGTGTTTGTCCATGATTCGAAATATATACGTATACCAACCTAGTTTCTGGCTGCATGGCCTGGTCCTAAAGCCAAAAAAAAAAATTCTTATTTTTACGATTTTGGCATTTCTCTTCGCCACCACTGGGCTGATTTTCAAATACTACAAAGCTTTTTCGTTCTTGGCATATTAGTAACCGTATTTTCCTAGTTATAGACGGGCTAAGCGGACAGAACGATAGACCAAGAGACAAACAGACCCACAGACAGACCGACGGAGTGACATGGTTTTTCGTAATGACATACTCGTATAACATCCAAAAAATCATATGTCATTTTCGAGATTACAATACTTCCTCGTCAGTAGCCGTGGGAATAAAATGATTGTTCCTTATGAAACACGCTGTAGAGAGCAGCATTTTTCCAGCCATGTGGCGTATGCTTATCTAAAATTCTTATGGATTACTTTTTAACTTATCTCCTATAACTATACTATAAACTTGCCCTGAAACACAAGTTCGTGAAAGGTATCAGGTTACCTACTTGATTCCCCTTGAATCACATTAATTCCTAGGACTTCTTTCTTCGGAGTAAGAAATGATGGAGGTGATGCATATTTCAAGTTTATAATGAACAGAGGTTATAGTAATCTATTATTACGCCAAAAGACGTGCGAAGTAAAATTATTGTTTGTTATGAAGCATGCTTATATGCTTATCTAGAATTCTTGTTGATAACTTTTTGGATATCTTCTACAACCACACTACAAACTGGCCCTGAATGATATATCCATAAAATAATCAAACTGATCTAAAAATTGACTTGAATCAGGTCGTGGAAAGTATCAGGTAACCTACTTGTCTTCTTTAGAATCACTTTCATTTAGATAACTTCTTTCTTCGAAGCAAGAAATAATGGAGGTGATGCATATTACAAGTTTATAATAATAATCTGATATTAGATGAACTTTATCGCCTATTACCGGCGCTAATATTCGGAGAAAGGCATTGCTTTATGGTGTCATAACTCCTTAGATAATGATGCATTTCTATAACCAGAACAGTAATAAGAGGCTTAAGGCATTCCCTTTTTTCACAGCTAGCTATCTCCACTAAATCAGATTCGGGTCAGTGGAAGATGAAATATATGGTCCATAATGGTACACAATTAGAGTATGTATTGCAACATGAAAGATAAAATTAGACAAGATAAAATAGTTTTGCCTGTTATGAAGAGTGAAATGATTATAAAGAATTCGTCGTGGCCCAAATGATCAATGATTGATATCGAAATTCTTTGTCAGTCAAACTCCACTTTAGCGTGGAAAGTAAAAGAAATATAAAAAAATCTTAACCTTTTACTGCTGTCTAAAAAAATGGCGACAAGTAGGTTGACACTGCACTACCCACGCAATGGTGTCACTAGTGCATAAAGGAAGTTAGTCCCTCTGACCTGGAATTTAGACGGTCAGGTCTTACCATAATATAAAAATAAAGGTGAATTTGGTGAAATAAATTAATAGGAGGGTAATCAGCATCTCTGACAATACTTTCCACATCTCGAATCTAAGAAAACTTTTAACACTATGAATAAAGGTTATCCAAAGTACTTGATTAACAGAACCTTGTTCAGCTCTCCTTCTAGTATTGTGAAAAATCCAAACAATGATAATAATTCCACCCATTCCAACAACATTACAAACAATTCTCACAATAATAATAATGCTAATACATCATTAAATCCCAGAATTAGTTTTGTAACATTGCCATACATTCAAGACTTAGCTCCAAAACTGACCAGACTTTGTAGCACTTTAAATTGTCGTACGGCCTGTAAATCTGCTCTAACAATCAATAATGTGTTTTTCGCAATGGAAGATAGAGTTCCGATGCTTGGCTTAACCAATACTGTCTACTCCATTAAATTAATTGTAATGAATGCAATTTGATATACATAGGTCAACCTTCTAGATCACTAAAGAGCACAATAAAATCCCTCAGGAGTGATTCCAGATTGCATCCAGAAAGATGTGCTTTGGTTGTCACATGTGAACATTGCAGGTCACTCGATGTGCTATAACAATATCAAGATCCTTGATGAAGTAGAACATCTCTCTGAACGCTTATTCTTAGGAATGTCACATATCCTCAAGACTGACAGTTGTATGAACAAAACGGCCGGTGTCAAGCAACTTAGTGTTATCTACTCATATTTGCTAAATTTAGAAAAAAAATTGGAATGATTACATATTTCTCCCAATACTGATTTGTCACAATAACAGATATAACAGGTTCAATAGGTAAAACTAACATGTTTTCCAACAAAACAATATTTTTTCCTCCTTTTTGTCCAGGACAAGTCTTTGATTTCATCAACGAATTTTGCCAAGTGGTGACTCTTAATTTTACATCAACAATATAATTCAGCAAAAATATTTTTTCCACAATAAATTCCGAAACATGTCTATTACGTTTCGTACTAAAACTAACGCTCATCTTAATGTATCATACACATTTTGTTTTTTGCTGCCTGAATGAAAATGATATCAACTTCACACAAAAATTTCTAACCTCTCGACCACGCCAGCATTTTTAGGCTAATCAAAAATGTAAATTTGAAAAGCTGAATGAAAAATATCTAATCAATTGTTGTCCAAATCCTTCTGTAGTGAAGTAGTAAAGCAAAGTCATGTTGTTGCATCATTTTAATGACGTAGATCCAGTTTTTTTATCACCTTACCATGTGTTCTGTTTTACATTTTTTAACATCGAATAATAGCACTGACGGAGTAAGTAAAAAGATTTCTAATCAATTGAGCATGGTTGCAATTATACTATATTTAATTTGTTTTTTAGCTCCTGATGATGGCAGCATAGTCTGTCCAAAGCTTGAGTAAGTTAAAAGGATACACTTTTTGCCAATTTTGCCCATTGTTTTCCTACGTTTTGCTATATACCTTTCTCACATTCTCTTTGTAGGTCCTTTGGAGTTGAATTACCGCAGCAAGTGACTATAACAGGCCGCGTGGTTGTGGTTAGATATCTCCTTGAAAATTCGAGGTCTTCTAGCCATTTTATACAACAATGTGAAGGTTGGCTCTTGTTGTGGACACCGTGTGTCGTTTTTTTTCTCTCCGTCTTCGTTTCCTCAGGTTACACCAGTATCCAGATGTGTGGGCATGTGTATCTACTTTTGTAGTTGTATATGTGCATTCATTTTGGCCCCGATGAAGCCAACCAGCAGAAATACGAATTGCTCGGGTTACCTATCCTATTTTCTGCTCGAATCCACTTTCCTCCTGTTTGCGGATTTTGCCCATTATTTTCCTACTCTTTGTTATATACCTTTCTCCGCATGATCATTTTCTCTCTCTTTCTCTCTCTCTCTCTCTCTATATATATACAGGGTGACTTGAGCCATTAATGTTCAGATAATGATTGTAGAAGGAAGATAAACCAAAATATGTGTGTAAAAATAAAAAAAATTGAAAAAATGTTACCTTATACCTTATAAAGTATCCTCCCGACAAGTATTTCAGTGCGGACCTGTATTTGATCGTGCGGTCTTGGAGCACCGGCATGCCCTCCCCTGTGAGGTGTTAAGTCACCTGATTCACGAGCCCTTGGAATTACATTAACAAAGGCACGAGGGGTTGGTTGCACTCGATTGGGAAACCGATCCGCATAAATCCGTGATGCCGCGGCAGCATTTTGTAAAGACTCCCCCCCCGTAAATAAGAATCATGTCCACAAGTTCAGCATTTTCGTAAACATGTGCCATTTTTTATTTCGTTTGAGCCACGCAACAAACACCACTATTCACTCACGCGTTACCGACTGACACATTGACTGAATACAACTGAATAAAATTGTAGTAAAAACATCGTGATAAGCGTCTCAAATTCTTTCGCTTTTTTGTTTCCGATGCGATGAACCGGTAAGGCGGATTATATCCGTTGTTGCCAAACACGAGCACATAATATTATTATTGAGACAGGGCGGTACTCAAACTTCTAAAGGGCTATAACTTTGTTACTTTAATTTTACCAGAAAAATGTTAAAAGAAAAAACATTTCTTTTGATCAGATCTACTCACTGTTAAAATAAATGACTCAACTTTGAAGTCACCCTGTATATAGGGTGGCCCATCCATGTGTGGACGGAATATTACTCATAAAAATATACATTTTGGGAAAATTTATTTATGACATGTTATACATGACTTTTAAGGGCATGTTTCTAAAATATTGGCAATTATGCAGGGTGTCCCAATTCTGAACTACAATATCAGAGTTGTGATTTTTCAAATCGAATGCCTCAAATTTTATTGCATACTTGGATAAACCAATTCAAAAGAAGAAGATTGATATAACATACTATGGGGTTTTGGTAATTAGCTACTGAGATGTAAGGTGTTTTGTCCAGTAAAACCGACCACTTCGGCTACCCCTCAATCCGCCATTTTGAAATTTGGAGTGCTGAATTTTGTATCAAAAAAAACTTACACAGCTTATTTGTTACTTTTTCGAATTTTCATTTTTGCTCATACACGGTGGTCAGAAACGCGAATTGTACTTTTTCTCAAAAATTTCTAATGCATCACCCTGTATATTTGTGCATGTTTGGATTAAATTTTTTATAAGTTTTTTTTTTGGGATAAGGTTTGATTCAGATAAAATCACTAGATTTTGAGATATTAAGCTTTTAATAGAACAACACACCAAAATTAAGGAAAAAAAATCACATCATCCATGGAAACAAAAGACAAACAGTGCGCTATTGCCACTAAGAGTACACCTTTGACGTAAAAACTAATACCAATCAGAACAGTATAAATCAGCTTCAAGCGTAATAGGGAAAAACAACTATTTAAAAAATCTGCAAATGCATTGACAGCACAGTAAGGATCGTTTAGTGAGACATGATTCAACTTCATTTTACCAGGAACCCTAGTAGTTCGATTTTTTGTATGCATGAAGCTCCAAAAATGTTTAGGATCTTGAGAGATGTACATCTCAACATTACGGGTATAATTTTTATAGGCCACAGATATTTGACGCTTTATCTCAGATCTAAGACGTGTGTACTGTTCATGTAGATGGTTATTGTGACTCTTTTTGTACTTCTTTATGCTTGACTTTCCTAATAATTTTGCTGGTGTACCACGCAGGGTACTGAACACAATGAATCTGGGACCACCTTTCCTAAAAGCCATATTAATAAACCCTCGAGCTTCTCCGGCAAAGTTTATTCTTTCAAACCATCCGGTAAGTCATGCAAACACACATTAACGTCGCCAGGGGCGCATCGACTAAAACAAACAAAACACTCTGTATGTGTATGACCTCGGTGTTCTCGTGGAACCCATACCAGCTGCGTATTTCTTCTTCGGAACTATAAATACAAGCATAGAGAAATATGTGGAAACCGCTATGTTTGCTTGGTACCGATGCTAGGGAGTGGTGTGTCTCGGGTATTGTACACCAAACACCATAAAGGTGTTTGATTGTTTCTGTAAACGTAACGGATCCACGGAAATACACAGATTTATTCTTGTATATAATATTGTTTTAGGTATAGTGTGGTTGGCACATCCAATGCCTAAAGTTAAGGCCAGCATTACAATACATAAATATTTCTGTCATAGCTCATCTGTCATACAATTATGGTCGAATACTTATACGAGCCCTAACACAAAAATGTTCGGACATTATCTAATTTAATATTTTTCTTTTTTCACGAGTACACATTCTAGGGTATATTTATATTAGACATTATTTGAATACAGCTGATTATTGCATATCAAGACTCATCGAGTGACACATGTGTGGGATCTGTCAACCCTTGGTCCCAGTCACAAAACATATACTCTGAAGAAGGTTCAATTCCATGCTATTCAATGACAACATGGTGACTTGTGTGGTTGTCAGCGGCCATTTTGTGAGGGTGTGACATGATTGCCAGATTGTGCATTAATACCCCGTTTCACCCCCCTGGTCCCAGTGGAATAAGCTCCGCCAACGGTTGAAATATACTCTAGTATGCTTTATAAGAGCATTCGTGGAATTTTTCCCAAAATCGTTGCACAACACTTGGAAATGCAAACGAAAATATAAAATTATTTCCATAACGCCGCAAAATAGCTCCGTCGGTGCCTCGGGTTATACATCTTGACAGTAAGGATGTTCGATAGGATCCTATATTCAGAAGTATCAATACATTTCACAAGTATCGTCATCTTTCGATCCGGACTGTGTCAGAAAGAGTGACTGCCATTTGGCTGCGACATTACCCTGCCAAATCAGACATATCTTTCATCATTTTCAAAGAAATTGTACAAAATCTTCAAATTTGTGAAGTTAACGAGTTTCACTTCATACGTTGTTACCACATATGCCCAAATCATCAGTTGCTGCCGTGAAATTCATCCCGACCACTGCATGACCACGGCAATGCGACCTGTATGTTAAATTTGTATTGATAGGGCATGCGGGTTATGGTATAAATCATGTCACAGTTTTTGTGCACTGATTGCAACGGTTAGATGATACCAAAAATATTTTCATAAATAGGAGATCTTTCCCATTCCGGATCGAACATGATACCTGGTAAATTTACATGAAAAATCCTCTGTATGTAGATATATAATACCTTTCTTATATTTGTACATCAATTTGATGAACCATCACATCTGCTAAAAATGATCATAATCTGGATCGTAAACTATGAGGAAGGTCCGCTGTATGTAAGAATTTTCAGATACTTCATTTGCAATTCGACAACAGACCATGACCATGTTCACATTTTTCAAATATTCTTCAAGAAGTGTTATCAGTCTAGCTCCAACTATCATTAGTACTATGTTTGTATTCCTACTTTAAATTCAAAACCAGCAAATGTAAAAGATTCATGTCGCCCCCTTCACCACGGGACGTGACCGTCGTTAGACTTGGCAACCCTGCGAGTGACAGATAGATAACCCCACCAGTGAAAAAGGCAATCATACAATAAACATTAATAGTTTTCATGATTTTTGGACTTAAAAGACATTATTTGTGAGACATTTTTCATAACTTTTTGTCTATGTCCATAGTAATTGCATTATGCATCACGGAGATCTAGGGATTGACACGTCTTACACATATTATCTGTGCTTTAGGATGGAGAGGACAATGTTTTTATTTCTTTGAAAAAATTCATTAACCCGTAAATTAATAAATGATTACTATTATGACTTAAAGAAAGATGAGGAATTGGATGGAATGTATTTTATATTCTATTTTCTTGCAAAATACAGACAAATCCACACTATTCAACAGGTATGTAATGATAACAGTATATTGAACTTAAATTCGAGATTGCCATGCATTAACAAACATCCAAATCTGCTGCCAAATTTAACAGCTAGAAATTCGACCTATTATTTGTCGCATTCCCATAGGCTTTGGGGATAACTGATTGTCAAATGTACACCTATAACATAAATCAAAATACATGAAAGTTGACCTGTTCTCGCTGTACAAACGCATCATGTTGGAATCAAAAAGTGGTCTTGTTTATAATACAGTAGAATTTTCATGATTTTATTCAATATTTTAATAGAAATCATTGATATTCTGAGACCTTTGACAGCTTCTGTCAAATTGCATTTCGATAAGGTATTTTTCCATTGGTCCATAATATTATTGTTGGTGAAATCGACCCTTAGCCTCTATCAGCGTAGGAGCTTACCATTCACTGAAGCCACCCGTTTCGCCAATTTTGTTTACAGATCAAAAAACTTCAAAACAAAGAAAATTTGTATTTCAAAAATAACTAATAAATTGAATACCACAACAGTTTGATACAACTTATTTCTAAATATGGGAAGGCATCACATTGGGAACAAAAAATAATGCTAAATAAATGCTATAACATTTAACCTAAAGGATGTGTTGAAAGTAACCACCTCTGGATTCAACACAAGCCCGTGCTCTACGCAACAGACTCTCTGACTCTTCACTTCGTCCTCATACTTCGTGTCCGGGGTCGCTAACGATTTGTGATCTTCTTTGTTGACTCACCTAATCCGAAATGAGAAAAAAAGTCAATAATTTCAGAAGTACTACTCAAATTGACTGGTTCCAGAATTACTAGTTGTGATTTTAGACAAACAATCAGAATCTAGCATGGGTGAGACCAGGAGAAGTACACCAGGAAAGCCAATGGCGTGCATAGACAAGGTTTAATGAATGATAAGCTTCTACGGTAGTGATTGAGGATAAGACACGCATATTATTCAATTAATGTTGTAATGAGGTGCCATAGCTTTCTTCACACGCCATATTGTGTCATCAATATCACATTACACTGAGTTTCCAAAACAGGGGAGGCTAAACCTTTTCATAAGAATATTTTATGATTTTACCTCAAATATTCAAACCTAAATATGTCCAAAACGAGAGATCTGAGAGACAAAATTTATGGAAAATTGGATGATATTTTATAAAATTATTTTCTCCGTAAAGTCCAGTGACGTAGAAAATATTTCCAGGTACCCAAGCTTCTGCCTCCATCATTTACTTTGGGATGGAAAACTCTGTTAGTGTATTGCTGAAGATGTGCTCACTGAACGCCTAAAAGCTTAACTCAGTAGCTTTAGCCACTCCGTAGATATATTTTTTAAATTTCCTAAATAAAGCTTCATCACCCTGTATCTCGGTAGAATACCCATATTGATGGGAACTTTTTTATTAGTTCTGGATGAAGTCTCTTCCCTAGAAATATTGAAAACACCCTGTATATGATAAGTGCAACCCGTTTATAATGGACTCGGCGGGACTGTGACAAAAAGTCTATTATAGGCGGATGACCATCTTAAAGGAAACACTTTTTTAATAAAAAAAAGCAGCAGAAATATTATATTAAAAGCTTAAAATGTGTTTGGTTTCATCATTGTCAACATTTACATACTCATTAAATTTGTCTATATAATAATTTTTAGTAAATCACTTAATGGAATTTCTGGATTAAACTCGTTGACTATTTCAGTTATGTTTCTCACTAAACCAGCATGGCGAAAACAATTACGAATCATTTCTGGAGTAACCAGTTCCCCTGCAATAGTAAGCAAATTTAGAACATCTAAAATGGTGACAGTTCTGGTAATGCTGACATCTTCTTGAAGCTTCATAATTTTCATCAACATATGTTTTCGATACATTTATTTAAGATTCCAAATGACACCCTGGTCCATTGGTTGCAGAACTGATATCACATTGGGTGTAAAAAATTGAAGGTTGATGTTATTAACTGAAATATTTGGATGAGCGCGGCAGTTATCGACCAAGAGCAAAATTTTACGATTTCAGCGTCCCACTTTTTTTAAATATTCTTAAAAAATTTATGAAGTCATCCAAGCTTTATTAGTTCCAACATAATCGACGGGAATTGTTTTAAGATTTTGGAAACACCTGGGATTCTTAAATTTCCCAGTAAATAAAAAAAGGTAAATAAATATATATATATATATATATATATATAAATTCTTTGCAGCATTGCCATTGAATATCAAAAAAATTAGAACATGAATTTCAATTCACTCACTTACCTATTATTAATAGTTTCCATTTTTCAGTACCAGAAGCATTAGCACAAATCATGACAGTTTTTCGCTCTTTGGATAGTTTCCCTCCATTGCAACATTACACTTTTTAATTTATGAGTTTTATCTAGTAGCATTCCATAAAATATCCCGGTTTCATCTGCATTGAATATGTTATCATCTGAATAATCAGTGGATATTACGGGCCAAACTTGAGAAATCCAGTCATTGGTAACGTTCTTGTCAACTGAAGCTGAGTCACCATACGTTTTTCCAAAAACAATGTTATGTCTTTTCTTAAGCCTGTCTAGCCAACCGGAACTACATTTGAAGAAATCTCCAATCAATTTTCCAAATTCTTCAGCCTTTATTTGAAGCATAGGTCCACTTATTGGAAAATTCAAGTCAGAATAAATTTTGCGGAAATACTTATTTCTTTATTAAAAAGATGCCCCACTTGTATCCGTCAGATTTGAGGTCTTTTTGTACATTGCTGAAATAAAGCTTTGATTATCTAATTTGTTTTTTTTATTTTTACGAAAACAATGCACTCTAGGAAAAAACACAAGAGTAGTTATTTGTAGCAAATTGAAGGTAAAATTCGAAAAATTATGCATTTCAAAAAAACAGTGGCGTACTATTTTTATTTGGAAACATAATGCCAATAATCCCCCGTATCTACGTCACTGATGCACGTTAATTTTAAGTAAAGACTTGTGAATGTGGACAATACTTAGGTAAATCCACATATCAAATTTTAGTTCATTCCGGTTGACGGTTTTGAAGATATTAAAAAAATTGTTTTTTATTTTTAAAGACCCCCCCTTAAAATGTAGTCCTGTGTGTGATGGTTCATTTTTGGTCACGACTTGTGAATCACCCTGTATACATAAAAAACGTTTCAGCAGCTTTGTCATACGCGCTTTTAACAAGCGTTGCTTAATTAATATCTTTTGTCTAGGCAGCACAACCAAAAACCCACCATAATGGAAATTATGGTCATTATCGCTTAGCAGAAGTTTGATACCACATATACCACACCTTCCACTTGTTTTGCAATGATATCAGCACACCATGAGAAAAAATTAATAAATGAAAGGAAATAGTTACTTGAAGATTGTGAAAAGCTTTAGGTAATTGTACAGAACGTTCTCCTAATCTAAAAATGTTTCCGCAGTAAATACTTGACATTCTTTTAAGTAATAGTTCGGTAGGTATATAATGGCCAGCGAATATGGGATTAATATACGGTTATCAACAATTTATCACCAAATAAGCAAACCGAAATTGCAATTACTAAAGTCACCATGAGATTTTTCTCCATTTTTGCCATGTCCATTTTGGCAGTGGCTTTTGTGTCAGCTGAAAAGGAGGGTAAGTTTATCCATTTATGTACATAACTAACGGGTGATTTTTTAAGAGGTATAGGATTTGATTTTCAAAAAAAACACACCGCCCATAATCCACACCAAACAGTGATTTTTTCGGGATGTATTGGTAGCTCTTGCAATGCTTCTGGCTGGTCTTCACTACAGATGCGGCAATTTGGCTTGTTAACGTACTCCAGAAATGAGCTTCGTCGCTGAACACAATTTTTCGATAAAAATGTGGATCTTCCTCCAACTTTGCCAGCGCCCATTCACCAAATTGGAAACGTTGTGGGAGGTCGTGTGGCTTCAATTCTTGCATCAGCTGTATCTTATAAGGTTCTACACCCAAATCCTGTCGCAAAATTTTCCACAGAGGCCCAATTGCTGCGAACGGCGGCGAATCGACATTTCACGGTCATCATTAACACTGGCGGATACAGCCGCAATATTTTCTTCAGTCCTCACTCTACGTCTGCGTGTTGGTGGTTTAATGTCCAATAATGTAAACTGGGTACGAAATTTAGTCACAAGCTTCCGAATAGCTCCCTCAGTAGGCTGACCAAATTGCCCATAAATTGGAAGCAGTGCTCGATGCACTCTCTTAACCGACCATGAATTTTGATAGTAAAGTTCAATAATTTGCAAGCGTTGTTCGTTCGTAAGTCGATTCATGGTTAAATTATAGACCAAACTGAACAAGTTTGACATGATTCACGCGTCATCCGTCAAAAACAGTGTTGCCAAAAAGATACTAGCAAAAAAATCACCCATTATAACGGTAATTGGCATTCAGTTAATATTGCAATTGTAATAGATACCCTAATGCTGATTCCCAAATATCTACTAGAGCTCCCCCTTTGTCTCGTATTTTTTCTTTTCTGGCTTTTCCTTTATCCACAACATGTTTTTTCCAAATATTGCTGTCAATGTTTTTATTTTCCAGTACTATGCAAATGTCACATCTGCCGTTCTTTGGTGAAAACAAACTCACGTTTTCCTCTTCAAACATGTGTTTGAACACCTTATTTTTATTATCGCAGATCTCCGTAAAAATTATGCAATTGTTTTAAAGTAACGAAATGTTGCTCTACGTATAATTTACTATTATCTTTTCTCACATAGTGAGATGGCTGTTTCGGAATTAGAATTATAGTAGAATTGTAGTATATTGTATTCTATATTACTCTGAGCAAAAGTTAATATACGTGGAAGATCCTGGTATTAATAGCTTGCGAGTTACAGGGCGTGCAAGTATAATAACTTCATTAAAAAGTAAATGTAACATGTGATAGATACATCGTTGAATTTATCAAAAACAAAACGTCGGGCACAAAATTTAAAAACACCACCATACCATGTAACGCCTAAAAAGTGCCAATGGAAAAATTTTATTAGTTTTTTTGATGTTCCTTAAATTAAAGTCAGAAACAAAGAAAAACAAATTTTAATTTTTCCCAAATACCTTAGTATGAAATTATTACAAGTTTCTCTCGGTTTTTAATTTTCAAGACGGGCATCTCGAACAATTTTTCATCATGAGAATACATGTTATTCATTTACGCTCCAGCTGGCGTTTTGGTAGCCTCTTGCACAGGTCATGGTGAATGCCGAAACTCGGTGTAGTAGCGGCGCTGTGCGGCTCGGCGGTGTTATCGGCAAAAAGATCAAAATAATTTCAGGTCATTCTCAACAAATCATTTGGGGGAAGTATTTTGGAAATATTTTGATTTCTTCCGTTTTCAAATTTTACTTGGCGTTATTGAAAATGAAAGGATATCAATAATTTTAAAAATTAACAAGGATTTATTTTTTTAATCACGGATAATCGTAATCATAATATTAGATATTTGATAATAATAGTAGCACACAAATGATAGGGAAATAAGCAATAATATCGACGCCATTTCTTAAGCAGCAAATGATTCTACGTCTATACTTCTTTCAGGAGATGATCCAGTAGTTGTTCGTTATTTTGCAGCAGCGGGCAGTGCAGAACCATCACTAAAATGTGATGCGGTAAGCTGTAACAGCGACTGTGTAAACAACTGGGGCTGGGCTGGAGGATTCTGCTTCATGGGCGACTGCTGGTGCTACATATAGAAGTTTTAGGCTCATCAAATTCGTGTACTTACAGTTTATCCAACATTGTTTATTAAAATGTAATAAATGATGGTTGTAGTTTGAGTCTGAAACACGATGTCCTTTAACCGCCCCCATAAATAAAAATCAAGGCAAGTTTAGTCTGGGGATCGTGAAAACCATGGAAACAGACTTCTTCTTCCAGTTCACCGCTGTTGAAATACTGCATTAATAAGCTCTCACACAATAATAACAAAATGTGCTGGGCAAACATCTAACTGCAAAAACAAGTTTTGCCGTGTTTAAAATGGCACATCTTCCAACCTCGTACAATGGCAATTGATTGTCCAAAAGGTCAAAAGAGACATTGCGATTTCGGGATTGCTCAAAAAAATATGGCCCAATAATTCTGCCTCCCAGAATGCTTCACCACAAATTTAAGCTCCAACGCCCTTGGTCTTGAGCTTTACGCAACCAATGCGGATTTTCTGCAGATCAATAATGCATCTTGAGCAGATTGACTATCTCTTCACTATTAAAGGTGGCTTCATCCAATCCAATCAAAGTCTTACTCTTTTAAGGCCTGATAAATTCAAATAAATACCTATATTTTGATGGCCATTAGAACTTATCTATGGTACTTTAAAATATTTTTAACTGTTGTGCGTGATATGCGCAACAAGGGATAATGCCCTTGTGCCATTATGAGAATTTCCTTCAATACAGGGTTATCCAAATTAAGTGTCCACCATTAGTAACTTTGTTATTAGTGAAAATACAAAGTTGTTTGAATTAGCAAACTAGTAGCATTTTTAACGCTGGTAAAAATGAGAAATAAAAAAAAACAATTGAGAGTCGTTATTTTGATTTTTTTCAGTAAAATAACATTTTTTTAAATGGAAACCCCTGTATATTATATTTTTTTCTGTTAAAGCATCAAATTTTAAACAAAAAAGCTTACAATAACTTTTCTCGTAGGTTACAAATTGTTGAAGTTATGGCCTCCAATCTGAAACAATTAAATTGTATCGACAAACTTTATTTTCAACATCAACTTATAATCTTACAAAATACAATAACAATTTTTTTTAAAGAAGATGCTCGAAAACACCACCTTGTTCTTCAATACATTTTTGGGCACGTTTTTCAACTGCTCGAACTGTCTTAAGTATGGTCCTACCATCTATCTGGGTTATCCTTTCCCTAACTGCAGTCTTTAACGCGTCAAGGTTATCGTACCTTCGCTTGTAAATTTGGTTCTTTAAGTAACCCCACAAGAAGTAATCAAGTGGGTTTAGATCTGGTGATCTGGGAGGCCACTGTATTGGGCCATTTGTTCCTATCCACTGATCATTAAAAGTAGTACTTAGAAAATGATAAGTACCTCTGGAGTTGTGGGCAGGTGCGCCATCTTGCTGAAAATGCAGATGATGTCTACTTATAAGATCCAATTCGTCTAAGAAATTAGTCAGAATTTCTGACATAAATTCCACATATCTTTCACCAGTTAGGGTTCCCTCATAAAAGAACGGGCCAACAATTTTTGAACCAATTATACCGCACCAAACGTTGAAACTGAAACGGACTTGTGGGCCTCTTGGATGTACTAACAAAAGATTTTCTCTTGACCAATAATGGTGGTTTTTTCTATTAAACATTCCAGAATTTGAAAAATTTGATTCATCTGTCCATAAAAGGTAACGAAAGTTATTTACATTTTGGCGACAGAAGCTAAGATACCAATGGCAAAAAACAAGTCGTCTCTCTGGATCCCCTGCCAAAAGCGTTTGAACTGGTCGGTACTTATACGGAATAAATTTGTATTTTTTTAAAATCCTTTGAACAGTACCATAACTGAAATTAGAGTCCTTGAGAATATCTGCTATTGAATTCTCACGATAAGCTTCAAAATATCCAATAACTGCAATTTCCGTGGCCTCGCTTATTATGAATTCTTTTTTTGCCCTTGTTTTAGCAAAAACATTTTCGTTGCCCCTAAATTTTCGATAAAGTCTCAGAAAATATCGTTCATACGGTTGAATGCGAGCGGGATATAATTCACTGTAGTATTCTCTTGCTCTCAAGGAGGATTTTCTGCACACTAAATAGCATTCTAACATATCACACTTTTCTTCATGGGAGAACATTTTTCTTTAAATTAATGACACAATAAAGCTTATAAACAAGTATTTACACTAATGTTTGACATTATTTGATTTTATCATTGTTTTCCAAAGCCTTCTAGTTGCGAGTATGTCCAGTTTAACAATTTGTCGCTTATCTTAATGCTGTCAAATCGCGAACGCCATGTTGTTTTCATAGCCGTCTTAATATTATAATACTGCAAATAATTAAAAATATTTATCGTTATTTTGACTTTATTTTTGACTTTAGCGGAAAAGTCATTATGAACTTTTTTGTTTAAAATTTGATGCTTTAACAGAAAAAAATATAATATACAGGGGTTTCCATTTAAAAAAATGTTATTTTACTGAAAAAAATCAAAATAACGACTCTCAATTGTTTTTCTTTATTTCTCATTTTTACCAGCGTTAAAAATGCTACTAGTTTGCTAATTCAAACAACTTTATATTTTCACTAATAACAAAGTTACTAATGGTGGACACTTAATTTGGATAACCCTGTATATCCCAGTACTCGGTTTAAAATGCTACTGCGCGCCACTAGTCGGAGAAAAACTCTAACAAGTCGCCGATTTGGATATCGAGTCGTGTAAACTCTTTTTGCTACTCCGGCATTCTAAAGACGTTCAAAATAAACTGCAAGCAAATGATCAGCTTCATCGTTCGCAAAAAGCACTTAGTGTGCATAAAAATTGCTCAAAGTAACGCAGCTACAGCTATTGAAAATTTGAGGATTATGTATGATTTGATTAGGTATTTGTTTTGCTGTATTCCATGGTTCGCTTCTATTAATTGTCTTTTTCGTATATTCCCATAGTGAATAAGCATTCAAACAAAATATATGCCTTTCATTATTAGCATTACTTACTTACCTTTTAGCAATGTTTTGTCAAATTTTCACACATTCTGGTCCCGCCTACGAGATCCGCTGGGTGGTACCTCCGCGTTCAACAATCAGAGGCCTCCTACCACCTACGTACTGAATTCAAACTGAAGCCCAAAAACATACGGAGCTTGCCCGAACCGAAAGATGCAGCAGATATACCACCCAGATATGGAAATGGCAGAGCGTTGCCACATGCTCGGTAACTACCAGTAGGGCAGGGAAAGAATGCCTATAGAGTAATTGTATGGGCCTCTTTGACTAACTTAATACGTTCAATTTCTCGGTTCTACATGTTCGTAACTCAATATTTTCTCAGATTTAAATTGCACTGAACTTAGTCCTCCATGAGCCGATAATGGCGTGGCATAGGAAGTACAAAGTCAACCCACTTGACTCGACTTTAAGAGGTGAGGCCCAAGTAGCTTATTGTAGGAACCTGTCTACAGAATAAAATTCATGATTTCATATATTTTGTTGCATTCAGTCATTTTGTGACATTTTGTCTTTAGCGTTGACACTATCTATACAGGGAGCTTCCTAATTGAATTGCTGGGGCTTGGAGAGCGACCAAAGTTTTGGCCTACAACATAAAATACCCTAACATGTCTAGAACTAATATAATCATTTCATTATCTTAAGATCATGCACACCACCAAAACTGTGCGGGTTTGGCCGTTGTGCATCAGCAAATGTGACCTGGAGTGACCTCATGGTAATGTTCCCGTCCACCTTGGGCGATTTGACACAGTCGTCGTCGGACTGAAAGCTTCTTCTGCTCATATGTAAAACGTTCGGCCGTCTGGCATCACACACCACATATGTGTATTTTACCATCACCTGTTCACATTATTAGCTATACTAATATGACTATGCCTACATGGAATGCCTTATCTTCAGTGACGAAGATCGCAAGGTTTAGGTGGTAATAGTGCGACACTGGAAAATGAAAAAATTATATCCAGACTACTAATACAATGGACCATAAGTTAACAGTTATGTGTATATGTAATGGAAAAGGAAAGTATTACGATCAAGAATTTACAGGTTCTATTATCTATTTAAATTGAATGCGTGGGCTTATACAGTTATTTTCTTTAATGTACCGCTCCTCGTTGATTTTTTGAACGGATGAATTCAAAAAATTAAAACTTGGGGTAATGAAATTGATGCGTGGATACCATATTTTAGAGTAAAATTGACCGATGAAAATGTCAAGATGAACGGTGGGCGCCAAATTGGAAAAAAAATTATATGGAAACGGGATGATGTGCCACAACATCATCTTGAAGCTCCTGATGAGTACTTTATAATCCTAGAATATAAAGTCAATACCTTTACCTACTACAAAATGGTGATACATTTAATAATTACTTGAACACAAACCCATGCATATATACTAAGTGACATATAAATCCGAACACCCAGTTTAAATGGTTTTATTTTAATAAAAGTTGGTGAATGTATTTATCTTACTGTAAATAACAAGTGAACAAAATTTCAGCCTTATCAGTTGGACAGTCCGGTTTTTATACTGCTTTTTTTTAATTCACTAACGCTCTAAAAATGAATATTTCAGCCGCAGTAAAGAATCAACGTAGGCGGATTTTGGTTCTTGACATCCTTTACGATCGATTACGATGCCTAGAGTACGGAGACCTGTACGATTTCGTCAACTTAGTGAGTCTGATAGGGGCCGTATAGTGGGACTTCGGGAAGCTGGACTTTCTTTTCGGGCAATTGCAGTTAGAGTGCAAAGAAGTGTAGACACTGTGGTTACGTGTTGTCAGGCATGGCTTCGAGGAGGCCGTACGCAAAGAGCAAGGGGCACTGGACGCCGCCGTAGAACAACAGACCGTGAAGATCGCCGCCTAAGATTATTGGCCTTAAGGGACCGTTTCTCCACTACCAGGTCCATTACAAATGAATGGTTTGCAGAACACGGAAGACCTATTGGCATGCGAAGTGTTTACCGACGAATGAGAAGTTTTGGCTTGTTTTCATACCGGCCATACTGGGCCCTCCCTTTAACTCGAGAACACCGACGTAATCGCCTTGAGTGGTGCAGACAACGGTCACTCTGGGATCAGGAATGGAACAGTATTGCCTTTAGTGACGAGTCTCGATTTTGTTTAGGCATGCACGATGGTCGTGCCAGAGTTAGAAGGCGACGTGGTGAAAGGAGGAATCCACAGTTTTTTGTTGAAAGACATCTTCATCACACTGTTGGAGTTATGGTTTGGGGTGCTATAGCTTATGGTTCCAGGTCACCTTTAATCTTCATCAGAGGTAACATGAACGCGCAGCGTTATATCCACGAAGTTCTAGAACCCCATCTTTTACCCTATCTTGACACCCTGGCAGATCCAACTTTCCAACAAGATAATGCCCGACCACATGTTGCAAGAGTCACAATAGACTTCTTTCAACATAATGATGTCACACTGTAACCATGGCCACCAAGATCTCCCGACTTATCCCCAATTGAGCACGTGTGGGATATGATGGGTAGGAGATTGCCCAATTTGCAACGTCCTCCTCAGACTCTAGAAGCACTTCGAGAGGAGTTGGTGGTTGCCTGGAATGAGATACCACAGGAGGACGTTGACCACCTGATCAGAAGCATGCCTAGGCGCGTTGGAGAATGCGTAGCATATCAGGGTGCATCCACACATTATTAAAGGTCAAAGGGGTTTAAAGCAGTGCAATCATTTTGAAATTTTTATCATTTACTTATTATACTTCATTAAGTACTTATACAAAATTTTATTAAAATAAAACCATTTAAACTGGGTGTTCGGATTTATATGTCACTTAGTATATTTATAAATAATTGTAATTCCCTGCCGTATCCAAAGCCACAGCGATAAAAACTTTTTTTGTTATTTTTTGTTGACAGTGACAAGAATATCAGTACGAAAACAAAATCATTGTACAGTTACAATATTCTTATTTAGTTTTCGGTTTTACTTCTAGATACTGCTTAAACTATTATTAAAATGGTCGATTCTCGTCCATTGAAAGAAAAAATGGGAGCGATTTTTATTTATGGTGCGACGCGTAACTTTCACGAGACCGAAAGAATTTTCAATGATTCTTTCCCGAATCGTCCTATCTGTAAATTTACAGCTACTGGTAGTGTAAAAAACAAAAAGCCCCAGGTCATCCGACTATCCCGGAAGAAAAGCAAGTTCAAATAATTGGTGAGATCATAGTAAATCCCCAACAGTCTACTTCCTCCATCGCGAATGTATGTGAGCTTTGTCCTTCTACTGTATGGAGACTTTTGAAAAGGAGTAAGTGTCACCCATACAAAATTCAAATGGTACATCAGCTAACTGAAGATGATTCTGATCGAAGAACAGAATTCTGCGAGACTGTAACGGAAACTATTGCACGGCATCCTACCTATACCCAAAATATTTGTTTTAGTGATGAATGTACATTTTTTTCTCAACGGTAATGTGCATAGACAAAATTGTCGTTATTGGAGTGACACCAGTCCTCACGTCTTCCGGGAAACTCATATTCAATGTCCACAAAGAATTAACGTTTGGGCTGGGATATTGGGAAATCATATTGTAGGGCCTCTATTCATCGAACAAACTTTAACCAGGAACTGTATTTGGATATGCTGTAAAATTCTATTGACCCTCTAATCACCGAAATCGTCGAAGCGAATCCTAATGAATTCGATACTAATATTGTACTCCAGCAAGATGGAGCTCCACCACACTACTCCAGTCAAGTTAGGAATTATTTAGATAACAATTTCCCCGGTCGTTGTATTGGCCGCCGAGGTCCTGTGGAATGGCCAGCTCGCTCGCCAGATTTGACACCTTTAGACTTTTTTTATGGGGCTATTTGAAGCAAAAGGTGTACCAAACTGAACCTGCTTCAATATTGGATATACGTCTGATAATAACAAACATCTGTAGAAATATCGATGTTAATATATTTGAAAATGTTCGATGTGAAATTACGGACCGGCTGTTATTGTGTCAAGAAGTTAAAGGCAACCATTTCCAGCATCTTCTCAACTGAACTCAACGTATTTATTCGAATTATCAAGTTACATGTCAATGCATTCAAGTAAGTATTAAATATACCACCATTTTGTAGTAGGTACAGGTATTGACTTTATATTCTAGAGTTATAAATTACTCGTCAGGAGCTTCAAAATGATGTGCCACAAGACCCCCGTTTTCACATAATTTTCTTCTGTCAATTTCACTCTAAAACATGGTATCCACGCATCAATTTCATTGCCTCAAGTTTTAATTTTTAAGAGGAGGGGGGGACATTGAAGAAAAGCACTGTATGTGACTAATATGAAGGAAACCGAGCATTTATCAGCCTCCTTGCTCAACATTTCAAAAACTACTTAGAGGTTGAACTTCTGCAGTAACATTGTGGTGCACCTAAATGGGCATAGTGAAATGGTAGGTAGTATGGATCAAGACCTTTCCATAACTAGAAGTTTCGGATTCAGTTTTTACATAATAATTTATATAAACACGCCAAAACCTGTTTAGGTACCAGTAAACCGATTTTGTTGAAATGTTGCGCGATAACAAACTTACCTAGGCGTGACGTAAAACTAGACGGATAATTAAAATATCCACGGCCGGATGCGATTTTTTTCACTTTTTGCTTTTTATCAAAATTAATATCGCATAATATTATTAACAGTGATATATACCTTTGGTTAAAACTAAATAGCTTTTAATTCAAAATAAAGACATATAAATACAAAATGTTTAGGTCGAAACTAAATGCAATCTTTTTCTTCTTATTTATTAAGATAAATTGAAAATTCAATACTTTTTAAATCTAACTTAAATATTATATACAACTGTTATTCTAAAGAATTCATTCTAATGCTCCTTGTTTTCATTCATGATAAAGTCCTAATGATAAAATAACTATAAAAAACTATAATTATAGGATAATTAAATATATTGGAAATTGTTAATCTGGAGCTGTATATTGAAAAGTCTATCAACAAAAAAATCCAAAACGGGAATTATCTAGCCAAATATACTAAGTGACATATAAATCCGAACACTCAGTTTAAATGGTTTTATTTTAATAAAAGTTGGTGAATGTATTTATCTTACTGTAAATAACAAGTGAAAAAATTTTCAGCCTTATCAGTTGGACATTCCGGTTTTTATACTGCTTTTTTTTAATTCACTAACGCTCTAAAAATGAATATTTCAGCCGCAGTAACGAATCAACGTTGGCGGATTTTGGTTCTTGACATCCTTTACGATCGGTTACGATGCCTAGAGTACGGAGATTTGTACGATTTTGTCAACTTGGTGAGTTTGATAGGGGTCGTATAGTGGGACTTCGGGAAGCTGGACTTTCTTTTCGGGCAATTGCAGTTAGAGTGCAAAGAAGTGTAGACACTGTGGTTAGGTGTTGTCAGGCATGGCTTCGAGAAGGCCGTACGCAAAGAGCAAGGGGCACTCGACGCCGCCGTAGAACAACAGACCGTGAAGATCGCCGCCTAAGGTTATTGGCCTTAAGGGACCGCTTCTCTACTACCAGGTCCATTGCTAATGAATGGTTTGCAGAACGGATGACCTATTGGCATGCGAAGTGTTTACCGACGAATGAGAAGTTTTGGCTTGTTTTCATACCGGCCACACTGGGTCCTCCCTTTAACTCGAGAACACCGTCGTAATCGCCTTGAGTGGTGCAGACAACGGTCACTCTGGGATCAGGAATTTGTTGTTTAGGCATGCACGATGGTCGTGCCAGGGTTAGAAGGCGACGTGGTGAAAGGAGGAATCCACAGTTTTTTGTTCAAAGACATGTTCATTACACTGTTGGAGTTATGGTTTGGGGTGCTATAGCTTATGGTTCCAGGTCACCTTTAATCTTCATCAGAGGTAACATGAACGCGCAGCGTTATATCCACGAAGTTCTAGAATCCCATCTTTTACCCCATCTTGACACCCTGGCAGATCCAACTTTCCAACAAGATAATGCCCGACCACATGTTGCAAGAGTCACAATAGACTTCTTTCAACATAATGATGTCACATTGTTACCATGGCCACCAAGATCTCCCGACTTATCCAAAATTGAGCACGTGTGGGATATGATGGGTAGGAGATTGCTCAATTTGCAACGTCCTCCTCAGACTCTAAAAGCACTTCGAGAGGAGTTGGTGGTTGCCTGGAATGAGATACCACAGGAGGATATTGACCACCTGATCAGAAGCATGCCTAGGCGCGTTGGAGAATGCGTAGCACATCAGGGTGCATCCACACATTATTAAAGGTCAAAGGGCTTTAAAGCAGTGCAATCATTTTGAAATTTTTATCATTTACTTATTATGCTTCATTAAGTACTTATACAAAATTTTATTAAAATAAAACCATTTAAACTGGGTGTTCGGATTTATATGTCACTTAGTATACATTAATTGTACTTTAGTTTCTCATTTAATTTTTTTCTATTTATTAAAGTATCCCAATTTTCATGTGACATAAAGCTCAAAATTTCAAGGGTTATCAACCTGTTTAAAATTGACCTAAAGATGCTCTAGGGCCTAAACATTCCAGTGCCGGATTCAGTTTTTTATATCCTTGTATTTTATTAAGTGCACTTATAGTCTAAATTTATAATTGTTTCACAGGAAAAAGAGCAACAGGTGATATAAGTAAAACATGCTATGCACCTTGTTTACTTCTTTCGATAATTTTTTTGATGATTTGATTCTACCAACTGATTCTGTACATCACGAGTTCTTGTTGAAAAAGGAAATGGCATTTAATGTGCAGTTCCGCTAAATTTGTCCTCCCAGACTTAACTGAAATTGAATTAGTAAACTATAAAAAACTTATGCAGATCCGAATTGTGTACGCAAACATAACTATGCTGAAAATACTGAGTCCGGACCTCCATATCAGGTTTTTCTACATTTTCGGCGTAATCTTGATATGGTCTGGAGCGTCAAGTTCAGTGCATTTGCATACTAAAAGCTGTGCCACTTTAAAGCAGGGCTCATGTTGTATAGTTGATAGAATTAAATCACTGAAAGATAACTGAAAAAACTAAATGGGATGCATAACATTAATTTTCCATTTTATTTATATTATGTGTTGGTCTTTGTTTTGCGAAATAATAATAAATTCAGACTATAAACTACAGAGCGTCCACTTTATGAAATACAAGGAAATAAGAAAACTGAATCCGACCAAGGAATTTTCAGCTCCCAAAACATCTTTATTTCAATTTTAAGCATTATTTTCTGCAACTTTGATAAAACCAAGTTGTTAACTATTGAAATTTGAGTTTTGTGTCACATGAACTGAGAAATAAGATAATAATAATAAATGTCTTTATTAATACACATACATCAGTGTGACGAAGTTTAGCCAAATGGCTACTCTTACACTTAACCTCACTGTGTGCGAAAGAGTAATATAGTTAAACTCGATACACAAACAAACAATAGTAACAATAAGAAGAAAAAGAAATGTAAGTAGATGAATTGAGTAGATAACGTGTTGACAACACGCACACATGAGCCAACAGAGTAATATGTAAGAGAAAAAGAAAAGAAAAAAAAAGATTTTTAACAAATGCACACTTGAACTATCAATATCCCATCAGCTGTTTCTTAACGAGTCTCCTAAAAGGTACTATTGTTTTACTGCGACACATTTTATCTGTAGAGTTGTATAACTTGACAGCATGAAATATGAAACTTTTCTGGAAAAGGGCTGTGTAGTGGACTGGCACTGGTTGTGTCTGAGATTTCTCTGATTAATGTTACCTCTTGGTACTAGCTTTTCTAAAATCTACGGTGGCTTTTTTGTGCGAGCTACTTTATGGACCAACACCTTCATGTCATAAACAAACTGTGATTCCATCTTTAACCAATTTAAATCTTTAATCTTCGAAGAGACATGACTATACTTACGAAGTCCAAACACAAACCTGCAGCAGCTGTTTTGAATATTTTGTAACCCATACCGATCCGACGAATCCAAATAAGAATAGAATAAAATCAGAGAATCTTGCAAAGATGACAGGATCAAGCTTTCAACTAATTTTTTCCTAGTCTTAAAGTTTAAAATGAACCGGTTGGAGTCCAAAAGTTTTAATTTGGCATACATTTTTTGAGACAGGTAACCGATGTGTCTATCAAACTTCAAGTTAGAGTCTAAGATAACACCCAGGTTTTTAGAATGTTCTACCATGGGGATGCGCTCGTTATTTATAATGAGTACAACTGCGTCCTTTATGTTATTATACATGTGTTTCGGAGAAAAAAGCATACTTGAACTCTTTTCAGGATTGATCCTGAGACAGTGCTTTTTACAAAACTCCGTAATATTGATTAGGTCAGTATTAATTTTAAACGACACTTCATTTAACTGAGCATATTTGAAGTGAAATGACAATTGTGTGTCATCAGCATACGTTTGTATAGAACAAAATTCCACACATGAGTCTAAGTCTATAGTGTAAATTAAATATAGCAGAGGTCCCAGAACTGACCCCTGCGGAATGCCAGACGAAACCACAGTATTAGAAGAGACGCCCCTAACCGTCTTAACTACCTGGTTTCTTTCAGCCAAGTAGCTTTGGAAAAATCTTAGTGGAATATCAGATAGTCCAAAATATAGATATAGATCATTGATTCCCAAAGTGGTCTATATCGGCCCCTAGGGGTCTATGACAACCTGCAAGGGGTCTACGTCAGCGAAAAAAAATTTGGGGGTCCATGAAGTGAATATGGGGGTCCACGATAGTGGATCTCAACACATACACTGATAGTACCTATTTACTTACATCATACTATCTTATAATATCAAAACATATACATTATTTATAAAAGTACCTATGAAGTAAAAAATGTATTATATATGTCTATAAAATTGTGTATGTTATAGGATGTTGGTATTCGCTTTGTGGTCGCAATACATTTTGAACTTGTAAAAACCTGAGTCGCAGTCTCAGAGCTTCGCTACCTTGTACTGACTTGTTCAATTCGTCACTCTATAAATACGAATGTGGGACAAATACGTTTATTCGTTTCCTGAATCTTGAAAAGGAAAGTGCTAAGAAAATATTTAAAAAAATATAATCAGATAGTATATCACACAAATTATAGTGAGTCAGTGTTATTTTGTTTGAGGGTGCTGGAGAAAAGTAAGTACATTATTTTTTATTAAATTTTAGTTTTGTACTCGTAGTTAGCAAAGATAGATAAATTACGCCAATCATGACTTTAGTTATTAGTAGTTAAATATTCAATCATGCAAAATTACACGAGTGCTCCTCAATAGTTTCTTTTTGAAAGTTTTAGCAATCGGTAATATAATTACAGTGCAATCTCCGTAATGCGAGCTAATTGTTGCAAGAAGATGTTCGAATTATGGAATGTTTTCAGAAAAATCAAAAAATATTTTTAATATACAGCTGCTGGATTTTCTGTATTATTTAAATAATTTAAGCTTGCCCACAGATGACTGATGCCATGTCCGAATCTAAAAAGAAATGTAGACAGTACAGTGTTGATTATTTGAAATTTGGCTTCATTCCATCATTGCCGGACAAACAATCGCCTATGTGCCTTTTATGCAACAAAGCTTTGGACAATGACGCTATGAAACCATCGAAACTGCAAGATCATCTGAGAAGATGCCACCCTGATAAAACAGAGAAATATTTGAAATACTTTCAAACACTCAAAGATAAATTTCAGAAGAGACCTACACTGGACAGAATGTTCGCTTCGACGTCACAAATAAATGATGATGGTTTGCGGGCGGAAAACCGCATACTATCGGAGAGAAGTTAATTTTGCCAGCCGTTGAAGAGGTTTTAAAAACTGATTCACTCAAACCTGCATCTTATATCATTAAAAGAATTCCCTTAAGCAACAATACTGTTGAAAGACGTATTGATGAAATGAGTTCTGATATTGAAAGCTTCTTATGTAATTATTTGCAAACGACCCATTTCTCTATACAACTGGACGAGTCAACTTTACCTGATAATGCAGCATTATTATTGGCATATGTTCGTTTTATTATGAATCAAGAAATCTACGAAAAACAGCTCTTCGCAAGAACTTTGATAACCGACACTAAAGGTAAATCAAAATTTCATGTTTTGAAGGATTACTTCATTGAAAAAGCAATTCCTTTATCAAATATAATATCAGTAGCTACAGATGGAGCACCTGCCATGGTTGGACGTTATCGTGGATTTATAAGCTATTCAAAACAAATGTGTCAATTTCTGGATACTAAAGATAAAATTTTAAAAGAAAATTTAATGAATTTATGAATTTAATGAATTTAATGAAGAGGAAAACAGACATCGCCTATTTAACAGATTTGTTTACAAAATTTAATATGGTTAATTTGCAATTACAAGGCGACAGTTTAAATTTGATTAAAACAAAGTCCATCTTATCAGCGTTTCTTGCCAGAGTTAAACTAATGAAGCAAAATATTGGACGGGGCGAATTTTCTCAGTTCCCCAATTTGTCACAGACAAGCTGCCAGGAAGACGACGTTTCAACTTCAACATTTAAATGCCCTCTATTCAGATTTTGAATCTAGGTTTGAGGATATTTTGACTATGGTCATACCACCGTGGATAATTAATCCATATGGTGACATAGAAGAAACGAATGTCATAATACAAGAGGAACTGACTGAACTAAGTACAAACGAAGAATTTAAGGTTCAGTTTAAAAACGGATATCAGCAATTCTGGCTGCAAAACAACATACGCGTTACTTATCCCGTATTATGGAATATAGCGAGGAAATTTTTAATTTCCTTTCCATCGTCATACCTAGTGGAAAGAGGGTTCAGCGCTGTTACCAATCTCCTAACGAAAAAAATAAACAGACTGGACATCATTAGCCGAGGAGACTTAAGATTAACCCTTACAAAATTGACGCCAAATGTTGATAATTTATTATTAAAGCATCAGGTTCATCCTTCTCACTAAAAATATTGACTTATTGCTTATGTTATTTTTTTTATAGTTTATTTTATGTTTATTGGTGTCTGACCAATAAATGCCCGCATTGGGAATAAGTGCCTGCGTTGAGTTTTTTAACCCCCTTTGTAGAAAAGATTTTTTTTTAATTATTCTGAAAATTCAAGGATAGGTACACACTAAAATTCGTTAATTTTTTGCCTATTTTTAGATAACTTAAACGTATAAGAAGCGGAATTTAATCAAACTAACAGTGAAATTATTGTAGAACATACGTTTATGTTATAATTAATAAACGAACTCGCTTATTGTACTATTTTAAGTAAAAAACTTTTTTTTTATTATTTTTCACTTTTTTTTTATTTTATCCCTCTTATTTTTTTTTCAATGCGGGCACTTATTCCCAATGCGGGCACTTATTGGTCAGACCCCTGTTTATTTAATGTTACGTATATTTTACATAACAGGTACAAAATTTTATTTTGAGTAGTTTTAATTTAAATTCAATTAATAAATGTATAAATTAACATCTGTTTTTACTTTAAGTTTTTAACACTAAACTTCACTACAGTTAGAAATTTACAGGAAATCAATATCAGGTAAGTAGGGGGTCTACCCAACACGAAAAAACATGGCAAGGGGTCTACGACACAAAAAAGTTTGGGGAACTCTGATATAGATGAATAAATAAAATGTTCCTATTAAAGAATCAAAAGAGGCGCAATAAATCTATTTTAATACATAAGAAATACCATTATTTGTCTTTTTGGTATATAGCCAAACATTTCAATACTCAGCCTAAAAGGTGTGTGCAGAATTTCAACAAGATCAGTTCATTAGTGCGTGAGATATGTGGTATTTGGCGTTTTTAAATAAATATACATAAACACTGAATTTTGAACTTTTTTATTTTCAGATATTAAACGGACCAGGTCCATACTACCCACTCTGTATTGATATAGAACTTATACTCGATGGTCCGACTGAAGCATCAGATTCGGCCAAATTCGCTCAAAAAATGTACCGTTGACCAAAACAGGCCGAAGTAAATTATCCACACAATCTTGGTCAGAGACTTTAAGAACAACTTAAATACTTTTACTGGACTTCGTCCATTCTTCTCTGATCAAACCACTTAAGTACTCTCAAATACCTTCCAGCTATGTTGGTACCAGTGTTATTTTGTCGGATGTTTAATCTTACAGGACAAACATACAACGATAAAAGAACCAATTATATATTATATGTGGTGCTGGTACAGCAGTATTTTTTGGGATTGAAAACCTACTACTTTATTAGTTTTCGTCAAAAATTCACTTCTTAGTTATTGTTGAAACCAACGTTATCTTCAATATTTAGCTTATTCCACTGCCAAAAAATCAAATAGCTTAAATGGTTCAATACATCGATATTTTCTAGACGATATTTTTATGCATCGATGATTTTTCGGAAAAATTCATCTACCGATTGATTCAGGGAAACAGCCGCGAAGGCAGAAGCTCAAAGCCAGGGCTCGGCGGAAGCCATGAGGAGCTTCAAGAAACTTTGTTGAACCGATTTTTGAGCTTCCTAAGGTTAGTATAGCTGAGAAAAGCCTTCTGACGTATATTGTCCTACAATCTTGATACCCTAGGGACAAAGGATGTACGAAGTTCAACACGGAGAGGATGGGAGGCTGAAATCAGGCGGCTCTGTCTGGTAGGCACGCCGCGTGGCGGCATAATGAAGGCGAGCCCTAAGGAGCAAAGAGAAGAGAGCTAGATCACCAACGTCCAGCCGCGCCGATGAAGAGAAGAGTAGTCTGATCAGCATCGAGCATGGATAATGTGATCCGGGCGAAACATGTGAGCAGTGCTCGAGGCTAGGTCTTATCTGTGCCTTGTAGAGAGTGCGAAGATCATATAGAGAAAAGTGTTTTTTAGCCTTAAGCAAATAGTCTATCTTTTTCCCAGCAGCAGCCGCTATTGACGAGATGTGTTCGTGCCAGATCAAGTCCTCGGTGTTCTGCACTCCGATCAGCTAAAATGAACCGCTGTTTAGTAAAACTCGGCCATCCATCGAAACCGGATGAGTACTAGGACACTTCTTGCTAATCAAGCTGTATTTTGGAAGATTGTTACGTCCCCAAGCAGTGATAACCTCCAGGTCTCTCATCAGAGAGGGGGCGCTGCTAGTTTTCTTTTTTCCAGCTCACAAGCAGAGATAGGCTTGTGTCATCAGCAAATCTGTGGATCGGATTGATCGTACAGGAAAGAACGTAGTTGAAATGTAAGAGGAACAATGTCGGAGTCAAGACCGATCTCTGCGGGACACCCGCGTTGACGTTATGGGATGAAGAGGAGAGCTCATCAATTACTATATATACGTATATATATACTATTTAATATGTGGATTCATTTGGCCAGAATAATATTGATGCCTATCGTTGAATGGAGGTTTATATAATGTTTAGCATCCACATGTGTACCTGTAACGTTTACAATTTGAGGTGCATGCTGCAAGTTCATCTTTATGAACGGTCTCTACCGGCACGATTTCATTTCTCCAGTCCTTCCACTAACGATAATCATAGGGAAAACGCAAACGGTATAACAACGTAATTGTATAACTCATAAAATCCCGACCTGGAAAGCTCTATATTTAGCTGATCGTAAAAACGGGGATGCAATTGCTGCATGAGATAAGTTGATTAACAGGCCTATTACCAGGTTCACTTTTGCTCTTGTTCTGAGGATCTTCGCAAAATCGACGTGTAAATAGAGCATTTCCAGCTGTCATGAAAAGCAACGTGAGAAGTTCTTCATTTGTTTGGCAGTCACCAATTGTTTTAGCTAGTGAAGGTTTGCTTACAGTTTGCTTGCCGTGAAGTCCGAATTCACAACATATTTATCTTTTATAAAATCAAAATGTATATGCCATATCGCAAAATTGATGAAATGATCCCGCATTTCATAAAATGTATCATTTTCTACTGGTCAGATCAATGATCAGAAATTGTCTAACGATATGATCAACTGAACGCGCGGCTACTTCATGAAATAGTCAAGCATGTTTGATCCGATCGTAAAATAATTACATTAACTACCAGATAGAGGCTCTAGGAGCGTTCTGTCTATACAGGGTGACTTCGGAGTTGAGTCATTTATTTTAACCGTGAGTAGATCTGATCAAAAGAAATATTTTTTTCCTTTAACATTTTTGTGGTAAAATTAAAGTAACAAACTTATAGCCCTTTAGAAGTTTGAGTACCGCCCTGTCTCAATAATAATATTATGTGCTTGTGTTTGGCAACAACGGATATAATCCGCCTTATCGGTTCATCGCATCGGAAACAAAAAAGCGAAATAATTTGAAACGCTTATCACGATGTTTTTACTACAATTTTATTCAGTTGTATTCAGTCATTGTGTCAGTCGGTAACGCGTCAGTGAATAGTGGTGTTTGTTGCGTGGCTCAAACGAAATAAAAAATGGCAAACGTTTACGAAAATGCTGAACTTATGGACATGATTATTATTTACGGGGGGGGAGTCTTTACAAAATGCTGCCGCGGCATCACGGATTTATGCGGATCGGTTTCCCAATCGAGTGCAATCAACCCCTCGTGCCTTCGTTAATGTAATACAAAGGGCTCGTGAATCAGGTGACTTAAGACCTCACAGGGGAGGGCATGCCGGTGCTCCAAGACCGCACGATCAAATACAGGTCCGCACTGAAATACTTGTCTGGAGGATACTTTATAAAACAAGGTAACATTTTTTTTTATTTTTTTTTTATTTTTATACACATATTTTGTACACTGCGGTCGTTAATAAAGTTGTTTATCGAATTGAAAGTCTACTTCGTTACCAAATGAGGAAGAAAGCGAGGTTAAAAGATTCGACGCAAATACTGCTCAAAGAGTCAACAATCCATGGAGTTCGGAACGCGTTTCACAGGTTAGTGCCCACGCTTAAATTACATTATCATTCATTTACTTTACGTCAAAATCAAGGGCCAGCTAAAATATTATGTTTGAATGTTGAGCTACCATATTATTCTACGAATGTAAAACTCATCTTAATTTTCACTTTATTTTTAGGTTACACGTCAAATAAAGGAGATCAGGGTGACAATGCGAGGTAATAACTTAATTTGTGATATCTGATATGTTCCAAAATTTTATTTGTGATAGTAGTTTTCGTATCTAAAGAACAATAAAAGGGTTTGTAACATATTCTGAATTTTTATTAAATATTTCTTGGATTTTACGATTAGATGGATTCTACGATTTGATCGTTGGCACAACGTTGACGATTTAACGATATAGTCAAATTTAGTTAGTCATTTCATGCAATGCTCGATCATTTTATGCAATGGTCAATTCTACGAAATGGCCTGAAAAAAATCTAGTTCTATTAAGTATACTATTGGTGGTACATATAAAGACACTTCACATGTTAAAATCGATCAAGCCGTTTGAGTTGTGAAAAAGAAATTTCAAAGTGAAGTTTTTCATTAGAGTCCGCCATTTTGATTTTATAAAATCTTGGTATATCCAGTATCACTCGCATTGTCAAGACAATCCTAAAGGTATCTCATATGTCAAAATATATCAAGTCCCTTCAACTTTAGCCTGTAAAGTATATGTAGAAGTTTCACAGTAGAAATTTTTTAACAAATTCTGCCCTATTGATTTTATGAAATTTCAGTATAGCCAGTGTCACTAGCACTGCTAAGATGAATCCAGCAACAACTACATATGTCAAAATCCATCAAGCCGTGTAGATCGTGGCCCGTGAATTAGAATAATTTGTCCACATACATAACAGCAAGCGCAAAACCTAATCCTCATCCACAGATAGTCGGATAAGAATTCGACAAATCATTCGGGCAGGGTAGGCTCAAGTCACAATATCCATACCATAAATCATTATTGGTTTGTAGTTGTGGTATTTGTGAAATTTGCATCAAAATTCGAACGACACATTTTCAAGATTTTGGACTCTGATGATTAAAGACCCGTCACAAAAGACCTTTTAATCAACGTCTAGATGCTCCTTTTAGCTTGTTCGAATATCCAAAGTATTGGCCGACGCCTTTTCACTTTTTAAAATAAAAAAAGTTCTAAATTCGGTTTTCAGAGATATTTAATCTAAACACAAATCTTATATCAAATATCTCAGGCACTATTGAACCGATCTTGTTGATATTCTGCACGACAACAAAGTTACCCGGGAGTTAAGAAATATAGGCCACTTTTTGTTTTTTTTATCAAAATCATCGTTTAAGCTGAAAATTTAAATGTACGACTATGTAGAATAAAATAGATAAAACCTTTTTACTTATTCAGTTCTGGCATTTTATGTGTCACAAAACTCAAAATTCCATGGGTTATAAACTTGGTATCACTACATTTTACAAAATGATGCTATAAATTGGACGAAAGGTGTTTTGAGAACTCAAAATTCCACGGTCGGATTTAGTTTGTTCTATATCCTTATATTTTATTAAAAGCAACAGCCTGCATGTTATACTCCTAATTTATTATTTCGCTGAAAACAAGGCAATACATGCTATGAATAAAGGGCAAAATTAATTAATGCTAAGCAGTATGCACCTCACTTACTTTGGTATTTCTTCAATGATTGCTTTGCTTGAAAGGGACACGGAAAGGTTTCCTTCTTCACTAACTTGAAATCAAGTTAAAAATTCATTTTCGATATTTGCAACAAAATTGTTTCAATAGGGCCTCAGATATAAAATTGTTTTTCAGATATAATATAGCGTGTTTAGATAAATCACCCGTAAATTACGAGTTAACCTTTTTTATTTTCATCATGTCCATCTAAGTTGCGAAACACACTATATGGGGCTCTGATTTACTACATGACTGGAAAATGTTTTGAGCTCGAAAATATTGTGTTTACATTTTATAAGTTGTTAGTCCATCTAAAGGATTTCAGCGCTACAAGCAATAAAATCTACAGGGTGACTTTGAAGTTGAGTCATTAATTTTCAGATAATGATTGTAGAAGGAAGATAAACCAAAATATGTGTGTAAAAATAAAAAAAAATGTTTACCTTGTTTTATAAAGTATCCTCTCGACAAGTATTTCAGTACGGACCTGTATTTGATCGTGAGGTCCCCTGTGAGGTCTTAAGTCACCTGATTCACGAGCCCGTTGTACTACATTAACAAAGGCACGAGGGGTTGGTTGCACTCGATTGGGAAACCGATCCGCATAAACATGTGGCATTTTTTATTTCGTTTGAGCCACGCAACAGACACTATTCACACGCGTTACCGACTGACATTGACTGTATGTATAACTGAACTGAATAAAATAATTGTAAAAACATCGTTCCAAATTCTTTCGCTTTTTTGTTTCCGATGCGATGAACCGATAAGGCGGATTATATCCGTTGTTGCCAAACACGAGCACATGATATTATTATTGAGACAGGGCGGTACTCAACTTCCAAAGGGCTATAACTTTGTTACTTTAATTTTACCAGAAAAATGGTAAAGGAAAAAAACATTTATTTTGATCAGATCTACTCACTGTTAAAATAAATGACTCAACTTCGAAGTCACCCTGTATATAGCGATTACTGAGATTTCGGTAGAGGTTTCAGCAACATTATGTATATATTCTAATAGCATCAGAAGGCATGCAAAATTGACAGGTCGCAAGATCCGTTGATGAAATCTTAGGAACACGAAATTCTTCACAGTTTTAAGGCGAACAGATACACAAAACTGCCAAAACGTAAATCGCATTTCCGTTATTCTAAAATCCGATTCAAGAAGATTGAGTTGGTTGTTTTTCCTCACGGTCCAGCCAACGCTACACCAACAAGGTCTGTGCTAGAGATGCAGAGAGAATTTTTGATTGAAGGTTGAATCATCAGTATTTAAGTTTTTTTTATTGATATAGTCTGCATTAAGAACAACGTTTTGACATTAAATGTTAGTGTTCAAAAGCGGGAATGAGGTGGTTCAAGATGAGCAAAGGTACAAAAACCAACAAAAATATGCAAAACGTGGCACGAGAGTGCTCCTAGACTTTTGATTGACGAACAGAAAAAAAATCGTGTGTTAGATTGATTGGAATTAAATGGTCGTCGTGATACAGATCCGGACTTCATTACATTCCAGTCTAAGGCCTGAGATATTCGGGGCCATGTAGTTTGATGGTGAAGTTGATTACTCAGTGGAATGGTCGGACGTCCTCACCTTCATTAAGAGATCAGGAAGGTTCGACAGATCAGCGAATTAAAAAGTGGAGTAGAATGAGTGTTGGTGCACTCGGGGTCGGCAGAAAAGGCCAACGGTGGCATACTTATCTGGCATCGCCTCCCCACCACTACTACTGCTCATGGCCAAAATTATAAGTGGAGATGAAAGCTGGGTATACGGTTATGACTCTGAAACAGATATGCAAAATTCCCAATAAAAAACGAGTGCTTCTCCTTGCCCTAAGAAGACACACTTCTCAAAGTCGAACGTCATGCACATGCTCAATGTTTTTTTATAGTGACGACATAGAGAGATCAGAGTTCGTTCCAAGGAAAACGACTGTAAATTCCAAATATTACAACGTTTGAAAGAAGATGTACGAGAAAGACACCCGAAAAAGTGGCCAACGGTTTCCTCCTTCATCATGACCGTACCATACAACGCTTCGGATTCCCCAGTTTTTGCAAAATAATATGACAGTCTGTCCTCATCCGCCTTATTCTCCGGATTTATCACCATGCAATTTCTGGCCCTTCCGGAATAAACCTTCCAGAAAAGCTTCCAATCACCGTTGAAATAAGTGCATCGCTTGCCAAGGAAGGTACTCTGAAAGAGATTAGCTTAAATTTGATGTAAGCTGAATGATTTGTTCTTATTACAATTTGATCACACCTCGTACACCATCGTATCAATATCTAGAATTCGAAATTATTCGCGATTGCAAATGTTACTCTCCCCGTCTATTTTCGTGGGTGGCAAAAAAGTATCTAAACATTTCACAGGATATTCACATGGTTTGTATGTTTGTACATGTACATATACAGGGTGTCCCAGAAGTCGACGTCAAGCCGAAACCGGGTGATAGGCAAAGTCATAAGAGCTATCAGAAAAATATTTAAATAAATTTTATGTATGTGTTTTGAAAATTATAGGTCTTTGAAAAAGATATAGAAATTTCGCACCCTACGGCAGTCTGTCAACTCCTGTTACTACAAATATTAACTTTTTTTGGATTTTATTTTTACAATGTAATGATGAATAATGCATCTTCAAACTGGTGTCTCAATCTTACTGCCAACCTTTCTCGTTCAGGAAAAATTGCCACTTATTTCCCAACCAAGTATTCCAAAGTAAAACTTTGCTCAACTTTAACTGGCTGTACTGGAAAAAATGTACCACGAGAGTTTGGCAAGTAACCTTAAAAGTTGGCGCATTTAATAACGATTCCAAAATGGTATAACACTTAGAAGATTACTCGTTAACAATTTTTATTTGAAAAAAAACTGATGAAAATTTTTGAAAATTTACTAATTAAACAGCGATTATGAAAAGCACAAGGACCCTTAAGGATAACTGTTTGCACAACAGTGGGCGTCAAAATACTGCTGATGATGATTTACCTTTACAGCAAATGCTGAAACTGTTTTCCTTCAGCCGCAATACACGCTCGACATCTGCTTCTTCTTCTTTTCTTTTACAGTTCCCCAGTAAAAAAAATCTAACGGATTCAGATCTGGTGACCGGGCTGGCCACGGTATTGTACCAGACCGCCTTATCCATCTGCCTGGAAAGTTTTGATCGAGATACTCTCTCACTGAGAGTGCATAGTGCGCTGGGCGGCCATCATGCTGAAACCACATGTCCCTGTAAATACTCAGTGGCACGTCCACCAATAAATTTTGTACATGATTTTTCAAAAAATCCAAATAAACTTCAGCAGTCAAAGTCTCTGGGAACTCAAACGGACCGATTATTTTACCATTTAAAATTCCTGTCCAATGGTTTATCTTGAAGCGATATTGAGATTTATCTTCTCTCATCAAATGTGGGTTTGCTACGTGCCACTCGTGTAAGTTATGCAGGTTCATGTACCCATCTTTCTTAAATGTGGTCTCATCCGACCGTAAAATTTCTTCTTCTATGGGCTGTACTTTTGGGCACACCTGTTTTTAGTTCTATTGCACGCACTGAAGTACTCGGGTCTTCTTCGACAGCTCCTAGCACCACGTCTTCGTAAGGAAGGAAAGATCTTCCCTCACCAAATTTTATGGTCAGATGAGACCACATTTAAGAAAGATGGGTACATGAACCTGCATAACTTACACGAGTGGCACGTAGCAAACCCACATTTGATGAGAGAAGATAAATCTCAATATTGCCTCAAGATAAACCATTGGACAGGAATTTTAAAAGGTAAAATAATCGGTCCGTTTGAGTTCCCAGAGACTTTGACTGCTGAGGTTTATTTAGGTTTTTTGCAAAATCATTTAGAAAATTTATTGGAGGACGTGCCATTGAGTATTTACAGGGACATGTGGTTTCAGCATGATGGCTGCCCAGCGCACTATGCACTCTCAGTGAGAGAGTATCTCGATCAAAACTTTCCAGGCAGATGGATAGGGCGGTCTGGTACAATACCGTGGCCAGCCCGGTCACCAAATTTGAATCCGTTAAATTTTTTTTACTGGGGAACAGTAAAAGAAAAAGTGTATTTCAAGCCGATTCAAAATATAGCTGAGCTACGGCAAAGACTATTGGAAGCAGCTGAGTTTGTTAATAACCGTGGATTCGCTCGTTTAATAACCCGATCTTTTTTAAGAAGATGTCGAGCGTGTATTGCGGCTGAAGGAAAACAGTTTGAGCACTTGCTGTAAAGGTAAATCATCATCAGCAGCATTTTGACGCCCACTGTTGTGCAAACAGTTATCCTTAAGGGTCCTTGTGCGTTTTCATAAACGCTGTTTAATTAGGAAATTTTGAAAAATGTTCATCAGTTTTTCTTCAAATAAAAATTATGCATAAGTTAACGAGTAATCTTCTAAGTGTTATACCATTTTGGAATCCTTATTAAATGCGCCAACTTTTAAGGTTACTTGCAAAACTCTCGTAGTACATTTTTTCCAGTACAGCCAGTTAAAGTTGAGCAAAGTTTCACTTTGGAATACTTGGTTGGGAAATAAGTGGCAATTTTTCCTGAACGAGAAAAGTTGGCAGTAAGGTTGAGACACCAGTTTGAAGATGCATTATTCATCATTACATTGTAAAAATAAAATCCAAAAAAAGTTAATATTTGTAGTAACAGGAGTTGACAGACTGCCGTAGGGTGTGAAATTTCTATATTTTTTTCAAAGACCTATAATTTTCAAAACACATACATAAAATTTTTTTAAATATTTTTCTGATAGCTGTTATGACTTTGCCTATCACCCGGTTTCGGCTTGACGTCGACTTCTGGGACACCCTGTATAAACTTAATCAATTTTGTATGGTTTAGATTGGCTATCTCTACCCTGTGCCAATCCATAGCTGGATGCAACTCAATGATTTTATGTTAGATGGTAGTGCCAATTTGGTGTTGCGAAAATCCATAGGCGTATTCTTTGAGGGTATGAGATTATTTAATCGGTTCTGAATATGCTCTCAGAATTCTACGTAATAGTAAGAATACAGATTTAGAACAAATGCTAAAAAGAACTAGCATCTTGCATAACAAATGGCGTTACAAAAATTGTCGCGTTATGAATGCCCGTTTGATCGCGCGTCGATAGCGCATACCGTTCCATCTACATCAGTAATGCTAAACGCTAGTGGTGTCTAGTTCGCGAACGAACTAGTTCAATCAACGATTCTGATGATTGAACTAAGTGAACTAGTTGTGGAAAAGATTGGGAAACTCGTTCACTCGTTCACTACGAACGACTGATGTAACAGGATCTCGCTGGTCCAATTGAGCTAGTCGTGAGTGCATGAACGAGAACGGGATGAGAGAAAGGAGACAGAACACAACCGTAAGCAGAAGGTTGAATAACTGGTTGCCTGGAAGTTATGAAAAAGATGATAATTGATGTTAGTTATGTATAAATGCCGAAAAAATTTAAAATAAGCTCACTTTTATAAAAAAGTTCAAAAGATCACGTATGGCGGCTTATGAAGAAATTAACCATCTCAACTAATCTGAGATAGATTTTGCTAATTACTGACACTACTTCAGAGGTAAAAGCGGTTTATGAAAATATTTATCTCGTTCGATAATGCCTGCTGCGACTGCGCAAAGACGTTTTACCTCAACGTCAGAATGTTTTCTTGTTCAGTTCATTTTACGCTTGCGATACCAAAAAAAAACTGTTCTCGTAAAAGGAGGACTTCTACTACCTAGGGTTGCCTAGGCTAGTATACTAAGTGACATATAAAATGCAATACCCATTTATTGAATTTGTATAAAAACTTGTAAACATATTCGCTATGATGGAAGTATTCGCTTATAAAATGTTGGAGGCATTGCGAGCCGTACTTTGTAAAGGATTTTTTTGTCATATCAGGATCCGAATAATATGAATATATATATATATATATATATATATATAGAGAAAATAATCATGCGGAGAAATGTATATCACAAAAAAATAGGAAAATAATGGGCAAAATCCGCGAAAAGGAGGAAAGTGGATTCGAGCAGAAAATAGGATAGGTAACCCGAGCGATACGTATTTCTGCTGGTTGGCTTCATCAGGCCCGAAATTAATGCACATATGCAACTACAAAAGTAGATACACATGCTCATACATCCGGATACGGGTGTAACCTGAGGAAATAAAGATAGATGGGAAAAAATCACATACGAAGTCCACAACAAGTGCCAACCTACACATTGTAGAATCCACTTTCCTCCTTTTCGCGGATTTTGCCCATTATTTTCCTATTTTTTTATGATATATATGTATATATATATATATTGTTCTGTGTTAGTTTTATTTGTTTCGTTGCATTACATGTCTAGAGTTTGCAGACGCGCTAATTTCACTCAACTTTCCAAGTTTGAGAGGGTCAGATAATCGGGTTACGTGAAGTCCGATTTTCTTTTAGAGAAATCGCTAATTGGGTGAATCTGATCGAAGCTACTGCAATGAGATGTTGTCGAGCGTTGTTTCAGGAAGGCCGAAATCAATGAGTTAGAGGTACTGGACTTCAAAGACAGACTACAGAGCGACCAGATCGTTCTTTGAGGCAACTAGCATTTAGAGATCGATGTTCCACAGCAAGGACAGTTGCGAACTAGTGGTTTGATTCTGTCGGAAGGGCAATAACAATGAGGACAGTTTATCGCCGAATAAGGTCTTTTGGACTATTTTCATACCGTCCCCAACTTGTACTACCTCTGACCCCACATCATCGTCGGCAACGATTGGTATGGAGTAGGAAGAGGCTTGAATGGAATATGGAATGGAACTCAGTGGTGCTTAGCTATGAGTCCAGATTCTGTTTGGGCACACATGATGACCGTGCAAGAGTAAGGAGGAGACATGGTGAATATTCCAACGAACGGCATATAAGTCGCATTGGGGTGTTATGGTATGAGGTGTCACTGCTTATGGCAGCAGATCATTATTTGTGTTCTTTCGAGGTAACATGACTTACCAACGCTATATCTGCGAAGTTTTACAACCACACCTGCTTCCCTTTTTGGAAAAATTGCAAGATACACTTTTTTATCAGGACAATGCACGGCCTCATGCCGCATGTGTTTGTTTAGACTATTTAGAAGCATCTGGAGTAAATCTGCGTCAGTGGCCTCCTCGATCTCCAGACCTTTCAGACCTTTTCCACATCGAACATGTATGGAACATGATGGGAAGAAGGTTGCAAAATTCACCGCACCCTTGTAATGTAATGTCTTTGTGCTTTAGAATTAGGATAACTTTCATAGAATTTCAAATTATTATCATTTCATAAAAGACGGTCAGTTATTTAAGTGTACCAATGGGAATGCGGCAAATAATATGTGTAGGTCGATTTTCTAGCTATTATATTTGGTAGGATGTTTTCACTGTTTTTGACGACTGTTCATGCATGGCAATCTAGTTTTGTCTGTATATAACGTACAGGGTATTGTACATAATACGTACCTGTAGAAATGTACCGATTTTTGTTATTTTGCAAAAAAGGATATAAAACGCATTCCAACTGGTTCATCATCTTTTGTTACATCAAAAACAATTTCTGAATTCTGCATTTCTGGGTCCTAAAACATCGATATTTCCACCTATTATTCATAACCTAGAATCTAGATATTATAAGTCAGAATAAAAAATACCTATTTATGAAAATATATCTCCAAACATTGTTATATTTTCTTATTATTTATATTATTATAACAGGTCTGGGATATCAATTGCTTTTAAAATGATCTACAGTGTTGCCAAACCGGAAAAAATCGGAATCGGTAAATAGTGTCGTTGAGTTCGGTATAAGGTAAATGCCGACCCAACATCACTGGTAGATCAAGGACCTTTGCGTCATGAAAAACGTCTGTTATCGTATTGGGCGTGCACACAACATGTTTTTTGAGGGCATAGTTCTACATTACAACTTCTACAATGTGCATACTAGTCGCTCTTTCAAAGTACTTTGCAAACTATTCTGGAAACTCCTTTTTCGATTCTTGCTTATGGGATTGTGAATATTTTTCTGTTTAACCCCTGAACTCACCTCTCATTTTAATTAAATATTTATTTTGAAAACAGACAGGTTTCGGTTTCTTTATTGCTTGTCCGGTGAAGAGGTAATGACGGTAATGTACAAGTCTGTACCTTTTGTATGCACAAAAATCAATTCAGGGTAAGCGGGGTGAGGGATGAGGATGTGCGTTCGTAATCATAGGCAACCCAAATCTACGCCTCTCATGTGTCCGACTGCCTGAGTATGTATGTATATGTATGATTGATATGGGGCATAAAACTATGAATACTCCATAAAATTAATTTTTAGCTTTATTTTTTGTCTTGTGTACTCGTGAAAAATATGGCAAAATTCTAGTTTTTTTTGCAGGTTTTAGGTTTGCTGATAGCTTTAAGACATATATTTGGGTATTCCTTAATCGCTGTAAATATAGTGTAGATGTTTGTTCTGTTGCTGAACAACGAAACATATTAGCATCAAGTTAATTGTGCAGTAGTTTATGCAAGAACATAATTAACGCACACTTCCTTTTCAGCTCTAAAGACTGCATTTGAAACCTAGACGATAACAAACTTTCAGATTTAGCACGCTAAGGATATGCACCGTCAACTTTGAAAGATAAAAATTTTAGAAACTTTCTCTGAACATGCTCAGGAGAATCAATGTAGCAGTTGTAAATTGGGCCCAAAATTAATGATGCATATTCCAATCTCGATCTAATATAATATGCAGAATACAAAACCAACAGTGACTCTGGGGGGGCTAAAGCTTCTGCAGTTTCTCATAATAAAACCGTACGCCCGTGAAGCTTCACTCGTTTTTGAGCTATGTGGAGTGAAAAATTAAGTTTATGGTCAAAAACTACACCCAAATCCATAATTGAGTTATAACGATTTATGTAAACATCTCCAATCTTATAATTAAATTTACAAGCAGAAGTTTTCCTGGAAAGGCTGACTACACTAAACTTAGACACATTAAGAAATAAATTATTCTGGTCACACCAAGCCACTAGATATATAATTTTAAATCATCCGCAAACAGGAGTTTATTACAACCTAAATAATGTACAACATCATCAATAAATAAGGTAAACAATAAAGGACCAAGATTTGAAGATTTATGAATGGATGTTCCGGATTTTTACTCTGAGGATGTCTAAGCTTACTGGAAGCTTATTGAAATTCCCAAAGTTGTATTACTATAGCTTATGGATTTGTATCCGTTTATATGATGAGCATTTCGTGGTATATGGGATGTCAAATTACTACGATCTGTTCTCCACCACTGTGTTCCATCCTCGTGTAGCATCTTCGCAAACGGTTCTGCATCTCGTCGCGTCGTATTTTATCTGCCGATACCATGACGGCATGTTTGCCCAAGGAAAGCTATTTCCTTTTGCAGAAATAAGGAAGTAATAAGTAGGAAGGCTTTTTATTTGGTTAGGACTGGGACTAGAAATCGTTAACCTCGAGGACTGCCGCACTTTACGATAAGGCACTGTGGTAGGAAGCCCTCACGCATTCCTTTTAAATCTTATGAAGACCGGTCAAAAGATAACTTACTCATTAATTTCTCAGACTGGTTTGATATTTTACATGATCATCTATACCTTCATCATTCTCGTCACGATGCTTACTCTACCACCTGGTGAGCACTTGCTAGTGCTAGCTCTAAAACTCAATTATAACAATTTTACAGTATATCTCACAGTGTTGCATTGTTGCGCAAATCATGCTCTATACCGGATGTTTCAAATGGGACCCTCACGATTGGGATCCCTGAAACAGTAAGAGATCCCTGATCTTATTCGAGATGGGATTTCAAAATAAAAAGTATATTATCATTGCCATTTTCAAAATTTGGCGTATCGCATCTTGTTCCCAATAATCAACCTTACTTTTTATTATGAACGCCATTTTGGATTTTTTCACAGGTGGATAAAGTTTTTAATTTTGATTCCAAGAACGCATATGTCCTGCATTGACATTAGGACCATTCGGCCAACAAACTGGCCCAGCGGCGCAGCGCTTTTATGCCGAATAGTAGTAGTCATGGATCATGGAATAGCTTTCACACTTCGCAACAATCAATGAAGGAACTACCAATCTGACAGCCAAATGAAGGCTGCTGTCAAACTGACAAAGCTATCTCATGGCTATTGCTATTGAGAACAAAAGTGCTGGACCGCAAGATCGCTTTACGTTGACTGAACGCTCCCATTGTCAAGCTTAATTCTTTTAAAAGAAACTAATATTTTTGTAGTTGGCCTTGAAAATGACAGTTTATCACATGTTTATCCAATGTTTTAATTTTCGAGAAGCGTGTTGAAGGACATTCAGAGAATTTGCCCATTTATCTACTTTACCACGATAAATGCGCTCTATATGAAATAATACTTTTTCGAATATTTACAACACTATCCTTAAATAACTTAAAAAGGTTTTAGCATAATGTTGTTCTTTATTTGATGGGTTAAGGGTGGGTTTCATCCAACATTTAACGGGGTCTTCGACCAATTAGGGGGCAACTTATTGAATTGCAATTTGACGGAAGCTGTCAAAGCTCTCCTAATACTCGTATCGGTAATTTCTATTGAAATATTGAATAAAATCGTAAAAAAGTGGTAGTTTTATAAATAATGTATGTAATGATGTAATACGTCTTTGAGCTTTGAAATGTATAACTTTCATAGTATTGCCAATTTATATCATTTCACAAAAAAAAGTATTTGAATGGACCAATGAAAATGCAAGAAATTAAAGCTCGATTTTTTAGCTATTTTATTTAAAAGGATGTTTTAACTGTTTTGGACGACTGCCCATGCAGGGCAATCTAGTTTTGTCTCTATATCACATACAGGGTGTTGTGCATAATACGTACCTGTAGAAATGTACCGATTTTTTTTATTTTGCAAAAAAAAGGATATCGAACGTATTCCAACTGGTTCATCATCTTTTGTCACATCAAAAGCAATTTATTTAACGATCAAACGAACTTACCTGAAGTTCGATCGTAATTATATCGATCGTCCATTCCGAAGATGTATTTAACTAAGGTAGTACGCCCATGCGTACTGCGCGCCACACATTTTTAAGATGGATAGTAGCGCGAGCGCGGATATGTTCTTCCCGCTCGCCGCCGTCCGCTGTAACTGCCTCCCCGTTTCATTCCTTCAAAGATTGTTTTTCAATGCATATGAGCAGGGTGAAAAGCCACTGCATTTCAGGGAGGGGGGGTTTCTACATCTTCGGAATGGACGATCGATATAATTACGATCGAACTTCAGGTAAGTTCGTTTGATCGTTAAATTATATCTCACGTCCATTCCGAAGATGTATTTAACTAAGGTAGATGTTCAAAGATACAAACCACAAACATATGCATTGATGTTTTATATACGAAATAAGTTGAACAAAACTGCTATCATAGCAAAGGTAAAATAAGGTGAAAATATTCTAATTTATACTCGTTGAGAGTATCGTGTTTGCAAAGTCATCATCCGCTTGTAGTGGTCGGTCGTAGAACCTTGCAAAGGTTGCCGTCTTCTGAGACCAGCCTGCAGTTTTACAAATAGTGTCTACCGACAGCCCTGCCCTACGGACTGCTGACGTTGCTGCGTGCCTAGTTGAATGAGGTTTAAATACAGTCGTATTTACTCCCGATGACATAAGTGTCTGTTTTACCCAACGGGCAAGGGTTTGCTTTGTTGCTTTTTTATGGGGTTTTACATAAGTTAAAAATAAGAAATCTTCATTATTTCGGATTTCTTTCGTTGACTCTAAGTACTGCAGCACTGTTGAGGCTGGGCATATGTTGGGATTTGGTGTGAAGGACGGGAGACTCAGAAAAGGCTGATCATTGAGGCTAAGTGACGTCTTTACTGGGTCCGTAATCATTATTTGTAATCTGGTTTCGTCTCTGTGAATGTTTGATACCCGGATTAAAGAGATCGTTTGAAGGCGGCCACCTGTTACCAGTGAAAGTAGGGTCACCAGTTTGTGGGTGAGGCTTTTAAGTTGGTTGTTAGGGAGATTTCCTAATGCTGTAAGAACTGGTTGAGGATCCCACGTGAACCTATACCTGGGGTTCATTGGTCGTCTTCTGGCTACCCCTTTCATGAACCGTTTTATCAGGGGGTGTGAACCTAGGCTATCGGAGGATATAAGGGAGATCGCAGATCTGTGGCTGTTTAAACTTCCATAATTTAGTTCAGTTGTATTGATAATGTTCTGAAGGAATTCTATTACCTGCAGGACGTTTGCCTGAAATACTGGTATCTGCTTCTCTTCACAGTACTTATACCATAGACGGTAAGTACACGCATACTGGCTGATCGTAGCTGTCGATATTGAATCGATTATGGTCTCTACCGCCTCATCCGATATTCCTCTCAGTTGAAACCCCTGCCGGATAATTTCGCGGCCACTAATGTTAATCTGTTGGCCAGAGGGTGGGTTGAACTGAAAGGAGAAGTCAGAAGATTATCGTCAGGTCCAAAAGTAACAGATCTTCCAACTTGTAGTTTCTCTACAAGCGGATACCATGCCTGGGCACGCCAGTCTGGTACTACTACAATTCCCTCAGCTTTATCCTGGATAATTTTTTGTAACACCTTCAATATTAAGCAAAATGGGGGGAATGCATAAAAATAAATATCGGTCCAGCTAATAGTAAATGCATCAACTGCGACCGAATCCGGATCTTTCCTCCATGATACATATCGTCGACATTTGTGATTTATTTTTGAGGCAAAAAGGTCAACGTCAGGAGATCCGAATTCGTGTTTTAAAACATCGAATGCTGAATCTGCCAGAGACCATTCTGTTTCGGTTGAGACTACTCTGGACTCCCTGTCTGCGTCCAGATTGTCCTTTGTGTTGACGTATGAAGCGAATACCCAAATATTTCTGGCTTGACACCATTCCCAGATGTCTCGCGTTCTGTTGTTGAGCTTGGTAGATTGTATACTGCCCAAACGGTTGATGCAAGATATTGCCGTCGTGTTATCTGATCTAATCAGAATACTGCAGTTCCTTGCATCCCGGGCGAAACATTTTAAGCCATAAAGAATAGCTGTAAGTTCTAAGTAATTTATATGATTATCTTTTTCTGGATTGGACCAAAACCCATGGGTTTTGTCGTGTCCTCTACATGCACCCCACCCCGTCAGTGAGGCATCTGTGAATATTGTCATACTATAGCCTGTCTGTTTAATATCGGCTTCCGCATTTAAGATGTTTCGCTCCCACCAGATTAGGTCATTATCTATAAAGTTATGTGGTAAGACTACTATACAATTATAGTTGTAGTTGTTCGCTTCTAGAGCTGAGCACTTTAGTTGTTCCAAACGCTTGGTGTACAACCAGCCGTACTTAACCGCAGGGCAGGCTGCGGTTAAGGTGCCTATGAACTGTGCAAGTTCTCTTATACTGCATGTATCCCTTTTTCGGAAAGACGTTGACATGTTTTTAATGGACGTTTTCTTTTCCGACGGTAGGGATATTTTCATATTTTTGGTGTCGTATTGAAATCCTAAAAATATTTTTCTCTGTTCTGGGGTCAACGAACTTTTTTCAAAGTTTATGATGAAACCTATGGACTGTAATGTGTTTACCACAATTTTTGTGTGTTCCCTACATTTTTCAGACGAGTCACTGATGACTAGGAAATCGTCTAAATAGTTGACCAACAGAATCCCTTGAGTACGCAGGTTTTCCAGGACGGGTCGCATTATTTTTGTGAAACAGTACGGTGCTGACGAGAGACCAAATGGTAAGCAATTGAATTCAAATGTATTAGAATTAAACCTGAACCTCAAATACTTCCTAAATGATTTGTCTATTGATATTAGGAAGTATGCGTCTTTTAGATCGATGGTTGCCATCCAGTATTGCTTTTGCAATAGTTTTAGTACTGTCCGAAAATCTTCCATTTTGAAATGCTCGTATTTCACGAATTCATTAAATTTTTTCAAATTTAAAATGAACCGTTTCTTTCCGTTGGATTTTTCAGTTAGGAAGTAAGTTGAAACGTACTGGTCTTTCCTCTCCGTACATGATGATACTGCTCCGATATCTAGTAGCTCCCTGATTGCCAAGGCAATCAAAGGGTCGCACTGAGTGTGGGCAGTTTGATTCTGTTTCTGAACAGGTGTTGCTAAGAGAGGGATCTTATATCCCTTAATCCAGGATAGAACTGTGGAATTGTTCGTTATACATTTCCAAGACTCGACAAAATGGGATAGTCTGCCCGCTAGCTTAGAATGACTTGCCTTTATTGGTATCTGCTCCCTGGGGGGCGACTTTGCTTGGAGGTTTGCCCTTTCCTCGGCCCCGAGTCCCTCCCTGACAGGCGAGGCGGGCGTTGCCTGTTTAAAGACGGGCGGTAGCTAGTCGCTTTATATGGAGTACGAGCATTGTATGCAGTTTTGGAGGTACCATGCTGGCGCTGAGAGGTGTGCCCCCCCCCTCTTCTGATGCCGGGTGGCCCTGCCTTGTTGCTATAACCGTCTTGTCTTAAGTCGTTCCCAGCTTTTTCTGCAATTTTTGCCATTTTAATCTTTTCTGCCAAATCGGTGCCGTATAGATATTCCCCCGGAATAGTCTCTTTGATGGTATCTTTCACCGATTTGGAGAGAAGTTGTGAAATATATTCCCTACGGGTCGTCGAGATCTCATGGAATAGCTGGGTCATGAATGTGCCCACATCTGCTAGATGTGGTAGCAAGTGCATTTTTAGATCAGAATCAACATTATTCTTGATTTCATTGATGACATAATTCATGCATTTGCCAAGCGCACTTGTACTTTTTCCCACCAATAGCTGATATCTTGCATGGCATTGGTCCCTCTTAACATATGCTTGAGAAAGAATGTGAGCAACTTCCGGGTTGACTTTTGGAGGATCAAGAGTAGGAAAATTATTGGGAGGCCTATGGCGATCCAAAATTTGATCCATATTTTCCTTTCCTATGCCTTGGGCTATTGTTTGTGACCAAACTTGTCTTATGGCATCATTGAGATGATAGGACTGTTTTGTTTCTGTGTCAGTGTCAATGCCTAATACCTCTTTAATGCACTCTGGAAGTTGCTCCGCCTCATTCTCAGTGTTTTCAGCTTGTAAATTTATGTCGTCTTGGAGTACGAGTGTATCTAGGTCATCCAGTTCCGGATGGTCTTGGTTTATAGCCGGACAGTTCGATGCCGGGCTTTTACCACTGGTGACACTCGCCGAGTCGTACGAGGCTCGGCTCATGCTACGTCGGTCTATTTTTTCTTTTGAAAATCGTGAAGAAGTCGGGCTGTTCAAAACCCGACGCTCTCTCGATGTATTTCTAGGATTTTGGTATCGATTGGAAGTTGGGCTGTGCGAAACCCGACGTTCTCTCGATGAATTCCTAGAGTATTGATATTCGGAAGTCGGTTTGTCCAAAGTTCGACGTTTCCGAGTCGTATAATTGTGGTTACGATCCTCCGAATCTGGCACCCCCCTTCTTTTTATCGAAGTACGGTCCTGTACTAAGGATCGACTGCGCGAACTAGAGCGGGGCCTCCTCGGAGAAATGCTTCGACTGTGCCGACGTGAATGGGACCTACGATCTCGCTCCTGCCTGTTTAGTCTATCGCGAAGCTCATTAATTGTTTTTTGTAAGTCTCTACGCGATAGTTTGTCGCTGGATCGGCTTCTCTTGCGTTTCCCCATGCTGTAAAACAAGCCCTGTGGAGAAATAGTTGCTCACCAGAACGATTTTAACGTGATTAGTATATAATAGTTCACTTTCTCGAATTAACATTAAATGCACAGCAAATAAACTAGGAAGCCTTGTTCGTGAAATTGAGAAAATGCAAAAGAAAAATCTGGGACTGTGCCAATAAAAATATCATTATTTCGTATTATCCTGATGTAACAGAACATTCTATGAATGTCGTGAATAGCAAAATAATACTATCATACCTGTACTATTGGTTTTTCGTCTGTTGCGGAGCCGGGCACTGAAACTACACGTGTGGACGCGACGCACACATAAAAGCGAATGAAACGGGGAGGCAGTTACAGCGGACGGCGGCGAGCGGGAAGAACATATCCGCGCTCGCGCTACTATCCATCTTAAAAATGTGTGGCGCGCAGTACGCATGGGCGTACTACCTTAGTTAAATACATCTTCGGAATGGACGTGAGATATAATTACCAATTTATGATCTAGAAATCCACACCAAATGTAAACAAACCACATCCTCTATTTCCGGGTCCTAAAACATTCACCTTTTATTCATCGTCTAGATATTATAAGCCATACTCAAAAATACCTATTAAAGAAAATATTTGCGAAACTTGTTATATTTCATTTTTATTTGATCTGGAACACGTCTAGAATCTCAATTGCTCTTGAAGTGTTGCCGAAATGAAAAAAAAAACGGAATCGGTAAATGGTGTCGTTTAAATCGGTAGGAGAAAAAATCTGGGTCGTCCCAAGATCAGTGGTTTGAGGGCATAGTTCTATATTACAACTTGTACAATGTGCAAACTGGTAGCTCTTTCAAAGCCCTTTGCACCATCCTGGAAACTCTTTATTCGCTTCTTGCTTATAGGATTGTCAATATTTTTCTGTTTTACTCTTTAACTCATAAACTCACATAACATTTTAGTTAAATATTTATTTTGAAAAGAGACAGGTTCCTGTTTCCTTGTTGCTTGTCCGGTGATGCGGTAATGAGTGTGTATGCATATGTATAATTGATATGAGGAATAAAACGACGAAGACTATATAACATTCACTTTTAGCTTTGTTTTTGGCTCCAGCTCTTTTTCGGAAAGTATGGAAATATTTTAATTATTTTGAAAAATCGTGGTAAATGACGTTTTCGGTAAATACTCTCATTTCGATTAAAATTACCGAAAAGTCCAAGTTTTAACATGCATAGAAAATCTGAAACTTGCAATATGCATTTATATTCTTTTGAGTTTATCCAGAAATTGTGAACATGAGATATAAGGGATATAAAAAGTGATAACAATTTATTTACATATAGAAATTCAAATTTGCTTAAAATAAGTACACCACCACCCCAGTTTATACGTGCACTTATAATATGAATGATTATTGAAAGCAACTTTAACTATTTTTCATATCCATTCATATTCGTCAATATTTCATTTGAAGCTGCTATTTTTGATAATATACTAAGTGACATATAAATCCGAACACCCAGTTTAAATGGTTTCATTTTAATAAAATTTTGTATAAGTACTTAATGAAGCATAATAAGTAAATGATAAAAATTTCAAAATGATTGCACTGCTTTAAAGCCCTTTGACCTTAAATAATGTGTGGATGCACCCTGATATGCTACGCATTGTCCAACGCGCCTAGGCATGCTTCTGATCAGGTGGTCAATGTCCTCCTGTGGTATCTCATTCCAGGCAACCACCAACTCCTCTCGAAGTGCTTCTAGAGTCTGAGGAGGACGTTGCAAATTGAGCAATCTCCTACCCATCATATCCCACACGTGCTCAATTGGGGATAAGTCGGGAGATATTGGTGGCCATGGTAACAATGTGACATCATTATGTTGAAAGAAGTCTATTGTGACTCTTGCAACATGTGGTCGGGCATTATCTTGTTGGAAAGTTGGATCTGCCAGGGTGTCAAGATAGGGTAAAAGATGGGGTTCTAGAACTTCGTGGATATAACGCTGCGCGTTCATGTTACCTCTGATGAGGATTAGAGGTGACCTGGAACCATAAGCTATAGCACCCCAAACCATAACTCCAACAGTGTGATGAACATGTCTTTCAACAAAAAACTGTGGATTCCTCCTTTTACCACGTCGCCTTCTAACCCTGGCACGACCATCGTGCATGCCTAAACAAAATCGAGACTCGTCACTAAAGACAATAGTGTTCCATTCCTGATCCCAGAGTGACCGTTGTCTGCACCACTCAAGGTGATTACGTAGGTGTTCTCGAGTTAAAGGGAGGACCCAGTGTGGCCGGTATGAAAACAAGCCAAAACTTCTCATTCGTCGGTAAACACTTCGCATGTCAATAGGTCTTCCGTGTTCTGCAAACCATTCATTTGCAATGGACCTGGTAGTGGAGAAACGGTCCCTTAAGGCCAATAATCTTAGGCGGCGATCTTCACGGTCTGTTGTTCTACGGCGGCGTCCAGTGCCCATTGCTCTTTGCGTACGGCATTCTCGAAGCCATGCCTGACAACACCTAACCACAGTGTCTACACATCTTTGCACTCTAACTGCAATTGCCCGAAAAGAAAGTCCAGCTTCCCGAAGTCCCATTATACGGCCCCTATCAAACTCACTAAGTTGACGAAATCGTACAGGTCTCGGTACTCTAGGCATCGTAACCGATCGTAAAGGATGTCAAGAACCAAAATCCGCCAACGTTGATTCTTTACTGCGGCTGAAATATTCATTTTTAGAGCGTTAGTGAATTAAAAAAAGCAGTATAAAAACCGGAATGTCCAACTGATAAGGCCGAAAATTTTTTCACTTGTTATTTACAGTAAGATAAATACATTCACCAACTTTAATTAAAATAAAACCATTTAAACTGGGTGTTCGGATTTATATGTCACTTAGTATATTTTAGCAAAATGTAAAATACTAAAGGTAGCGAAAATATCCAGTGGGCTGTCAACACCGCAGCCCAGTTGACAAGTACGACAGCTGTCTAGATAAATGTTTAGCCCGGGGTACCGACGGAGCCATTTGGGACGTCATGGCGTTAATTTTAAAATTTTCATTTGCATTTTGCAACGATTTCGGGAGAAATTCCACTAAGGTACGAGTAAATTCCAACAGTTATCCGGGTTTGCTCCACTGGGCCCGAGCCGCTTAATCGAATTTAAAAAAAACAGATTATTCAATCAACGTTATTTTTGACCATCCCTAATCTATTTTTCACGAGTATCCAATAAGTTTTCTTTCTTCTTTCAAATCATTGAGAATTTAGACAATAAAATGTATGGAGTGCAGATAAAAAATGTTTATTACAAAATTATTTTGCATTGCATTGCCCTTTCTAATATGTGATTTTTTTGCTAGTATCTTTTTGGCAACACTGTTTTTGACAGATAACGCGTGAATCGTATCTTGTGTCATTGTCAAACTTGTTCAGTTTGGTCTATAATTTAACCATGAATCGACTTACGAACGAACAACGCTTGCAAATTATTGAATTTTACTATCAAAATTCATGCTCGGTTAAGAGACTGCATCGAGCACTGCTTCCAATTTATGGGCAATTTGGTCGGCCTACTGAGGGAGCTATTCGGAAGCTTGTGACTAAATTTCGAACCCAGTTTACATTATTGGACATTAAACCACCAACACGCAGACGTAGAGTGAGGACTGAAAAAAATATTGCGGCTGTATCCGTCAGTGTTAGTGATGACCGTGAAATGTCGATTCCCCGCCGTTCCCAGCAATTGGGCCTCTGTTACTCCACTACGTGGAAAATTTTGAGACAGGATTTAGGTGTATAACCTTATAAGATACAGCTGGTGCAAGAATTGAAGCCACACGACCTCCAACAACGTTTCCAATTTGGTGAATGGGCGCCGGCAAAATTGGAGGAAGATCCACATTTTTATCGAAAAATTGTGTTCAGCGACGAAGCTCATTTCTGGTTCAATGGGTACGTTAACAAGCAAAATTGCCGCGTCTGGAGTGAAGACCAGCCAGAAGCATTGCAAGAGCTACCAATGCATCCCGCAAAAATCACTGTTTGGTGTGGATTATGGGCCGGTGACATCATCGGGCCGTACTTCTTCAAAGACGACAATGGCCGGAACGTAACTGTGAATGGCGAGCGCTACCGTGCGATGATAACAAACTTTTGTTTGCCCAAAATGGAAGAGCTGGACTTGGCTGACATGTGGTTTCAACAAGACGGTGCCACATGCCACACCGCACACGAAACAATGGCCCTATTGAGAGGCGAGTTCGGTGAACAGTTTATCTCACGTTTGGGGCACGTCAATTGGCCGCCTAGATCGTGTGATTTAACGCCGTTGGACTATTGCTTGTGTTAAGGCTAATGTCTACAGGGATAAACCAGCAACGATTGATGCACTGGAAGCCAATATTGAAGCATTTATTCATGAGATACCGGCCGATATGTTGGAGAGAGTGTGCCAAAATTGGACCATGCGCATGGGCCATCTAAAGCGGAGCCGTGGCCAACTATTACATGAAATAATCTTTAAACATTAAATTATATCGACCGTTCTATCGACTCAAATAAAGATTTAATCGTTTTTTCAAAATTTTTTGTTTTTTTTGAAAATCAAATCCTATATCTCTTAAAAAATCACCTAGCCTTAACTTTACCTGGAAACATACGTAATACGGACACGTGTTTCTGGTTAATTGTCCCTCATCAGTGCAACGTAATCCATATATAGGTCAAATATCTGCAGAACTCATCATAAATATTAATAATGAATACGCAGATGTAAAAGGAATTGATCTGATTACGTCAATCTGCAAATTAAATAGTTACAGACACGCCATTCACGGACACTTCACTGTCCTAGTTTAAAACATTTCATGACTCCCTGTACCATTTCACTTACATTTTTCTGTACAAACATGTACCATTTCACTTAAATTTTTCTAATTTCTAGGTATTTAGAGTTACCTGAGTAATGTTCAGACCTAATTCAAGAAATCGAAACTCTATCAATTCGTTCATATACTGCCACACATTCTGAACTAATTGTAAAGCTGTTTCATTGCCCTATAAAATCATATGGTGTTTTAAGTTCTAAAAAGTTGAGATGATTATCATAATCAAAAACTTATTTTATTCCTACCTGACTTCAAATGTGGTCATGATCATTAGCAGCCGTTTTGCTTGTAGCGCTTTTTTTATTTGCGAAGGATTTTTTCTAAATGAAAGAGCTTTCAGAATGAATCTGTATCGTAAAAAAAATCACAACAAAATACAGATCTGTCTAGCTGGCTTTGACGGATCCCACATAATTATGTGTGACTTGTAGATATGCGGAATTTTGAAATATCACTAATTAATCAGCTGTTATTCTACCGTAATGGATAATAGTGAAAAAGACCGCAGTGTATTGTTTGAATTCAAATATGTAATAAGAATGTGTACCCCGTGAAAAACAAAAATTACTGCAATGTCTAGTTCATCTGCAGGCTTACGACATATATTTGGGTATTCTCCAATCGCTGTAAATATAGTGCGGATGTTTGTTCACTGTCTGAACAACGAAAAATATTCAACTTTATGGGCGTATGGATATCAAAAATTCTGTACGGTTTTGTACGAATATCAATCTAAGGTACCATAATGGTACTAATGAATGGCAAGTAAATGAATGAATGTTTGGAAACGAGCAATATCTACGAAACTTTTGGTAGTCTTTGTTATCAAGTAGGCGTTTAATGTCTACCTGCAAGAGGTTTATAGGAAGAAACACACGGTAGGTTAAGTCAGTAAAATCGCACATATTATTTGTGATTATATGTAATTTCTTAATATTCAATTAACTGGTAATGTTTCAATGACAAGCTGTCATCTCCTACTTTGACTATATTTTGTTTTCAATATTTCACATCTATTCGTTGCTAAAATTCGTTGAATGGATAGGTGGAAAATAACGACTTATTGATTTGAGCATCTTGGTGATATCCACCCTAAGACTAACTATATTAATATTACTTTTTTAAACATTTGGAACTGCTGGCATAAAACCGAAGGAATGTTTGGCTGATAATGTATATATAAGGCCTAGAAAGTATATTTCTCTTTTTTTTAAATAACTAAGATCTGGCAATGACAATGTATGACATATTATACATTTTGGGAATCGATCATAAGAAAGTCCACCTCTGCAAATACGATAAATAGTGTCTATAAAAAAAAATAAAGTTGGTTGTTGAGGACAATAGACAAAACGACATATTGAATTTCTAATTATACCATCTTGTAGAGGGAAAAAGTGGCGATGATAATATAATAATATACTCCTTATTTTTAAGTTCCATCTCAAATAAAGGCTCAGTTTATTCCTTCTCTCTGAATTGGGAAACCAAGCAATCGACTCCGTATCTTTAACAGTTTCCAAGATCCCAATGCAATGGTGGAAGTCGAATTTGATACACCCGGTATAAAGTACATTATTTTAGTTATATACTTTTGGAAGGGACCATATAATGTAATAAAATATGGACATTCATTTATAAAATAAATTTGTTCAGTCTTTTCGTGTAATGTTCCATATTTTATTACAGAAGACTGCCATAGCATACTATAGCGCTTTTGATGATAGGTTGTTATTACTCAATGTGCAAAAACGCTTCAATTTGGCAGGAGCTTCAAAATAAGGTAACACGTAAAAAAAACAGCCACTTTTATATTAGAATATAGTTATTCATGCATGAATTTCATTATCCTGAATTTCAGCATCTCGTTAAAAAAATAAGAGGGCGGACCTTTTTAAAAAGAACTATATAATTATGTTGTATGTGCTTGTGGAGTACTGAGTCAAGCTATTAGCTTAGTTTTTAACAAAAGCATCTAGGCAAAAACATTTTCATATACAATTTAAGTGTTTTCTACCAGCAAAACACGTGACAGAATGATTCAGGGATATGTTCTTTAACAGTTTTCCAGGGTTATTTTAAGAAATAACCTGCCTAGTTGCCTAGAGCCATATAGGCACAAGGTGGTCCAATACTGTGTGGATGGAATAATGTTCCTAGGAAAAGTATGCATTTTTTAAAAACCATCGGGCCGTCTTTAGGATGGAGAGAGTGGAAAGGCCTTACTCGCGCTAACAAATAATTAAAAATATTTGGTTGGATGAAAATAATATAATTTACCTGTACAAATATACGTGCCTAAAATATCTGTCTGATTACTCTCGCAATATGTTAAATTATTGATTAATTAAAAAACCCACGAACGAGATAATCGGGACCAAAAGAATACAAAAGATCGTTTGATAGTGGCGGCGGGGTCCGGGCTGACAGCTCCCCAAACCCCGCGCATGCCGGTGGGTAACTCATGCTTGTCTGCGTGGAGTTGCGTCGCAGTTACTTCAAGCGCTAGTTTAGTTTTTCAGAAATTTTGGCGGCCACATTGGTAACAAAAGAACTTAGTGAAACTCTGGGTGTAAAGCAAAAATTCAAAGAAGTTAGTACAGATAAAAGAAGAATGTTTGATACTCGCTTCGGCGGTACATATACTAAAATTGGAAGGATACAGAGAAGATTAGCATGGCCCCTGCGCAAGGATGACACGCAAAATCGTGAAGCGTTCCACATTTTTAGAGGGGAAAACACTTTTATCCATCTACAGACTGTTGATAAGATCTAAAATAGATTATAGTTGCATAGCTTACGCAACTGCCAAGAAATGAATATTAAAACATCTGTATGTTTTGCATAACACAGCGCTGCGTATCATACTAGGTGCCTATAGAACTACTCCATTGGACAGCTTATATTTTGAGGCAGGCGAAGCCCCACTGCAACTGGGGCGTGATATTCTGAGTACATCCTATGTAATCAAAGCTTCATCAAACCCAAGCTTACAAAAATATGCGTATATAAATGCAGCTAGACAGAAACAGAATGCACTCAACAATAAACAGGAGAGTTCAAGTACATTTAAGAAACCTGAATACATGCCAACTGCCACAACCATGCTTGACCAACGTATCAAATACTCCGCCATGGACCATTCAGTTTCCAATGATAAATACCTGGCTAACGAAACTAGATAAAAACAAAGTACCAAATGAAGTAATCAAACATTTCCACGAGATTCTTGGAAAATATCCTGACCACAATCAAATATACACAGATGCCATAAAACAAGGATCAAACTGTGAAACAGTCATTGTCACACCAACCAGTACCAATACCCTGAAGGTTCCAGGTGCTGCTACAATTTTATCAGGAGAACTGTATGCAATCCTAGGAGCCCTGAAACACATCAAAAGTAATCATGCCCAGAAATGGATAATAGTAACAGATTCGCTCCGCTCACTATCTGCTATCAACAAATTATATACCAAAAACCCTTTAGCCATAATAATACAAGAAACCATATCCCAATCTTATCAGCAATAATCAACGTATAATATTTATATGGGCGCCATCACACATAAGCATAGCAGGAAACGAGACAGCAGATACAGGTGCAAAGGCAACATCAATGAGTAACCGTACAAGTAATCTGCAAATACCAGCATCAGACCTATAAAGCAAAACATGACAGACCAATTGAATGGTGTGTGGGAAAGAAAGCCTTCTAAGCTGTGTGGGCTGAAATCAAAATTCGGAGAATGGCAGACAGTCACAGAAGACAGAAGCATACAAACAGCCGTAACACGACTTCGCTTAGGCCACACCAGGATAACCCATAGTTACCTCATCACACAGCAACAGAACCAGTGTATGCTTTGTGTGAAACCAGGTTAACAGTGAAACATATACTAGTGGAGTGCTAAGTCGACGAGCATCAAAGACAACAATCTAATTTAAGTGGGAAAAATCTAAAACATATTCTTGGAACAAACTGTAACATCCAAAATCTAATAGATTTGTTACATAACTATAACATGCTTCATCAACTGTAATATGAGACCAATACCGCTGCTAATAGCCAGTTGGCTGATGCAGCTTAATATAAAAAAAAGAATGTTTTAGTTAGAGGGAGAATATGAGCCTATGTCAGCGGAGCAAAAGTTAAATATTTAAGATGTTCACTAAAGAATACCAAACAAATAATAGTATGTGCAAATAATATGAATATTTTGTAATAATATGTGCTTATTTATGATTAATTATTCACTACAAAAAAAGATGTCTTAGACGAATTTATTTATTTGCTGGCAGACCTAAGTTGTATTATAATTTTTCTAATGATTCATTGCTTAAAAAATTAAAGTGGAAGAGTTTCGACCATAGCCATAAATCATATTTCCCTTGCAAATGAAAAAAATTGCGTAAATAATTGATGTGTTTTAAGATGAAATGAATTCATCAAAAATGATTAAAATACTTTTTTGCACGAGAATTTTAAAAATTTTCGGTTTTCGTTTTCTTGACCTTATTATAAAAACGTTTATCCAGGCAGCGAGGCGTACTTTAATGCTCGGTATGTCCGATATGCACCTTGTCAGCTGCAAAGTATCTTGAACTGCTTTATATATATAATCCTAATTAAGAAATACCAGTTTTGTTTCTTCTACCTCTGTTTTTCCTCCCGTCTATTGACGTTTCCATGTTCCCGCTAGCACCTACACGTCTCAATGACAGGTTTACGATATGTATCGACGAGAGAGATCAGATAATTCATTACTCAAATTAAAAAACCAGATAGGCGCCTTGTTGTTATTTTACTTCATAGCCCCCTCCCGGTAATAAAAGGGATACATACCATTTCACTAAAACATGAAAAAAAGTCAGGCAGTCCATTATCGTAATTGATAGCATACGTTGGGTGCAAGCGGTACAGCTTATGAAATTATATAGAAGGGCGATTTATGATCATAGTATATTCTACAGAGCAGCTTAAAAGTTTTGAGTTACCTACTAATATACAGACTGTGTGAGCTCACAGAAATAAGGTAATTCGATTTGTCTGACCACCTTGAAAATTCTCTCATTATGTCTTGCACGTTCACAATTGTCATTGTCAGTACCTTCGATATGAAACATAGCAATCTCTGAAGACATAAGTGCAATCTCGACAGTTCATTTTTGAAGCGTTTCATCAAGTAAATGAAAACAACGGTCATCTATCCCACAATTGATGTTTGTATGTAAGAACGAATTTAGGATCGGCTTACGCAGTTCATGAATCTGTTTACCTATTCCGTGAGTCGAGTTAAACATGACAGTCTATATGATATTCCCTGCTGCCCTGTCCAAGATAAGGATCCTACGCATGGGGATCTCAATTCGTAGATGATACAGAAAAATGTGTTTCTTTTTGTTTTTTTTATTTTATTTAAGTAGTTGCAAACAAATGCGTGATGTAAGATTATGTGATTACTAATAGATGCAAAATTATATAATGGGAACAATTGTATAAAGTGATGCTTAACCTAGTGATATTCAGAATAACAAACACATTTTTATTTTTATTTTATTCACAATAGGTATTCAAATAAGTTGTCATTATTTTCTAAACATAAATATGATCTTCTAACAGTAGAATTCAGAATATCACGTAACATTTCTGGTGTAATAATACTAATGCTTCCATTACACATTCTCATAACTGCTGCTCAGTTTCAAAAGTATAAACTTGGTTTTTAATAAAACCTCAAACAAGAACGTCCAAAAGAGTTAAATCCAGGAACGCGCTGACCAGGACACTTCACTGAAGGTTCCAATCCACCTTCGGGGAAATCGGTGAGCAATATACTCTCGAACTTGCCTAGAGTTATGAGCAAGAGCACCATCTTATTGAAACCAGCTCTATGACAAAGGTAAATTATAAAGGCAGCCTTCTAGAAGGTACCTTTCTACAGTTAATGAGTTTTGGTATATAAATGGACCTAATATTTTGATCCCTAGAATTCCACACCACATATTAAACCCAAAAACGTTCTTGATGTCTGGAAACATTTTGGAGGGAAATAATACACACATTACTAGTGACCATACTCTCGTTGTTACCATTACCCATTACACCATTACCATATTATTTTTGGAGGGAAATTAAAATCTTCTTCACAAGTTGATATGTACCACTCTCAAAAATACTGGTGCCGTTCGCTATTCACTGGTTATTTCGTGAAATTTATCGAGATACTTTTCTGCCGTATTTTTGGTATTTTTGTAGCACAAAATGTAGCTCGTCAGCATGTTGAACTGACGATATTAAAGTACTATTAATAATACACAATAAGAATTCTCGGTGACAGATCAAGTTAAGCATTTGTTTGCAACGCCTACTTAAAAAAAATAAAAAGTCAGAAAATGCGCATTTTTCCTTACATGTTACATTGAATTCGTATAAAAAATGGTTTAAGATACAAGGTGTAAATTTTTTTCGGACCAGGTAAAAATAAAGTTGATGATGGTTTCTCAAAAACGAACCAGCGGGCACAAAATTTGGAATCACGATCATGTAGTGTCAATAAAAGAGTTTCATTAGTTTCTAGATATTCCTTAACATAGAGTCAGAGGAAAATAAAGCAAGCCATGAAATTCTTAAAAGTTTTCTCAACGGACTGTAAATACGACCCAGAGAATGTAGCAATAATGATCAAAACAAAATATAAAGATCAAATGAAAGATTGCCAGTACGTATCTCAGAGAATACTTTTAGTAAAGATTAGGGCGAACAGCAAAATTATAAACATAATAGGGATATATGCACCAGAAGACTGCAAATCTGACAGCGATAAAGAAGAATTCTATGATGAGCTCCAAACATTAGTGGAAAAGAAGTAGAGCAGAATGAATTACTTACATTATTGGGAGATTTCAATGCCAGAATAGGAGACGAAGTAATACCTGGAATAAAACAAAGGTTTAACGAAAGAGTCATCAATGAGAACGGAAAGAGAATGGTGGACTTCTTCACATCAAACGAACTGAGAATAAGCAACACATTTTTTGATCCTAAATTCAACACAAATACACGTTTGAAAATACAGAAATATTCACCAGAAACAGATAGCCGATGTGAGAGGTTTGACGTCACCCAACGTGGGAAGCGATCATTATTTGGTACTTGGTAAAATTAGAATCAATAAAAGATGTAAAGAGAAGATTAAACAAACGAATTCAGAGGAAATAATGAAAATAGAAAATTTAAGAGATGACCCAATCATTATATCAAAGAAGGCTAGAACAGAAGATAAAAATAGAAAATATCGAAAATGAAAGCAATGTAGAAACCAGCTGGAGAAAACTTAAGAAAAATATTCTGGACGCTGCCCGAGAAGCCCTTGGAATGAAAATAATAAACAAAAACAAAAAGTGGTCAACGAAAATACCATGGTTTACACTAAAGGTTAAACAAAAATTTCACCAAAAAAAAGAAAGCTTTCCTAAAATATAAGTCAGATAAAACCAACGAATCATATGAAGAATATAAAAGAATAAGAACTGAAACTCATTTGGTAATAAAAACAAAAACAGATTACTGGGAAAGATTGACCAAAGGACTAGAGATGGATTTCTACGGACAACAGAAACAAGTATGGCGCTTCATAAGACAACAAAGAAGCGAAATGAAAGAACTAGTTGAAATATAACACATAAAAGAGGATACATGGGTGGCCTTCCTGACAGAAATGTTTAAAAAAGAAAACGAAGGATCTTTACCAGAAACGCCAAAAATAATAACTGATGAAAAGACCGAAATCTCCCAAGAAGATGTGAAACAAGGAATAAATAAATAAAAAAATAGAAAGTCATCAGGAGAAGATCAACTACCAAAAGAACTCTTAAAATATGGAGGTAATTACCATGTACAACTGCAGCTCCTTATTCAAAAAATAATCACCATGAACAGAATACCAGACAAATAGAGGAGACAGAACATGCTTATGTTCTTCATGAAACGAGATAAGAAAGACCCCAATAATTAACGAGCAATAAATCTGTTAAATACAACACTCAAATTGACAACAAGAATAATAGCGACAAAAATAAACGAACAAATAACTCTGCAAGAGGAACAGCAATGATTCCAGACAGGATCATGCAGTTTTTGTAATAAGAGAAATAAAAGAAAAGTCGCTGGAATACAACAAACCAGCATATATGTGCCTGATAGATTTGAAGGAAGCGTTTGATAGAGTGAGCATTCGGGACGTGATACATTTATTATATGACAGGGGAATACCACTGGGTTTAGCAAAAACTATTGAGAATATATATATAAAGAAAACATAGCTATGGTAAGATGTAAAGGAAAAATCTCGCAACCTATCAACTAGGAAACTGGCATTAGACAAGGAGATTCGCTGAGCCCACTAATATTTAATCTGATGATGGATGAAAGCATAGACAGTTAAAAAAATAAGCGGATATAGAATTGGAGAAAAGGAAATGCAGATAATATGCTACGCCGACGACGCCATAATAACAGCCGAAAATAAAGATGACCTACAAAGATTAATTAAAGAATTCGAAGATACGACTCTCATATACAACAGAGAAAACTAAATCGATAGTGATATCAGCGGAACCGAGACGATGTAAACTGGTCATAAATAACAAAATAATAAAACAAGTGATGGAAACGGAATACTTGGGAATCAAACTGTCAAGCTATGGAAAAGTGGAAGAAGAAGTACAAAAACAAGTAAACATGGCGAACAGAGCAGAAGGATGTCTCAACAATACAATCTGGAGAAACAAATACCTCACAAACGGAAACGAAAACTAGTATATATAAATCAACAATAAGACCAATAATGACGTACACAGCGGAAACAAAAGCAGATACGGCGAAAACACAAAGATTATTGGAAACAGCAGAAATGGAAGTCTTACGAAAAATAACAAACCAAACTCTAAGAGACAGAGTAAGAAGTGACGAAATACGAGCGAGATATGGTATAGAGGAAATAAACCTGTGGACCTAAAGAAGAAAAATAGAATGGAATCAACACAGAAAGAATGACAGAAAATAAAACAGTACGAATAGCAAGAGACAAATCGCTAAATGGAAGAAGATCAATGGGACGACCGAGGAAAAGTTGGTCATACAACATCAATTGAGGCTAAAAATCGAAGTAAAACAGGCATCAGCCTATTAATAAAGTAGGAAGAAGAAGAAGGGTTTTTAAAAGATGTCTTTCTCAAACAACCGACGTCGCGGCTTTATTTTACGCCTTCGTTGGGGCAGATGAGTGACACATTAAATACGTCGCAAGGGATGTCAAACATTCTCTTAGATCATATACGAAAAACAAAAAAAATGAACAAAACATGAAAGAGCAACAACTGTTTCAATTAGATGTTTCTTTGTGTTTTGTGTGCCAATCAATTGCTCTGAGGCGGACGTAACATAAGCGTTCAAACGTTGCACTTTTAAGAAAGATATCCCATATCATTTTTTGTCCCAATTATCCGAAGAACTAATTCAAAGAATAACTTTGTTTGTAACGGATTGAATGGCGGAACTTAGCAATGCCATGCTTAAACTCAACCCAACTAGCAAAGTAGTGCTATAAGCTTTTGGTAAAAGAACTGTTCAGCCGTAGAAGCTCTCTATTGTTGTTGCATGAACACCAAAATGCTGGCTTAATGTTGTGTGGAATGGAAATTTGCTTCTTGCAGCATATTTGCTCTTAAATGAGGTGTTTAAAATAAATATTCTTATAGCAGTTATACAACACCTTATAGGACAAATTTTGAACGGATGGATAAACGTTTATACAACTATTTTATACGGCATATTTGCGCGGTAGTCAAAATAGTTGTGTTGTGGCATCCATGGTAACGGTTATACAACAAGCCCGAGCTTTGCTGTGATTTGGTGTGCACATTTACTACTTTAGCCAACAAATTGCTCCCAACGTAAGCACTTACACAACTGTCGTTTAGTAACTGTTAAAGACTGTACAACTGCAACAATATTACAACTTTTATAGTACAAAATTGCAGTGCTCGGCATACATTTGTTGCTAAGTATGTTGGTATACAACTTTACCATAACCTAACTTTATGCTGTCATCTTTTTAGTTAAAATGCCATAACCAATATTTTAAGACATGCATATTGGTTTAAAAGGTTTTATCAACTGTTCAAACAGGAGATATAAATCTGATACAAATTCTGGATAAATCATTCGACTCTGATGTCCGTATTTCATTCCAGAGATTTGTACAAATTGTTGTATAACACTTGCAGACAACACCAAAATATTCTAATAAATCAGAGGCAACATGTGCGATGCCATGATTCTACATAAGCACCCGCCATATTGGGCAAAAATATATTCCTCTATTGAAAATTAGTTGATTATGTTTCAGTTCCACATTACAGATATAAAGTGATAAACATTAGTGTAATTGTGTATAAATATAAGATTTGTGGAAGATTTAACGCAGATAAGTTCAGTTTTTCATCTAAAAAATCTAAAAATACTTTTGATCATTATTAAAGTATGAATCAAATACGACGCCCATACAAATTGCGTAACTACTTTGCACGATAATCACGATAAAATTTGCTGCGCAAGTAATTCAATAGCCCAAATCATGTCAAGCGTTTCCATGGGCCTGTCTATCGACTCACTATCACTGTCTCCTGTTCCTGACTCCTCGACATTCTGGAAGTCGGGATCTACCACTCGAGTTTCGATTGAATGTTTAAACTGGCCAACACCAGTAAACAAAAAAATTATTATCCCTGCCTACTCTCAAATTCCTCTATGGTTTTGTAAGTTTTGTAAATCGGTCCATTGGCGGCGCCCTAAGGAACAAAACAAGAGAAATTTCAGAATGTTCCCAAAATCCACTTTTCGATGCTTCTGTTAACTTTTAAAATCTCAATTACGACTTCTGATGTGGTTATATTTTCTGATCACTTTGGAGCGAGGACAAAATTGCTTTCGAATACTAAAAGCTTTTGTAATCGAGAATGTATTTAAAATTGCAGATATTACTTATGACAGACTTGCTTCCATTTTTTAGCACGATGTCTAGCATTGCAATACTGGTATTCATTGACATAAGGGCAACGTAGAAATAGCCTTAATTAGGTTGATGGACCATGGAACTCCATGCTAACAAATAACCAGGTAGTTTTCGTTTATTTACTGCATAGATGAAACAAATGTACCTGTATTTAACTTATACAACATTTTTCTTTATTGCAGAGTTAATCATTATCTATTTAATTCAAGTTTTATCTAAACCCTTCCGAATGGCCATGCAAGGTACAATGCTTCCTTCATACAAGGCCATTATAACAAAATTGCTAAACTTGAAACTAACTGTGTAACGCCAAAATGTTCCAGATAGTGTTAGAGATCTGCAATAAAAAATTAAAGAAACAATGGTTTATTCACTAGAATAATTACGTTTTGCTGTGAACTAGAATAAAAATTTTAACGTCGACGGCCAATGTCAGTGAAGCGGGTTTAAGTGTGGGTAACAGGAATTTGTCGCCGCACGGCAATAACTACGGCTTTTTAATAATTGGCATTACAAGCAGCACGACCTTCTTTGGTCCACCCCCCACCTTATTCTTGATGGAATCGACAATTTTCTATCGTGAAGTAAAATAATCACCCTCTGCTTCTAGATCGCCATGTATAAAATGAAATAAGTACCTGACTGTTGCATTACCTATTCTATACTCCACAGCTACTCATTAGGTTACAAAGAGGGTATGTTACTACTTTCTCAATATAAAACGCAATTTATTACAGTAATTGATAGTCCACCTTCAGTTCAACCGGAGTAGGGTCTATAAAATTATACCTACACAGCTCCATGGCATAGCAGAGATTAATGCTCGTACACATTTTGAATTTTGAAGTGTTATAGCGCATAGGAAGGTTTACAACTCTGTTTATAACTTGAAGCTTTTATTACGATATCGTCGAATGTAGAGATGCTACGAAAAATGATTTTGCTTAATACCGAATATTTGGCCACACACGCGATTGAAGTGACAAGCACACAGAGTTGTATCCAAAGGGCAATCGTTTGCTATCAGTAAATAATATAAAAATGACTCGATTCATCAGACCTTACAAGGTGATTTTAAAAAAAATATGGTAGAAACTACGTATAAAAATACGTAAGATTTATATATAAAGTGTCCGCCCATTAAGTTTCTGGGCAGATCAATTCAGCAAAATTAAACTCGGGGAGATATATCAGTCAAATCATTATGAAAATGACCCTCACCTTGCAACACATATCGCCTTTGTTTCAGCCTGAAAGAGGATTAAAACCACACATTTCACACAATTACACTTTCTGGGGTGGTTATTTGGACAATTTTCCGTTTCAGCGCTTTTTGTTTATCTATGTTCCTGTGCAACAGATCACAAAAATTTATAAAAAATATTAAGAAAGAGTTACAGAGTTGGAACGTTAAAATTATATATTTGATTGGCCATCCTTTATCGTTTTGCACCATTTCGATTGAGAATGAACTATATTGTGAAAAATCTTTAGATGTTTTTGGAAGCCGACTACTAATTTTGTACAAGCTAAAACAAAAATACGATCGTTGGGAGTTCGTCAATGAGCACGCGATTACGAGCGCGTCGATTCCTGTGTTGACATATTTCACTAATACTTGATCTATTTACCCAAGAAATAGAGATTCATAAAGGGTTTTTGTTTAGGCCCGTATCGTCAGTCGTCCCTACAATAATTGTAGGGCGCCTTTATGGCCTCCTTGATTGTCATAGTTTTCTACTTCTCCGTGTTAGAACTCTATTTTGAGGTTATGTCACAAACATCTATTTGCATCAAATTGTGCTTGCTTTTGAGTTATATCATGTTTTATCAGCCTGAAATTTCCTACAATTTAAAAAGAAAACATATGTTCACAATAGGAGAGCGCTGACGCTGACACGGGACAAGTGTAATCTAGAAATTTTTGAAGGAGAGAAAGCGGTATGACAATCAAGGAGGCCATAAACGCGCCCTTCAATTGTAGGGACGGCGATACGGGCCTTAGAGGGTGACTTTTAGCTGAACCTAAAACCACATTTTCCACACACAGTATACATTTTGAGGTCATGTTAGTCGAACAGCTGCATTGTTTAGGTTATTTTTGTTCATCTGGATTACTATGCATCGAATCTTAAACAATTAAAAAACAAATATTCACTGCAAGCATAGTTTGAATTTCCCGGGTACATTTATGTTGGTACCAGCTTTCTGTGTTGGGACATTGTCGCAAGGCTTGTCAGTTAATTACCTCAACGGTTGTTGTTTATTTGTGGTTTATTTCCGTTCTTTTTGCCTCAATATTTGCATTGTTATTTTATAAAAACAGTTTTTTTTTCGAAACTCTGATGTGTCCTTTTAAGCAAAAGAATTCGTCATTTCCTCAACGAAATATTTTGAGACCGAACGAGATCATGGAACTCCATTATTGCCTTTACAGTCCGTAAGTGAGGTATTAGGTAGTAAATAGAATTTATGCTAGCTCTAGTGTTTACAAAACATATGCTCCGTAATGTTTGTTGCGGTAAGGCATCGAAGACATAAAGTAGATTTTGTGAGACGTCCTAGGATCTAGTAGTTTTAATTAATGTGGCAACCATGTGCGTCACTTTCAATATTTGATATTGTGACGTAACTGCTTTAATTCAGTGAATAAACTATATGTATGTACAGCATAACCAGTGCGTACTAAACTTTTCGTTGCTCATACTTCACTAGTGGCACATACATTGGGATATTTTCTTCGAAGTTGAGTCATTTATTTTAACAGTGAGTAGATCTGATCAAAAGAAATGTTTTTTCCTTTACCATTTTTCTGGTAAAATTAAAGTAACAAAGTTATAGCCCTTTGGAAGTTTGAGTACCGCCCTGTCTCAATAATAATATCATGTGCTCGTGTTTGGCAACAACGGATATAATCCGCCATCGGTTCATCGCATCGGAAACAAAAAAAGCGAAAGAATTTGGAACGATGTTTTTACAATTATTTTATTCAGTTCAGTTATACATACAGTAAGTGTCAGTCAGTAACGCGTGTGAATAGTGTCTGTTGCGTGGCTTAAACGAAATAAAAAATGGCACATGTTTATGCGGATCGGTTTACCCAATCGAGTGCAACCAACCCCTCGTGCCTTTGTTAATGTAGTACAACGGGCTCGTGAATCAGGTGACTTAAGATCTCACAGGGGACCTCACGATCAAATACAGGTCCGCACTGAAATACTTGTCGGGAGGATACTTTATAAAACAAGGTAAAATTTTTTTTTAATTTTTTTTTTGTTTTCACACACATATTTTGGTTTATCTTCCTTCTACAATCATTATCTGAAAATTAATGACTCAACTTCAAAGTCACCCTGTATATTGGCAAGGAGATATTCTAGAATCGATAGGAAACCTTCCATGTTATTTTTGAATGCACTTTTCTGATCTATAAATACTAATCTTCTTTTTAGATTACCCTGTATAAGTTTAGAGTAATATGTATGTTTTTTTAGGATTTGGTATCCGTTATTCAACCATTTCTTGCGAATCTCTGTTGAGTATCCAAGAAGTATCCGATTACCGAATAGAAGCGCTGAATACCATCTCTAGTGAAAGGCATTTAACTAACGAGTTCCTTAAGATTAATTTTCCTGCCATTAGATTATCGTACTAATTTATGCATTACACGATCAAATACTGAAGAAATGCACTAACACGTAATCAGCTAATTTAAATAATTGCGGGTAGTAATGATATGGAGGGAATAAGCTTTTTATGAAAACAATTTATAGTATTTTTTTCTATCGCGCGCGAGGCAATATCGTTGATTCTAATCATTTTCCTTTCTACTCTATAGAAATAATTCACCTTTTAGATGTGTATATAAAAATACCCTTCCATCGGTCTATCGTATAACCTGGATAACTATACAATCGACCTCCATCTAAAATTCAAATTTCGTCGCAGAATGCAGAGCCCAAATCCAATTTTGGCAATATTATGCTTTTCAAAACAAATGTTAGAATAAAGCACCTCTCGTTCAATGCGGAAGTAATTTATCTACCTTCTTTTTCAGTTTTTTTGATAGTTTATACTGGGTGGTCAAGAACGCAAAATTTTTTAATGTACATTTATTTAACACATTCCTTGGCATCCTTTTCCCGGGCTTTTTTTCTGACATAAGCTTTAAACTTGTTTGTACAACTAGTTGTTGAGTTTCCAAAAATACGGGGTAACCTTCTTAACTTTTCGTAATTTTAATTGTCATCGATCTATCACCCTGAGTTTATAAATCGCAGATTATTCCGGTAACTAATAAACCGATAGCCGTTCAAAATCCCACGCAGCACGAAATGTCTATTATTTGTTAACAGATGCAAATTCTGCCGTTCATAAATGTATTCCGATAAGATGGCAAATACAGGCTAGTCAGTATATCAGCACTAGTACGTTCAGTTTATTCAATGGCAGATAGATCACATCTACTTTACAGCTAAAATCGTCAACAATGTAACGGTCATGTAGTAACTGGGCTATTAAACGTGAACTGAGATCCCTAACAGTTCCAACTTATAGCAGCCATGCGCTTTCTGCAGTGGTTGATCGATTTGTTTCTGTAATATATTCATAATGAAATGGAATTGGTCCATTTTTTCTTTAATCGTTTAGTTAGCAGCTTTGTATGAAAAAATAATGTCATGTAGATATTGGCGTCTGAAGCTCGCATACACCTAAGCCCCATTGGTAGTGTTTTCCGTCACTTTTTGGTAAGTTGTATCTACGCTTCAAAATTCTACGGTGATGTTCAAATTTAGCTGACGGCGTAATGTAAAATGCTTCTCGTGATTCTCTCCGACGATAATGGTATTTGGTTTTCCTTTGAATATATTAGAGGTACTTGACACTAAACAGAGCTCAAAAACTGTGCCTTACACAAAGACTCGAAAAATGCTAGCATCAGTTCGATATTGACACCTATGGAATGTCCTTATGATGAAGCTTTTTGGATTTTTATTAATAACGGGTGATTCATTTAGAGGTACTTTTTTGGTGTGGCTGTAATTGCTTATGGCGCATGCGTCATGACAACTAATTTGACATTTTCTGCTTCAGTATTCTTCGGCATTTCATCATGGAAAGACTTAGTCCAGCACAGCGTCTACAAATAATTCAGCTCTACTACGAAAATCAACGTTCTGCGAGAAGTGTGTTTCGTGCACTTAGAGCAACTTATGGTGTACATAATCGGCCCACCGAACGCACAATTCGCCGTACGGTCGAAAAATTTGAAACCCAATTTTCAATATTGGATGAGACCCGACCAAATAGACCACATCCAGCACGCAGTGAAGAAAATATAGCTGCGGTAGCTGAGAGTATATGTTAGGACCGTGAAGAATCGATTCGGCGCCGTTCTCAACAACTTGGCTTGTCGTATTCAAGAACTTGGCGTACTTTACGTAAGAATCTTAATTTGAAACCATACAAAATTCAACCCGTTCAAGAATTGAAGCCGGCCGACCTTCCAAAGCGACATCGTTTCAGTCTTTGGGCTCTTGCACGGCTTGGAGAAGATCCGATGTTTTCGAGCAAAATTTTGTTTAGCGATGAGGCCCATTTTTGGCTTAACGGCTACGTTAATAAACAAAACTGTCGTATTTGGGGTGAAGAACAACCCGAAGTGTTTCAAGAGCTGCCATTACATCCAGCGAAAACAACGGTTTGGTGTGGTTATGGGTCGGTGGAATCATCGGTCCCTATTTCTTTTAAAATGAGGCCGGTCAGGACGTAAGTGTGAATGGTGCTCGTTACCGCGTCATGATAACGGATTATTTGCTGCCTGAAATTGAAGCCCGTAATCTCGATGACATTTGGTTCTAACAAGACGGCGCCACTTGCCACCCAGTCCGTGCAACCATGGCTTTATTGCGATAACATTTCGATGAACACTTAATTTCACGATTTGGACCAGTGAATTGGCCACCTAGATCATGTGATATCACACCTCTAGACTTTTTCCTTTGGGGCTACGTTAAGCCAAAGTCTACATTGATAAGCCCAATACGACTGAGGAATTAGAAGCCAACATTACGCAGGTCATTCGCCAAATTCCAGTCGAAATGCTGCAACGTGTCATCGAAAATTGGAACTTTAGAATGGACCCTCTCAACCGCAGTCAGGGCCAACATTTGAAAGAAATAATATTTCAAAAATAAATGTCAAAAATAGTTATTTTCTTTAATAAAAAAAGATTTGACAAGAAAAAGGAATTTTGTTATTTTATTTTGTTGCTAGAAAAAGTACCTATAAATGAATTACATTACAACCAATGTTTGAAACAAATGAGAAAACAGCTACTTCTAAACATGAAAGTACCTTATCTGTAACAAGACTTATTATAAAAATCAATATAATTGTCTAATACATACAGCCTCACTAAGTTGTAAATGGACCCTCATGCTGGCAAAAAGCTCAGTAATTCTGAACATACCGCGGCTGCGTCTTAGTAATCATCGCTAATATGCATAGCATATTTAACCGAGCCTCCAACAAAAATAAACCAGTAAAACCGCAATTTTCTCCCTAGGTGTAAATAGTTTCTCACCGTTTCTAAAATTACGTTATATGCTTTCCGTGGAGCAGTAGCGTAGTACATTTATATCGATTTCAGGATCACCGATAAGGGAAAAAATGGCGTCAAGTTGATTGACTCTGCACGTCCAACGCAATTCTGTCATCTGTCATGTTATGTTCGTTTCCAAACCTAACGCAATATGAACTATGATTAGAAAAAAACACCAAGGCGATTGTATGCTTTGAACGGATTTCTAACTGACGGAATATAACTTCCATAATCTTTTGTAACGTAATCTATTGAAGTAGTAAATACTAAAAGAAACAGCAGGAAAAATTGACCATTCCTAGAAACAACACACATTTATAACAAAGACAAAATGTCAAACCTATTCAAAAGGCTCAAATGAAATAGAACTTCACAAGTTTCTTTTCGGATGAAATTATGCTAACACGTTCAACATATTTGTAAATAAAAAAATATTTGGATGGCAAATGTATGGAAAATATGATGACTATTATGTGTAACAGGTGTGCGTAATTTTACTGGCACCAAAAATTTCTTAACGATTTCACATATTTCACTCATACCAACGTTGCAAATATTTGCAACCTCAAACGCCCATACCTCAACCTCCACCTTTCAACCACTCTGAAAAAATTCAGAGTATCTGAAACGTCAAAAAAGCTTGAGCGGCTTTTATAATTTTTTTATACTTTGACGTAGCTCTGGCGTCACTGATTTTCAAGACCCAGATGGCTTTTCATCTTTAACCGTAGTAACTTTATTTTAAAATTCCATCAAAATACTTTCCGAGTTATAGCGGGGTAAAGAGCTAAGATACAGACAGACCGACTGAACTGAACGAAATGATTTTTGATTACGATCATGTCATGTAATCTCCAAAAAAATATCTCATTTTGAAGATTTTTCGCGTTAACAATACCTCCTTGCCAATTGGCGTGGAAATTAAAATGGCAAGAACGTACGAGTACTTTAATCACGACAGACTTCGCAATAAAAATATTACAACTGCGTCAGTCTATAGCTTTGTTCCAACAAACCATTGAACTAGTTCTGAACTGAAATTACCATTCCAACACAAAATGGAACAGATTCGGTGAATGGCAGTTATCTGTTTCAACGAATTCCGAAGTGACTCCAAACCGGTTCTAAACTGGTTCTTACGATTTTGGTTCTGAGAGAGAATTGGAAGCTCGAATTTGTGGATTTACAGAATAAATACCGTCGATGAGCTATTCATACCTGGGAAACTGGGTTTCGTGTCTGCCATTTTGTGCCTCTTCTAATTTTTAAGTTTTATTATATATCAAGCCAACACCTTAACCGTTCGTTACATATATTCCAAAGTTTTGTGACGATGAATATCACTTTTTAACAGATTCAAGTGAAGACGAAGACCTTGAGCTGGTTGTAGGAGTTCCAAGAACAAGAAATAAAAATTATATAGGCAAGTGTTGATAAATTTATTGAATTTGTTTCAATGATGTTATTAGTGATATTAATCCTATATGTTCCTTTCAAGTTAATTAATAATTTAGAGTTGTTAAGATTCAACTTCATCAAAATTGATGCCATGTGGTTTTCTGTCTCAATAGAATAGTTTGGAACTTTTTCAGAACTGTACTTACCTCGAGCATGCGTAAAAAAATAATTGGAATTAGTTCTGAACTTGTTCGAAACTACTTGTTGGAACAAACCTTACCCATTGTCTGTTGTGTGTTTGGTAACACTTGGCCCTACCACACGTGAGAAAGTAGTGCTCCGATTTTGATGAAATTTTGAAACAAGGTTACTACCATGCTAATGAGTTAATGACGAAAAAAATTAGTGCTACTTGAGAATCGGTCTAGTGGTGGCGCGGTTATAACCATTAAACTAGAAGATATTCCCAAACCTCGAGCGTTTCCGAGTAACTTACTTTAAAGCTTAGCCAAATAGATTTTTTGGGGAGTAATTTTTTCACAAGGCGCATACTATTTTGCCCTTTCAACTTTCTGATCACTTTAGGAGGTAGTCAAAAAAGTTTGTATAAGATTAAAAAAGCTGGAAATCGTCGAATGTCACTCATTTCTGTCTGGTAATCGTTGGCTTCTTTACAGCTCAGGATGTACTGGCCTTTGATGAAATTTTGAAACAAGTTGCTACCTTGGCAAAAAAATTACGTCATGAGGGTTGACTCCGCACTCGCACACGCAACGTTGTCGTCAATTCATAGGATATATTTTTCTGCATTTTTGATATACTTGAACCATCACGAAGGCCTAAGGCCTAAATATCCATGGGTACCGTGGGGCTATAGGGGGAAACATGTGAAAGGGGGGACGCCACACAAACTCTAGCGAGGGAACCCCTGTGCAACACAACATGCACACATTCTGCTCCGCTTTAGAGATCCGCCGGATGGTAACTCCGCGTTCGACAGTCAGAGACCTTCTACCACCTACGCACAATCACAACATCCTTAAACGAAAAAAAAAAATTTCATGGAGCGGGATTCGAACCCGCGCAGCATACGGCGACGAATTAAGAGACCCATGACGTCTACCACTATGCCACCGCTGCTGCCTGAAGTTAGTTAACTCCTTTCAGAAAAAAGTCAACAGCGAACATTCAATTTAACATATCAAGTCAGTTAAATATTCCCATACAATCAGCCCTTAGTTCCCACCTGTTTGACAAGCAACGGCAACGTTGCGTTCAGAATTGTAATGAAAAACTCCAGCGGCGGCAGCTACTTGCTAGAGGCTTATCTCCGCTCGATGAGAGAATCGAATATATTACACTCGTTTCAAGTCTTAGAGGAAAATATAAGTGGATGTGCGAAATAAGTCTCATACACACAGTGTCAGAAATCCGTTGAATAATGTGCTTAAAACTCCAAATAATACCTACAATCGTAGGATGCGAGCTGTGAGGGATTGAGGTGCGGTGGTGGACCGAGATTGACGAGAAGAAATGGAAGGTGAGGGAGGGGGAAGAATAAGCTCGAATGTTTATAATCGGTCCTTGGATCACTTCTTTTTATTTTATACATACAGGGTGTAAACTTTATGATAGTCATTATTTAAATGGGTGATAGAGGAGGTTAAAAGAAGCAAAAAGTTTCATATAATATGGGGGTAATTTTTTTAGAGAAAAGCGACCTTCAGGTAAAATAAAATCTGACAACGCCGCAATGCCAGACGCAAATTACGACGGAACGCAGTGTAAATAAAGATGGAGTTTGTTATTTTTGGCTCTTAGGTATCATTTCATTATTTGATAATGTACTCGTAAAATGCAAACAATCAAAAAAACGGACTTACCACTAACTGTCTCAGCGATTCACCAGGTGTGTGAAAGTTTATTGAACGTATTAAAAAAATCCACTTATAAATAGGGAACACAATTTTGATACATACATTGTTTTTCTTTTTAAAACCCACACTGCACTTTTTTTGTATTTAAAGAAGGTGTTCAAAATGTCGTCCTCCACTTTGCACACAAGCTTCTTTTCCATTCAAGCTTCATTACCACGAACCCAGTTTCTTCTCACTCTAGATTAAAAATTTTATCGCGAAGTTGTGCTTCAGTTGTTATTTGACCAGCCCCATAAACCGTCCCTTTAAGTTCTCCCCAATACCAGAAATCCATCGGATTGAGGTCAGGAGATCTTGCTGGCCATTTTCGAGGATCAAGAGCATTTCGACCGATCCAGCGATTTGGATAATGTTCATTCAAATACTGAATGACGCCTCTAAAAATATGTGGTGGTGCCCCGTCATGAAGAACCCACAAATTCTGTGTCCGTTGTAATGGCATTTGGTCTAAGTTCTGTTCAAAAAGTTCTGGTAGGTTACTGGCTAGAAGGCTAAGGTATCCTTCTCCTGACAACTTTGGGGGTAACTCGAAAGGGCCAATTACCTGATCGTCAAGAATACCCGCCCAAATATTCATTTTAAAACGTTGTTGGAAATGACCTTCACGAATGGTATGAGGATTTTCTTGGGCCCACGTGTGAGTATTATGGAAATTTGATATCCCGTCTCGCCTGAGAGTACATTCGTCCGTCGCTAGAATGTTTTTATGAAAATTCGGATTTTCAATGTTTTTGTGCAAAAACCACTAATGGAATGTTAGTCTGCGAGGATAGACTTCTGGTAACAAGGCCTGCACTCATTGTACATGGTAGGGATAAAGCAAATTTTCCCGTAGGATTCTACTACTATGGTATGCAATAGTCCTACGCGGCGGCCTAACTCCCGAGTGCTGATATCTGCCTTGATTTCCACAATATTTAAAATTTGTTCCTCCTGCTCTACAGTAACCTGTCTTTCACGAGTGCGAATATTAGTGGGCCGAACACTTCCTGTATCTCGAAGTATTTGGTACACTTGCACAAATGTCCTTCTGTGTGGGTGTACCCGTTGGCGAAATCTGTTGCGATAAATTTGAGCTGCAAGATTTGAATTCTGACGAGCTTCACCGAAAACTAACAACATGTCGGCGAACTCTTGATTCGAGAACATTGTAGATAAACACGACGACGTACGTGAACAAAAACAAAACAACATACTAACCACTGTTACCGTTTGCGATCGATTGCCGGTTCGATAAGAGTGATGAAAGACCGACGCGCTATTGCCATGTGTGTTTTAAATATTCAATTTAATGACACTTACTTACTGACTACAAATTTTGGCTTAACTTAAAAGACTTAATGCCATTTATTTGTTAATTGTGGTCGATATAAAGCACTTAGGGGCAATTTCACCAACATTAATATTTGACGGTCAGTTGGACCAATAGGAAAAGACCCTATCGAAATGCAATTTGACGGAAGCTGTCAAAGGTCTCTGAATATCAGTGATTTCTATTGAAATATTGAATGAAATCGTGAAAATTCGACTGATTATAAACAAGACCACTTTTTGATTCCAACATGATGCTTTTATACAGAAAAAACATGACAACTTTCATGTATTTTAATATATGTTATAGGCTTACATTTAACAATCCGTTATCCCCTTCAGCGAATGGGAATGCGGCAAATAATAGGTCGATTTTCTAGCTGTTAAATTTGCCAGCAGATTTGGACGTTTGTTAATGCATGGCACTCTCGAACTTACCAACTTCAATATACTGAAAGTTATCATTACATACCTGTTGAATAGTGTGGATTTGTCTGTATTTTGCAAAAAAATAGAATATAGAATACATTCCATCCAATTCCTCATCTTCCTTTATGTCATAATAGTAATCATTTATTAATTTATGGGTTAATGAATTTCTTCAAAGCAATAAAAACATTATATCCTCTCCATCCTAAAACATAGAAAAATGTTTCACAGATAATGGCTTTTAAGTCCAAAAATCAAAAATACTAGTAATGTTTATTGTTTGTCTATTTTTCTTTTTGACTGGCGGGGATATCAATCTGATACTCGCAGGGTTGCCAAGTCTAACGACGATCACGTCCCGTGGTGGAGGGTGCGAAATGAATATTTTACATTTGCTGGTTTTGAATTTTTTTCGTGAAAATTTACTAGGTATCATGATTATAAACATCTTTGGCAGATTCTTCGATCCGGAATGAGAAAGATCTCCTATTTATGAAAATATTTTTGGTATCATCTAACCGTTGCAATCAGTGCACAAACACTGTAACATATGATTTATAGCATAACCCGCTGCCCTATCAATACAAATTTAACATACAGGTCTCCTAGCCGTGGGGATGCAGTGGTTGGGATGAATATCATGGCAGCGACTGATGATTTGGGCATGTCTGGTAAGAACGTATGAAGTTGAACTCGCTAACTTCACAAATTTGAAGATTTTGTACAATTTCATTGAAAATGATTAAATATATGTCTGATTTGGCACGGTAATGTCGCAGCCAAATGGCAGTCACTCTTTCTGACACAGTCCGGATCGAAAGATGACGATACTCGTGAAATATATTGATACTTTTAAATATAGGATCCTATCGAACATTCCTACTGTCAAGATGTATAACCCAAGGTACCCGCGGAGCTATTTTGCGGCGTCATGGAAATAATCTTAAATTTTCATTTGCATTTTTTCAAGTGTTGTGCAATGATTTTGGGAAAAATGTCACGTATAGTCTTATAAAGAATACTAGAGTATATTTCAACAGTTGGCGGAACTTACTCCACTGGGACCAGGAGGGTGAAACGGGATATTAATGCACAATCTGGCAACCCTGTCGCACACTCACAAAACGTTTACGTTTACACCCTGTATATTGATAAGGTTGTTAAACATTGCAATATTCATTTTTTTGCGAATGACTTGTACTTATACAATAATTTTAATACTGACAATATAATAATTGCTGAGGCTCAAATTAATGAAGGCATGAGAACTATCGACAAGTAGGTATGCAAAAATTCATAATCTTAGATTAAATTCGGAATAATCAAAAACTATATTCTTTCGTAAAAAACTTCAACATCAAATAAAGAAATATGCGACACCATTAAATGGTGAAATTACATAAGTATGTGAAACTGTAAAAGCATGTCTCTTGATGAATTTCTAAATTTTATTCCTCATGTGAACAATATTACAAAAAGTTGTTTTTTAGTACTTCGGCAATTATACTTGAACAAACAAATTCTGGATTTCGAAAGTAAAAAAATGCTGTGCGAGTCATTGATTATTTCCAAAATACATACTGCGTTCATCATCCATTTTTAGATTCAGTTTCCGTCTAGCGCTTACAAAAAGTTCAAAATTCGTGTTGCAGATTAATCTGTAACTTGAAAAAATATGACGTCCTAACCTCGTCACTCATAAAATTGGAATGGTTGAATATTCCTAATCTAATTACCAGTTTTTGAGACATAAGCTAAAAGTTCGTAGTTCCTATGCACTCATGAGATATTCGCTTTATTGATACAATAACAATGTCTCCTCACAAAACTTCATTTTCCACTAAATTGTATTTAACAAAATAATTTTCGAACAATGATTAACATAAATTTATCTCTCACTTCTGTTCATATATGTAGGTATGTGTGTATATCTGTTTACTACTCCTCCACCTGTGAGATAGCGTTAGCTTCTGTGGCATCACAACATAGTTTCATCAAAATCCGTACAAGCCTTTCTGAAATTATAGATCTGAATATTTATGCGGCTGTAATACTTATTATAATAATTGGCTTTGCACCTCCCATATGGCTTGATTACACATATGAACTTTGGCAAGACACCTGGATATTACTTGGCCGAGAAAGTGGGTTAGGTATGTCTATTCCTTAGTTTTAAGCCCTCTATAGCTCGGAAAGTACCGCTGTGAATATATTTTGACACGATGGGACTACTATGTCTAGTTCGAAAAAGTAGGTATAGTAGTTTTCGAAAATAATTGGTTCAGTGTTGGTGGAGCTACATGGAAAAAATACAGAATTAAAAATGTCTGATTGGAGGGATTAAAAGTTGGACGTTGGAACCGGTAGGTGGTGGATAGTTGTAAGTTGTAGCATTTTAGGTATTAGTAAAAGATTTTCTATTATTACGAACCTGCTGTTCCCAATAATACTAAGGGCCAGGTAGACATAATATTAACACATGAACATAATGAATTTATTTTATACAGTTTTATATAGAGATATTTCCGATATACATGTATGTACTGGACTTGAGTGAAGATATCTGGTCAAAGTTTGACTGAATTTCCGACACCTAGAAATGTAACGTCCAAAAATATAATATTTCATTTTCAGTGGCAGCGGAGATATAAGAGAAAAACAGCAAAACTCTAGAACCCAAACTCCATTTTTCAAGTAACTAATAGTTTTTGAGAGTGAAATTGCTTACACGGAATTACACGGAAAATCTAAATGTTTGAATACTCGGCCACACATTAATCTTTCAGTGCATTATAGTGGTACCAATCTTCTTCCACATAAAATACTCCGTATGAAGGCGGCATGTTTCTCTCATTTTGTTATTCCATTAAATAATGTGTTATATTTGAATTTATATTTGAAAGCATCTGATTCAATTTATTACTGTCCGCCTTTAATATTCAAACACAAATTATATAACAAGTATAAATAAGAAAAGAAAAATACACACCCAAAAGTAAATCCTCGGAACAGAGTGTATGAACGGGTGACATTCATACCATTATCATACTTGCCCATTCGTTCCAAATATCCACTACTTAGCTGTTAATTTTACCATTAGCTCTGAGTTGTGGCCTCAGTCTTCCACAACTACTCATCACTATCCCTCTCGCATTTACCATTTACGCAATTATACATTTTTCTCTTGCATGCTTTGCACTTTCAATTACTCTGCCACACGCACAATAGCCTATTTAGGTCCTCAATCTAAATATATTCAAGTAGGCTGGAAAACTACCATTTCCGGTGACAAGCTGGCAAGCAATGAAGCTAAGATTCAGAACGCCTTCTCTGACATCTTTGCATACCTCATATACTTCCCTTTCTTTCTCAGTATTGTCCCACTTTTTCTGCCATTCTCTCGTTATTCGATCTTTCGTTACAATTTTATCTATCCGCTGGTCATGTTTTTCTCGTCCTTATTTTGCGTTGTCGTTTGCTTTAATCATTCCTGCATCCTGCCTTCTTCTAACCCATATAATCTTTACTTTCAAACACAGTTCCCTCATATATGCATCTGCGGTAACCTGACTGACTGATCTTACTATTATATGCGAGCATTTATGGCATTTGAAGGCATATCGCTAGCATCTTTCCGTGTGCAGTATTGGACGACACATCTACCTTTCCCATCCATTCCATGCATATTTGTTCACTATACTTCCTACACCAGTCTTACCTAACATCTACACTTGCGATCCATCCACTTTCAAATGCTTCTTCTCTGTCTTCTTCATTCATTGCACATATTTTCCAAGTTGGGTGAGGCTTATCTTCACCCAACACTGCTCGCAGCAATTCGTTCTAGCAGGCCTCTCCATCCACCTCGCGTTCGCTTCCAGCTCTAAAGCATCCCACAAACCGGAGCGAAATAATCGCGGCGAAGTATTCGCAAAAATAAACAAATATTTTCAATTTTGTTTAGGAAACGAAGGAAGTGGGTACATGATATTAACTTGGAACGAAATAAATTTGGGGAATACATGAATGAATAAATGAAATATTGAACTTGGTGAAAGATGAAATACGAAAATCTGACACAAATTATCGTGGAGCTATTTCGCCAGAAGAACGACTTGCTATTACACTCAGGTAAACAAATTATATGTATTAAAATTAGTAGGCTTATCGAATACGAAAACTTCAGGGATCGTGAAATAAATATTTTATTGTAATAATTGGACTACATGTTGCCACTAGGATTAAATGTTGCTGAATAATTCGAGGCAGAATTTGCCTCCTCTGTTGGGTATATTATTGGAGTAAACCCAGTGCCGCTTGGGAAGGACGACATAGTACTATCATACATACTTTCAGAATTCTGGGTAGACACTGAAGACATTTCTTCAATATGTTCAAATTCTTCGTGCGCTATTAATTCGGCTATTTTCAGTTGTTTTATTCGGGCTTGACGCTTTAAGGGAAGTGTTTTCACAGTCTGTGCATGTGCCAAGAAAAGTGAATCAATGGCCTCGTTCTCTTTTATAGGTTTTTTACCTTCAAAATAATTAATGAGCTGTTGTACAGACGAAGATGGTGGTTCATAGCGTTTTCTGCTCGTTTTATATTTTGGTGTAGTTGCAGTCTGCGGAAAGGTGTGCCCTGGAGTAGTCACTGCTGTAGTGTTCAATGAAGAAGGTGGTGCTGTCTGTGTTGCCGAGGCGTTCTGTGCATCTTCTGCATCTACATCAGCATTTTCATCTTCTCCATGGCCGCGGTCTTCCAAATTTTCGGTTTCTACATTTCCAGCCCTTTCATGATATATATTTGAGTTAAATTCGGCAGTCTCAAAATGTATGACGTCAATATCTTTCACATTAGACGACGTTTTGGCAAATGCCAAAAAAGGGCGGAAAAATTCCATGTAGTCAGCCCACTGCCATTTCTTATGTTGCCCACTGCTTGGCCGGTCTTTGGTTTGGTAGATTTTATATATTTTGCAAATGTGTCTCTGATATTCTTCCACCTTTTTTTTTACTTCATCACCTAAAAACGATTTTTTTTATAGATTCCTTGCCATTGGTGACGCCTTCTATACCATTGGGCATAGCTTTCGACTTGGCTTTACAACAGTGAGTGCAATCGTAACCGAAGTCTGTGAAGCGATATGCAGTCATATGGAACATACGTTATATATTTACCAGAACCAACAGAGAATATATGGAAAAAATGTGCTGAAGAATTTGAAAATAGATGGGGATTTCCCAATTGTATTGGCAGCGTGGACGGTAAACATGTAACAATCAAGAGACCTAACAACAGTGGCTCCAATTACTGGTGCTATTTCAATAAATATTCAATAGTACTTATGGCCATTGTTGGCCCGGACTATAAATTTATATGTGTTGATATTGGTGGTTTCAGAAAAAATAGTGATGGGGGTATTTTCGAGACCTCAAACATGGGAAAACGATTTGAACAAAATTTAATGAGTGTCCCTGCACCTAGATTTCTCCCTGGGCAAAATGAAATCTGCTCGTACGTCTTAATTGGTGATGAAGCATTTGCTTTAAAACCATACCTTATGAGACCATTTCCTTATAAGCAGACTTTAACAGACGTCAGAAAACAGAAATACAATGTAAGACTTTGTCGAGCTAGAAGGGTCGTGGAAAATGCGTTTGGTATTTTGTCTCAAAAATGGCGAATATTTTACAGGCCATTAGAAATTAAAGTAGATACTACTATTCTAATTGTACGTTCGGCATGTGTTTTACACAATTTTTTACGAAGTAAAAGTGGCGATGACAAATATTTTCAATTCTTAGATCCCCCAGAACCCGTGCTTGGAGCTTTTACTGATATAGCAAATGATCCACGGCGGGCAGCAAGGCTAGCATTTTCTACTCGTGACAAATTCGTAAACTACTTTAATTCTGATATGCCTATGCCCGATATATAGAATGTTCGTTTTCACATTTGTGTAGACTGTAAATTATTAATAAAAAATATTAGGTACATACCATTTGTATTTAATTCTTTTCCTATTTCCATCCAAATCTTGTCTTTCTTTCTCACATTCCTGTATTCATCGTTCGACAAATCATACAAACAAGGATACTTTTTCACTATTTCTATCAATAATTCCGTTTTTGCCATTGCGAATTTTTGAAGAACGGCGTCAAAAACGCGGTCAAAGGCGAACTGAAATACGCCGCGATAAAAACGCTGGAACAATCGCATTCGCTTTGCACAAGTCTGAGCCTGTCCGTAAACTGCCGCGTTTTAATCTGATCGCGAATTCATCGCCGCAAAATTTTCGCAGCCAAAGCGAATATTTCGCGCCGGTTTGTGGGATGCTTTACTGTTTCATTCCATTTATTACCTCCATGCTTTTCGTCGCTATCATTCTATACATTCGGGCTATCATAAGACCACTTATCCAAACAAAAAAAGCAAAAAAAACGTCTGATATAGAAATGTAAAAATGTATCTTGGAAATTGCAAGCCCTCTGTGATCAGGAATGTTACGCCACTGTTAATTCCCTCCCGTCTTGCTGGATTAAGTAAATAAATTTACCTTTAAATCTGTCAAACCTAAACTGAATGTAATTTTCCTAATTGTAATAATAGTCGGTATACACCCAGCAACAGTGGCGGTATATCAGGATTGTATATCTAACGTGTCGTCACCTAGATGTAGTACCAACTTGATTAAAATGTTAAGTAAATTAACTTCTGTCTGGAAATTAAGTCCCTTATACTTTTAGTATCAAAGTGTATACGCCTGTTTCGTGTTGCTTCAATAACTCAAAAAATAATTGACTTTAATCCTACTTCACGCGACGCTACGTGTAAAAGAGTACATTCAGGGTCGTAACTAATAAATAAAGTAAATAAAGCTTTATGGCCAACGCAATTACTTTTAAGCAGTGTATCGGAAAACACTCAGGGCAATCTGGAAATAATAAGCATTTTGCAGTCCTTTTAGTTAGAAGAGGTTATTGCTATACTTCTTGAGTAAAAAGCTAACAACAGAATAATAACGTAAAAACATAATGTATCTCAACAAGGATATAGCACTTCTGCCTTGTTCGATGGATAAACTGACCTTATCAGTGGTGGAAACTTCATGTTTTTATGTACAAAAATTCAACTTCATAGCAGAGGAATGCCCATGTGTTGCTGGCTGTCAAATAAAATCTCATATTTGAATGGGAATGTCTACACCAGGCAGTCGTGGATTTTGATGTGTTTGCGTTGTACCATTTTAAATTGGGACAACTACAGGCGATGTCGGCGACTTCATAGTAGTGGCAAAAACAATCATTTGCCAACTGGAAGACAGGTATCGTCGGGTTAAAATTGACCCGGCATATTTTTAATTCGTCACAGGTACGGGGCTTTCGTATTGAAGTGGTGGGGGTCCCGTGACTTCGCATACAGTATACGCATGCGCGTTTGTTTGGTTTGGGGTCAAATTTGCGTGTAAGTTTTGAACTTATTTACCTCCAGTCTGGGACTGAAAGTTCTATGTGGCGAACCCTACTTGAACCTCATATGAAACGACGTTTATCGGAACCAACACTTGCTAGGGAGCTTCGTTCAGTCATGCAAAGAATTCTAAAATGCGACGACGGATGAAATTAAGTCGCCCACTTCTCAGCCCAGAGTTTTTGATCCTGATGCAGTTGTTAAGAAAAAAAAACGACATGGGTGTTACATGTGCCCGTCTCACAATGACAATAAATGCTCTACAATCTGCAATAAATGTAACTAGTGTAAAGTTCACAGCGCAGCTACATTTTTGTATACAAGAAAGTATTTGTTTTTTGTTGTAGAATATGACGACCAAATATTTTGTTTAATGGCCCATTATGGCAATTTTTGATTTGTTGATGGACAAGTTCGTTTGTTTTTGGACAACATTTAGTTTTCATGTAAGAGTATTTTATGTATGCAAACCTGTTGTATACATGGCAAAAAACGGATCAGTAATGGCATTTCCAAAGTTGGTAGCTTCAGGGTCTTTAAAAAATAGGTACCGGGTGACTCGAGGATTCTAGTTATGTAAAATGACGATTCCAGTTAAGGGTAAAATATTATGTTATTGTCATTTTTCATTTATTACCGCACACCATAGGATAAGTTCAGATGTTACATTTTATAGAAAAGGTTTTCTTAAAAAGCAAGATATTTCAATCAAGGCTAGATAGATCAATGCCCTTAAAATATAGGTGTTACATTCTAAGACGTTTGAAATGTTTACTTACACCTCTTGTTGGCGGAAAAGGATGATCGTTACTGTTTCAAAAGTAAAATAAGTACAAAGTCACTAGAATAGTACTAGCCTATGTCCTATGTTAGGTATTGTTGCTGTCGAAGAGTTGCATCTTAACTATTTTATGTCAAACCTTGAACACGAAAGCTCTAAGTTGTAACCTACAATTACCTATGTCATTTAATAAGTCATTCAACTTTACAGCATTTTCCTGCATAATAATGATTCGTTAACTTGAACAACGATCCTACTTGTTGAATACCAACACAAAGACAGCTCTCTAGGCTCTATTGCTTCCGCATTAGTCGGAAGATCCCTTAAGCTATCGTTTGCTATAAAAAAACGGAAAAGCCACCCCATACTTACTTTTTGGAAGGGCTAGGTTAGGGAGCTGAAATTTGGGAAGATGAAATTGGCTCAAGAATACTATACTTAACGTAAAAATAACAGTTGAAAATTTCTAATGGAATTGATGCCATGTGATACCTAATTTTGAAATTCCTTATGAGTTCCTTATGAGTTCATTATGATCCTAGGATATAAAAGTACTTTCATTCAAAATGGTGGACTGACAGGCTGTCAAGGTTGAGCGTTTTTATAATTGAATCGTTTATAACTCAACTACTAATCATTAAAATGCTTCAGTATCAACATTCTTTTCTTAAAGGGCCTTTCTGAATGTGCAATAAAATAAGAGACATTCCGTTTAAAGAAATTAACAGATTCTGACCATTTTTTAATTACATATTCAGATAGACCCTTCCAAGAGATGAAGATTTATGTAACACAGCCTGCGTTGTGATGATTGGTTGTATATTTGTATATGATTAGTTGTACAAAAACGGTCAGCTTTGACAGCCTGCCACATCTCTATATTAAAAGATAATGCTTTTATATTAAAGGATTATAAAGTACTAATCAGGACCATCAAAATGAAGTTTTACACGACCTTTCGTTTCATTTAGAAAATATCCAACAATGCCTCCCTGTCGCCATCCTGAAATTTTACACTTCCACTTTTACGCTAAAACAGTATTCATGCACCAATTCAGTTAGCCCGAATTTCAAATTTCTATCTCGATCTGTTCAACAGATAGGTAGGAGGGAGGCCTTTTTGAAAAGCACTGTATATGAATTAGTAATATATATAATAGTTTGCAACCCTCACTTTACTATTTTTGTGAACCACGCCGAAGGTGTTGTCACATGCTGTTATGACTACATCCTCCAGCAGTTAAACCCAAGTCCTTGTAAGCTCTGCGCTCCATGGGGCTAACTGCAGATTTCCGGGGAATGATTTTAATTTAGCTCGATCTTCCACCTGTGTATCGTATGTGGCTGTGGTCTTTCACTGTTGTTACTTATTATTTCAAACCTAGTATATTCAGGGTTGGTTAGGTTTTCATCATCGAGTAGTTCCCAGTTTGTGATCTTACCAATCATTTTATCACAATGGAAAGTAATGTGGATGATTTTATTTCTGAGACAAAGGTTGTCTCGCCACCATTGTTTGCTATCACGAGGCTGCGACAATTTCCTCAAGGAGCTCTCCTCTTTTATCAGTTATCCGAGATCCCCGGTCGACTTCGAATTGAAATCTGAACCCACCAAGTACTGCTATATACTGTGGTACATAAGAGCTTCCAGTCAATTTAGTCTTTCTGAGTCAGCGCCAATTGTTATGTTCGGAGAAATATATACAGAGCACAGCTCTATTTTTTCCATCTCTATCCAAATCAACCCCGTTTCTCGTATGCATTCCCTCAATAGATGTGTCAGCTGTTTGGTTGTAAATCCTGATAGCTGCGTCTCCATCTGCATCTGATTTTCATGGACTTCTTTCTATTATTTTTTATTCGGCTCCGACTCCAGAGCAATGTCAACTGAATTTTCCTTTGCGAACTCTTCCAGCAAATCGTGTGCCGCTTTGCACCTGTTTAAATGTGCTTGTTTTATCTGACAGCCTGAAATCCCACATCCTCAGTGTCATCAGCCCGAGTTCGAGACGAAGCAGGCTTATCACTTTTCTTTGTTATTGTTACAGGCTATTTTATCACAGATGTGTTAGCTGCTTGTTGTTTAGTAGTGAAACGAAGTTGTTTCATTATCTCCCTGTGTTTCGCGCAAGTCATACTGTCTGCACGATGTCCCTTCTCGCCGTACACGTAGCACTTCATTTCATTGGTGCAGTCTTTTGCAACGTGTGCTGTGCCTCCACATTTGAGGCACTTTTTTCGTCTGTCTCAAATTGAGCACTGATGCACCTGTTTCTTGTAAATTTATTTCTTGCCGCAGTCTCCTAAGCGTATTAGCCTAGGAATTTTCATCCAGATCTGTTTTAATTATAAGAGTATCGTTTTTCGGCTCTGTCTTTTAAGGCTTTGCCAGTTTTCGACCGCAGTTTCAGCGTGGCTTGTCATCACCTGCCTCCTCATATAAATCTCAATATGCTTGCATGTACCAATTCCGAAGTCTTCTGCATATCGTCACAACAATTTAAAACTTTTGAATCCCACCGGACCGATCAGTTCATCAACCTTCTCACTTTGAACTACTGTAAGAGCGCGCTCTATCATTTTATACAGCGGTCCCCGCTCGTTGTCCTAGTGGTCTGAGCTACCCAGGGAAAACAGGACAGCAGTGCTGTAAGGGACAGTATGCGTAGTCAGAAAGATCCAGCAGGCTACTGGCATGTGACGAAACGTGGGCAAAAAAGTAGAGCTCGTCACCAGCTAGGTCAGTCATTGGGCAATAGCGAACGCTTCATCTGCACGACCTGCTGTATCGGTCATTTTTGAGCCCAACCAAAGCCCCTTGTGGACATGGAAATTACCGAGGAACTACGTCTGAAGCCACAGAATGTCCTTCCCGTCTGATTCCAAAGAAATGTCTCGAGCAGAAAAGACTGCTGCGGACAAACGCCACAACTTCTACATTCTTTCTCAGATTGGAGTGCACCTCGTAATTTTAAAGCTGAGATGATTAATCGGTGCAGAATGAGATTTTTATCTCCACCAAGAAAAGCAAGGCCGGGCGATTAGATTGCAGGTAGTTATGAACAGGATCAATGTCGCTGTTAGTCCCGCAGATGTTTGTGAAACAAATTTTATCGTCCATGTTGTTCCGGAATGCTTAGTACTCCAGGGATCCATCATTATTAATGTTTTTATTGGGGCATTTTGAGAACACCAATCAAGAGATAGTGAAAAGCAGTCTAGGAAAAAATAGTTTCACGACTTATCAGTCGAATCTTTAAGGTATTATAACAACACAATCAGATTAAATATGGAATTTCAATGAAACGATTAAAGATGCCAAAATAATTATCAATGTTTCACCCAGTGTCTTGGCAATAGTGCAAAATATTCTATCGATTATGACTTGAAATTAACAAATAAATTCTTACTACAACACTGCTCCAATTTCTAAATTTAAATTTGAATTCGTTAGGCATTCCTTAGTGTTGTGTGAAATTACTAAGTATGCTGATATAATGAGAGACGCAGATACAATCCTCAGTGGCTATCGCGTTTGCAGAGGTGTCATTAATTGTCATTTTATCGTTTTATGATAGGCACTGAAAATAGGTAAGCAGGCATTATTGCATTGCTAATGTATAAATTCCATTCGACATACATAGCGAGGTAGTCTTGGTATGAATTACATATAATACGAATGCTGTTGTATGTGATGATTTTTTTGTTGTAATAACTGAGATTACTTGGTGACAAGAACAGCTCCAGGCAGACAGACGAACAGACATACTGACTGACAGCTATACCTAATTACTCGCGGTAGACAATGTAAACATGGACATGACAGAACCTACTGTCATCGGAATTTGTTTTTGATCACAATATTAAATTGAACTGCAACACATATACCCTATTTCACGACTATAGTATATTCAGATAAGAGATAGACCGGACATAAACAAGACCACGTGATCATCGAACGCTGTAACATTCGGCAGGGACGTATTAAGAGTCACGCAGTACATATTTTAGATAGTACGTATAGATGCTGCTTTGCGTAACTTTGTAGTAAATTAGCACAATTTGATGTGTATACGATTGGTGATGGATATAGGATCATGTGGGGGTGGGGTAAGAAATATATAATGATGTAAATATACATAAGGGTTTCAAAATTTTCGCTTCGATTTCCAGCTTCGGATGCCGCCTGATGTTTGGTGAAATACAGTCGAATACAATCTCAAAATGGCGTTTAAATTAGCCTAAATTAAAAATAATCGTATATCTCTTAAAATTGCTTTTAGAATATTGATTAGTATATTTTTTGATTTCTAGGTAAATATGTAACCAAATTAAAACGTTCAAAACGTAAAAAAATGTGCATGGTTGAACATTGTCAGAAAGTAGATTCTTGAATAGGTTGAATGGGTTCAAAAATGTCAATAATTAATTAAAAAATACAGTAGCTTTATAATTACTTATAACTTACCGAATTTGATGAACGACATCTTTTATTGGAAAGATGAGCTTGATGAGCTTTCATCATCGCTACTGCCTGAAGCACCAACGTCAATAATGAATGGCTCGACTTGTTCCTCTAAAATATTGTCCAGTTCCCACATTCTCTTTTCAACTTTGTCTTTCACGTGCTTAATACAGTTTTCCCATTTTTGCGCTGTTATTAATTCTAGTGCTTCTTTGAAAAGTCCTTTGAGGTCACAAAATTTAAAAGTTGTATTGTGCTTAGCTATATAATTTTTAACCTCTGCCCATATGAGCTCAATGAGATTGAGCTCGCAATGGTATGGAGGTAAACGGAGCACAGTTTTATTTTGACTTGCTGCCATTTCGTCAATGGCGTATTTTTGATATTCCGCCTTGTGATCCTTGACAATTCTTAATAATTGTACTTTCAGCATTGCTTCTTCAAAGTTGATATTTTTCGAGCGGAGCCAATTTTGAACATCAACTTTCCTTGAAGCCGTTGTTGGGACCTTCTCCATTCTTCGAGAATGATAAGGCGCATTATCCAACACAATTACTGCGTTTTCCTCTAAGTTCGGTAACATTTTTGAAAACCACTGTTCAAACGATTCGCCATTCATTTCCTCGTGGTAATCTCCAGTTTTTTTCGACTCAAAGCACCACAGACCGTCAACAACAAATCCATCCTCACTGCCAATATCGCAATCGAAGTACTAACTAGTGTAGATTTATTTCAATAAGCGAACCTTTTTCAAATGTTTTCATCACATTCAGCGAAAAAACATTGAGACATGAGTATCAGATTGCTATAATTGGGATTATTTAGTCATATTGAAAGAAAGAATATTGAACGTCGTATGATTACTCAGCGCTTCACAATTTAATTTAAAGTTATAAACCTTTAAAAAATGAATGATCAGGAACCTGAAATACGCGCAAATATTAATATTAACAAATTATAACTATATAAAGCTTAAAGTATGAATTAAAATCATTAGAAATATTAGGAACGGTACACAATATAAAACTTAGTAACTTTTTTTAAGTTTATAATATTCGACATATTTTAAGATTATATTAAAAAATTATTGAAATATCGAAAACACATAAAAACATGGCTTAAAAAAGTTCTAACAAATGAAAATGACAATAAAACATCCACGCATTTTATCGAAAGTTATAAAAGTTTTGTTGTAATATGTTTTATCTGCACCCTGGAATTAATGATTAGAACCTTGTTCCCAAGGTTTGAAAAACATCCGATTGTTGTCTATTACTCGTATTTACCTGCTGGATTTTTTAATCCGGTGGACAGTCCATCTAGAAAGGCTCTCCTGGATGAAGTTACAGAATCATCAACCCATACTTTACTTGTAGTGTGTCCGGCGTTTACCCACGTTTCATCAAGGTAATAAATCTTCCTGTTTTGATTTCTATATTTCCCAAGTTTTGTTAAATAATCCCTCCTCCATAGCACAATTTCTTCTCTATCCAGTAGTAAACTATTACGACCCCGTTTTTTCCATTTGAAATTTAAATGCTTCAGTAACGCATGGAAAGTTGATCGTTTGAAATTTGGCAACGTTGTATCTCCATTTACCTCCTGCAGTACTTTATCTATAGTAGGTATTTCATTCCTAAAGAAGAATTCATGCACTTTCCTCCTAATCGCATGCTTATCAGCTTCATCCAATGATTTAACAATACTTTTGCGATGTTTACTGGTCATTGGCTCAGAAAAGGTGTGATTTTTTTTGTATTGTCTTAACACATTAAACACTGATGCGCGACACACCCCAACTTTGTGAGAAACCTTCACAACAATTTCTTTGATGGTTGATGCCTCGTTCTCCTCGCGCTCGATCTTATATATATTCAAAATGTCCTCTTTCATTTCTGCACTCAGGTGTCTTTTTTTAGAGCGTTTCCTAGGTGGACTACAGGAGTTTACAACTTCATCGGCAGTATCTGTACTACTGGGCATTTTGCGCAAGCAGTTGATAACAATAACAATCAATAACAAGGTATAACAATAACAACGACAAACTCAACAACTTAATAAGATAACAAACGAAAACGTCCAAAGAAATATCAAATTGCAATGATGCACACGACATACGTAACACGTCTGAACCTGAATGTGACTCTGCCTTGATACGACTGCTCTGCCGCTCGGCATAGGCATTTAATTGCGAATTGACCAATGAGGGCTCCTTTTTTACGTCGAGACGGCGGCGTTAGCGTGAAAATCACCCGAACCTTTTGTTTACATCCGGTCTATCTCTTATCTGAATATACTGTATATGTCACGGTTGAATGACAACTGATTATCTAGTAATACTTGAAAATTCCCCATATCGACACAGGACACATAATTCTGACGGATCCGTCAACGCCAGGTAGACAGAGCCGTATTTTGTTTTGTTTTTTGTACGCTACAGATTCATTTTGTACTTGTTAACAGCTCTTTTATTTAGAAAAGTTCATTTGTATACAAAAAACAAAACGTCATAAAGTTTTACACCCTATTCATTATTACCAACGTTGCAGACTAACACAAAAATGTGACTGGCTGATCAGCTGTTTACCTCCGTAGACGTCAAAGCGTGATGGATACTCGTGAAATAGAGTGCAAACAGACTGGTTACAGAGTAGGCACTGAATTCGGACATGACGCCAGTAAGCGAATCATATTTATTAGCCATGTAATTCCGCGGCAAATATGGAATTTAGACGTTAAGGGTCAATAGAAACAGGTTTACATTCTCAGTGATATACATTCATATTTCGCTTGTTTCAGTTTTCATGAAGCTCATTTGCTGTTTTTATTTCTAATTACATTTTTATAATCGGACACTAAGATTTGGAAATGTATTAAGCCTTGTGTTTAAATAACTCTGATGAATATTTGCTATCAAGAGTTTTAAAAAAGTAATATTTTTATCCTGATACAGCATACAAACATTTCCTGGAGTCTGGATTTGCATGTAACCAAAATCAATGCATCAGAAATATCAGTTAATCTACTTACTACTTACTTAATTTTTATGGCTGCATCTGCAACAGTTCCATTGTACCCATCTTCATTTCTTCATCTTAAGGCGCAATTCCACTGAGGTAACTTTTGGGCAACATGCAGCATACGGCATTGACGCATACGCCACACTGTCTTTCCATAGAGGCGACGCAAAGCGACAAAAAATGTCTCGTTGCCGCATGCCACAATTTGCCCGTTGTTGTCTCTCGAGGGCGCCGTCAGCGACATGAATCCACGTGTTGATCAGTGTCGCAGGCTATCCAAACCCGTTCGGATCGGTGCGGCTTGTAGCAGGCGACAAAATGGAGTGGACCAATGAAGAAACATTATCTTTAATTGAAGATTACCATAATTCGGATGAACGGATGGAATAACAAATCGGAAAGATATAAAGATGCACGACTAAAGCAGGATAAATTACAGGAGGCAAAAATAGTTGGTGGCTACGGCCACTTTTGCTTCCCGAAGGTTGGTATCACATTTTTTTAACATAGGTAAGATTTTTTCAAGTAAGTAGTGAAAATCGTCTTTACTCGTCCGTGTGAAATATCGGAATAAAGCATCATCGTCAGCCACGAAGTTGTTGTACAAATTGTACTGAATTTCTTGACTATCTAGGTATATATTTCTTCTACAATCTTCTGGCCTTTTTCTTTTCCGATCCGAAGAAATTACTAAATAAGCAGCCGCCGTGACTATCTGTAATGACATGGCGTACTAAACTGGAGTTGCTTGAATTGAATCGTGAAGACGCATACTACGACAAAGCGCATGCCACATAGGGAAAGAAAATCCGCATGCGGCATTAATAGAATTTTGGGTAACACTGTCGAACGTCAACAAGAGGCAACACTAGGAAACAAGTAGCATGCCACATGTCGTTCATTGTTGCCTCAGTGGAATTGCGCCTTTACAGAGTCAGAACTCGGATACACCAGATTATAGCTGTTACGAAACATGCATGCATATTTATTCACCAATGCCAGATATATTTTCAAATTGTACTTCGACAATCTTTGAACTGACAGAAAATCTGCTCTGTACAATGTAGCCCCATATAGATCTGCGATTCTGTTATCCCCAACTAGCAAAGTAGTGCTATAAGCTTTTGGTAAAAGAACCGTTCAGCCATAAAAGCTCTATTGTTGTTGCCGGAACACCAAAATGCTGGCTTAATGCTGAGTGGAATGCAAATTTGCTTTCTGCGACATATCTGCTCTAACATGAGGTGTTTAAAATATTCTTATAGCATAGTTGCACAACACCTTATAGGACAAAACGTTTATACAACTATTTTATACGGCATATTTGCAGGTTAGTCAAAATGGTTGTGTTGTGGCATCCATGTTAACGTTTATAAAACAAACCCGAGCCTTGTTGTTTTGTTGTGCAAATTTACTACTTTATCCAATAAATTCCTCCCAACGGAAGCACTTATACAACTGTTGTTTAGTAACTGCTAAATATGTTGGTATACAACTTCACCATAACCTAACTTTCTGCTGTCATATTTTAGTTAAAATGCCATAACCAATGTTTTAAGACAAACAACGCATGCATATTGGTTCAAAATGTTTTATCAACTGTTCAAACAGAAGATACAGATCTGGTACAAATTCTGGGTGAATCATTCGTGTCTAAATATAGGATTTGTGGAAGATTTAACGCAGATAAGTTCAGTTTTTCATCTTAAAAATCTAAAAATACTTTTGATCATTATGAAAGTATGAATCAAATACGACGCCCATACAAATTGCGAAACTACTTTGCACGATAATCACAATAAAATTTGCTGCGCAAGTAATTCAATAGCCCCATATGACGGTGTAGAAGTTTATCATATACCTGTGTATGAAATTCACAATGGCCGATATGTAAGTAAACAAGATGACTGTATTGTGTTAGTTATATATTCTTCACTTCGTCTATACAATACATAAGAAATAGTTTGGTTGCAATAAAGTATAATCACGTAACAGAATAGTTGTATAGTTGACAAAAACTGAATCTTGCACTGACGCAAATGTTCTATAGCGGCTGCAAGAGGCTTACACTTTTGTTGTATAACTGTTACCTGCAGCCCTTATACAACCTCTTAATGACTGAAGTGTGCCGATTCCGCTTGTATAGCTGTTCTAAGAGGGTTTTGCCAATGTTCTTACAGTATACAATGCTGTGTAAGGAATACTGTATAATCATTCTTGCAACTCTAATAGGAGTGATAATTGTTAGTTGGGCCCTATCGGGCTGTAAATCTTACAGCGTTGCATCCAACATCCGATCCTCAGCGGCGTGAACAGTGTTCACTAACAGTAGATGGTCTATGGGGATTCGGTCTCAAAACTTCCAAAATCCGCCACCAGAGGCGCTGGCGTCGCGCGCCATTGACAGGTTGTTGGACGGAATCTGTATTCATGAGTTGGGGATTCCGCCGCTAGATGGCGCTGTCAAACCAAACGGAATCTGTGTGTCATTGGACACCTGTCATGCGTCATTGGGCATCTCACGCATAGATGGCGTTACACGTCATCTGTCATACGTCATTGGACACCTGTCATTGATGGGTTGAGCATCTCGCGCATAAATGGCGTAGATTTGTTTGGCGGTGTACAAACCTAACGGAATCTATGCGTCATTGGACAGCTGCCATTGATGGGTTGGGCATCTCGCGCATAGATGGCGCCGATGTCGCACCTGTCTGGTGTTGGCGTGGATTACGGGGGGCAACGTGTATACAGGGGTGCATCGAAAAATAGCGGATCGATGGACCGACGGTATATCGTTAAATCGTATATAGCAAGGCGTGACCTAAATAGCGTGGTGGGCTCCTCTGGTCGGTCGGTCGGTCGGTCAGAATGTCTCATAACCTGTATACGATGTACTGTTATTATTATACAGGATGATACCGTTCAAAATGAAAATAGTATAGACATTCTGACAATTATTTCGCAAACCAGAGGTATTTTCAATAAAACTACAATAATACGTTTAATATTTTATTGAAAATAGAAAAAAACTACATAGGTAATATGATATTTGAAAACCAGTGGCGTAGACGTTCAACATTTCTCTGGGTACAGGAAAATTGTCCGTTGGTGTGGCATGGATTGGAATCAGCAACAAAGTTTCCAGTAGCACACGGTGTACCATCATACTTGCAAACATCAATAATGTTGGGAAAAACACCAAAAATGTGACATTTCTTGAGTAAAAAGTTTGCTTTCTGTTCTCCACGAACGTAGACATAGTCAGCCGCATATATCACCTTATTTTTAATTATTTCATTTAACTTGGAATATTTAACGTCGCCGGAAGAATATTTAAGCCCATGGAAATTCTTCTCCAAGTAAGCGACAGTTTTCTTGTCTTTAGTATTTAATGTAGAAAAAGGTTGCGGAGGTGTAAAGATGTAATGACTTTTCTTGAAACCAATTTCGATACATAGTTCTTTAGGTACGAATAATCCGTCAACTGTAAAGCCTTGAATGTCAACAAACGCGATCCTCATGATGTCTGATGCGGAACTGAGAGTCCTTCGTTGCTTACGAGATGGTTTTAATAACTTCGGTGAGGGGGAAGTACTCGATTAAGCAGTCATGTATAATGATGCAGTAGGCCTTGGTGTTGGTTGGAAAGCCAGTATCGGCTTCGATATCCAATCTAACATCAACAGTTGATGATTTCATGGTTTCCTCTTGTTTGGAACAGTCAATAACAAACAAAGCGCGATTTTTAAAAGCGGTATAATCTAAAAGACATCTCTTCAGAGGAGAAGAAGAAGTTGTATAGCTGGTTTGAAAGTCGCTATAGTTGAAATGAGCTTCAGTAAAGTGATTGTTTGCAAAGTCCAATTGCATACGTTCGTTGGGATAGTATTCACCATTTAAAGATACTCGAATACTAGCAGCATTCACGTGATCAAACAGGGTAGGGTCTGAGGTTGCGACGTCACGTTTACCGGTTTGGAAACATACTATAATGAAACGTGGTCTTTCGATTGCGGTGCTAGTTTTAACTGACCATATTTCTCTTCTCGCATCTGCGGTAATTGCAGGCAGTTCATTCAGATCCCATTTTCTAAACGGTATAAGTATCGGCTTATCAGTTTGAATAGCTTTCAAAAGTTGTTCTTTCACATCATCACTCGGGTAAATATGTTTGATTTTCAGTTCCATGCTTTCAATAGTTATTTTCGCTGTCGTCGTCGTTCCAGTTTTTTCCTTGATAATGATACAATCGTTATCGTTTCTAGCTCTCACAAATCTGAGAGTTTGTCTGCCACACGTAATCATAGGATAATCATTGAAAATGTTGAAAATATGTTTAAGCGGCATTAGCAAGCTAAAAGACTTGTTATGTGTTGACGCCATTATAGGTGTTGAAGGATAGTTCCATCCAGCTATAGCCATATGATTTGAGTCTTCCTCACTGTAACATACGTAAGCTCGGACAGTACTTACAATACCAGGATCACGTACTGTTTCAACTTCTCTAGCGGATTCACTGTAAGTGCAAGAGTCAAATAGGAAGGCACCAAAGTTTGGAGCTAAAGATACATCTCCTGCTCCTCCTCCTCCAGTTATTTCAACTTTTCCTTTGATAGATAGAAGGGAAGCGTTCATTGCAAAGAACGAATCTACTTGATTGATGCTAAATTCCACAACATCATTACAATTAAATGACTTGATGAACGGCGTATAAGATCTATACTCAGCCTTGCGAATAGATTCATCGAATGCTGGAGATCGATATAGATCAAACATCGGAGAAGTATGTGATGCTGCTGCTGCTGCCTCCTCAGTTTTTCTCTTTTTGTACATGATTCTTGTTGTTGTTGACATGATATCCAAGTGAGCGTAGAAACAGGATATTTGATGTAGTTAGTAGTAGATGTCGTCGCTTAGGTGCTTGGGGTAATACTGAAGTTGCCTTGGAAGCACCACTATGTCTTATAATCACTAATCCCATCTGCGCTTCGCTCTCAACTCCAACACAAGAGTACTAGTTTCACCTTGAAAGTTTACAGGACGACCGTCTTGATCTAAAGCCAACACTGTGATGTTGGTTATTTCTTGTTTCGGTATAACAGGTAGATATAGTAAATTTACAGGTGTTTCGACTATAGCGTATCCAGGATCGGCTGTCACAGCAAATTCGTAGATCGTGTGTGCAGGCGTGTCTCCGTCAAAGGCTCCCGACGTAATGTTAGCATCAAAGTGTATGGTTGATACTTTTATTATGTTTACAGGTAAATCAGAAGAATGCTTTTGACCAGGATTAAGAACTTTTTTCGAGAATCCCAATAGATGTCCAAGATTATTCGGTTCTGTAAAACTATTTTATAATACTTGCTAAAGATTTCACATTGCAGTGTATTATTGTTAGGTTTTAGAGAAAAATAATCATCCGGAGGAGCAACTTCATTTTCAAGATTCATTTGCGTTCGTATAAATGTTTCTATGTCGGTAATTTCATAACAACCTGTCGGAAACTCGATGACTTTTAATTGACCACCACCACCTATCCGGTCGATATAATAAAATTTATCTCCTTTTTCAATATTCGGTATGGAATTGTATGAAGTAAAAGACCTAAGCGCCAATTCATAATCTTTTTTCGGATCCAACACTATCGGTGTTGAAGGACGAAATGAAAATATATGAGTAGTGCTATTGACTCTCAACAACTGCGACATGATGAATGAAAAAATATAGCTGTGTACTAAGCATTTATTCAAGTTTTTTTTTTTGTTATTTTCGAATGGATAATTTACAGAAATAACAATTTGCTTGAGCAGTAGCCGGTCCATCCCATGTGTTGTCCAATCAGGTCTGTTGTAGTGAACATAGCATGGAAGTCGTATTTGAAGATCAAAATTGGATGTGTATTCTGCAGGCAGTTTGTGCCATATACTCAATAATTCTGCAGGTCTCACATTGCTTATTAAATATTCCAGCGGCGGAATATTCTTCTCAAACTCTTCTAATGTAAATTCCGATAATGTTTTATTATCCATCGTTGTGTTGTTGTTATTGTTTAGAAATTTCAAACACAATTGTCCGCAATTAACTTGATTATAAGTTTGGTAAGGATCGTTGTTGTAGAAATTTTAGCGTTTTTCAGATATCGAACAAGTTCCTGTGGAGGCTTTCAGGTTACCAATGAATCGAAATACTCAACGTTGTTGTTTATCTTTTTATAAGCTACCCAATGAGTTCCGTTGTTTTTGTGAAATATCTAAGTTCACGACGGCGCATTCTCTTTTACGTGGACCGTCTCGTGGTAAAGTGTCACGCATGAGACACCTCGGAAATGAGGTATGTTCAAGAGCTTCGCATATTGCTTTATTTCATAATCATAAAGCGCTTTCTTGGGTAGCTTGATGTTTAGTTTTTTTGAGTTTTTTTTTTGACGGTACAACCCATAACACCTTTTAGCATTTTTCTCAAATACAATCCTTTGCCCAAAGACTCCATAGCTTTGTTATGGCGATGGTCTTCCTCCAATTTCTTTTGTGCATTCTTGGCATCAACGACCGTTTTGGCCACACCTGCAGCTCCCCCTGCGAGCGCCCCCAAGGCACTTAATCCGGCGAAAAGGGGGATCAAGGGTAGGAATCCCCCAGATTTTCCTTCGATCGGAATTATTCTCGGTAGTCGAACTTTATGTTTTCCACCTGCACTCTTCACCGCTAATCTTGCCGCTTTAAGAGCAACCAATGCAGACTTTTTTAATGTCGTGGTGGTGGGAGCATTTTTCTTCAAGGACTTTGTGATTTTCGTGAGAACACCTCGTCGAAAAGATGATTTCTTCTGCCCCATACCCAATTTTCGCTTAACTTTCATTGTGGTTGTTAGCCAAGCTGCAGTCTTTTCTCCTAGTGAAGCGTCAGGTGCTTTTACACGTTCCCAGGCTCGGTTCTCAAGAATCCAATCAGCTTTGTGCCTGTCTTTCAAATTTTTGTATAAGGCGTATGCAATATCGTGGTCTCTTGCAGCACGATCCAATGGGTTCTTTCCAGGATCTCCT